>VZTG01006284.1:0-28270 GCA_013397845.1 Melanocharis versteri
TTGGAAATTTTGAATGTACCCCCCCCTTTCAGTCCCCTTATAAGCCTGTNTGGAAATTTTGAATGTACCCCCTCCCCTTTTCAGTCCCCTTATAAGCCCGTGTACCCTTTGTTCTTGGCTCTTCACCCTTTGTTCCTCGTCGCCTTCCTCACCCCGTGTTCCTGCTCCTGACCCCGCACTGGGGTGAATAAACCAAACCCTGTTCTCCCCGAGGAGCCCCTCCTGTGCCTCACTTCTCTCCGGCGCCTTTGACATCAGTGGGTTTGTGGGAACCTTGGTGCTCTCTGGCAACCCTCTGGCACCAGGAGACCAATCCCCCAGCTCAGCCCGGCGCTGGGAAGGTGGCAGCCCCCGGCCAGGATGAGGCACCTTGTGAGGCGGCCGGGTGCGCGCTGCGGCATTGGCACAGCCGCTGCATGAAATCCTCTGTTCTGAGGAAAACATGGACCATCCCAACCACCTGCACTGCCTTCCAATTAAAAGGCAGTTGCTCCATCCGCCTCATCTCCTGCCCTTCCCCCTGCTCAGACCCCGACAGGCTGTTGTGTCCTGCCGGCAAGGAAAAGGGTGGCTGTTTATTTACTTTGCTGATGGTGGCTCTGCCTAATGTCATTTGGCCTGAGTTTAGGTCATGTTATGAACAGAAATGGTGACTGGAGTGTGTGGGAGGATCCAAGGAACTCAGGCCCAGTTTAACTGGAATTTTATCCTTAAAACAGAAGGAGGTAGAGGAGGAGGAAGAGGAGGAGGAGTCCTCCTGCCCCATAACTTAGGGAAAATCTCCCAGGGCACCTCACTCATCATAGGTACAGAGAACATGATGAAGAGATGATGTGAGACAAAGCCACTGAAGACATACATTTCCCACCTCAGAAGATCTGTGTTTCCACATATCTGTTCCTGAGCTCAGTTTCCCAGGCTGGGTGCAAATCCTTCCCAGTCCCTTTGAGATCCTCATTTTGCATCAGCAGCATCCAATACCTCTCAGACTGGAGAGGTGAGCTGCAGCAAAGGTACATGGTAACATGGAAAAAACCAGGAACGAGTCACCATTTCATCAGGCGTTCTTTATTTGCTAATGATTATACTCTCTGCAACCTTCATCCAAGCCATGAGAGACGGCTGCTTGTTTGCTGCTCACTTCCCACAGCTGAAGGGTGTTGGACCTGGCCAATCCTCACTGCCCAACCTGGCTCTGCAAGGATGCTCAGGCTGCTGAGCTGGGTAACTCAGGTGAGCACCTGGCCAAGGCCTCCTGCGGCTAATCACATCCCCCTGATTAAGGGGAGAGAGACAATTACCCTTATTTGTCTTGTCAGAGCGTGGATGTGATGTGTGGCTGATAGTAACCGGCAGCCACTTTGCCTCAGGGCTGCCCCGGGTAATAATTTACATAGTGCAGCTAAACCTGAAAATCCTCCTAACATCCTCTCCTAATGAAGCTCCAGGTATCTTCCTCAAAGCCGCGGCAAGGCAGTATCCAGGCAACAAAGACGGCTGTCCCTCCACGAGGAAGTGCTCAGATGAGCCCCTCCAAAGGCAAAGGACGCTGCTAATTAACCCTTGGGGTAGCGCTGAGCTCTCCGCTCCGTAACAAGGGCTTCGCATCCCTCGCAGCCTGGAAGGCTCGTCGGGCTCTACCTCAAACCCGCACTCCGGATTCCGCCCGTAGCCCTGGGGAGGGGCTGGCGAGTGGAGCAGCTCTGCTCTTTGAGCAGCTGTTGCTGACAGCGAGGGAGGTGGGAGCACATGAGCCTCTGTGGTCCCTTCCAACCTGAACCGGTCTGTGATTCTTTATGCTGTTGTCTACTGCTGGTCTCTGGCCACGAGGATGGAGGATTTCAGACCCCGGCTATATTTTTGGATATACTTGTGGTTTTTAGAGTAGGAAGTGGAAGGTGTGAGTGGACCAAGGACGTGTACGGGGAGCCTCCAAGTTTTGCATACATGTTGGCCATCTCCACGTGAAAGCCAAGCCCTAATCTCTGTGGATTGTTTTTTCTTTCAGTATTGGAGGAGAAAAGAAGAAGGTCAGGAATTACATCTGCAGACCCGCTAAGTCTTCAGAGCTAGATTCCAGTTACAGGCACATAGTCAGACCTAAGATATTAAAAGATTTTCCCTGAAATCAGATAATGCCCAGGTGAATCACAGATGGAGGCAGAGATGCGATGTGTAGAGATGATGTCCCTCTTGGATGCAAGTGTAATGTAGAAGCCAAAGGGGCAAATGAAGCTTGAACAACTTTTCAGTTGGCATCTCTGCACTCTACCTGCTTGACTTTGCAGCCACACAACACACAGTTTGTGTTCTCAGCACAAACTTAATTTCTTAATTTGGACTTCACAGTGCAGACATAAGGTGCGTAGGTCCCAAGGAAAGATTCAGCGCATGAAGGTGAGAATTTGTAAAGGTGCTCCCAAAAACGATCCTGTCGAGGGAGGTGTTCCAGTTACCGTGTCCCCAGATTTCTCTTGGCGAGTGCTCCTTGGAAATCCTACCATTGAAGTGCCTCCTGACTTGCAAGGTGACTTATTAAAGACATCAGTAAACTCCTTAGAGAGCCTTGGGGGAAATCACAAGCAGCAGTTCACTTCCTCACACCTGGAAATACCTCCAGAGCTCAGCCAACCTGCAGTTCAGCAGGACTGGATTTGATGTTGGTTTTGGGAGGGGCAGCCTGGGGGCACCTCTGCACGATGGAAACTTGTAGCTCTCTCTTTAATTGGAGGTGAATTTAATTTCAGTAATGAGCCTGGCACATTCTAGTTCCTGATTAGATTTGCACAGTGATTAACCCAGCAGATATTCACTTGGCAAACTGCCCAGTCCATTCCAGTTGCACTGGACTGAAACCACTTCTGCTGCTACCCTCACACTGGGAAGCAAGGTCATCTGAAGGTCATTGTGGCAAAAGAGACGTGGCAGGGCTCAAACCTATGGTTTTCTAACATTCTTCTTGGGAAGGGCCTGTCCAGCTTCTCCCGTTGGATCCCACTCAGACTGTGATCAACAGTGGGCAATTTCTGGTGCTCCATGGGACAGAAGCAGCTCCTTGGAGAAGGTTCCCAAAGGGAGAGTTGGGTTTGCCCGAGCTCCTGGGGATGCTAAGTGTCTCTCAGGAAGTGCAGCCAAGCTCTTCCATCTCTGTGTCCTTGGGGTGTGCAAGAAGATTCCTGTTGTTTTCTTTCCTAACAACTCTGTCCTTGCCTGAAAAGAGATGGAGCTGTCGGTACCTCCAAGGATATTCACACCTCTGTGCTGACATGAGCTCCTGGCCTTGGAGCACAGCTGGGAGTTATCCAGCATGTTTTGCATGCAAAGAATCCCATCCCCAGGACTTCCAGGAAAATGTTCTCTACCTTCACTAATTGACTTTCAGAAGAAGCATAAACCAGAACCTAATTAAGATGTAAAAGTCACCTGTTAGTTGATCAGAGCTTCCAGGTGATTTCCACATTCTCCTGAAGAGCTCCCACCACTGCTCCAGAGCAGGACAAGGTGGTGGTCAGTGCCCTCTGTGTGGTCACTGCCTGTCCCTCTTGGACAGCAGGTCCGGCTCTGGGCAGGTGGCACCATGTCATAGAGCAAACTGAGAAGCACACACAAAACATCAAAGGATTTCCTCTGTTGTAATTCCATTTACTAGTTATTGGGTGTCTCCACTATGATTATTACCAGGGCAGAGAGTGAAAATGGCCATGAACACTAAATCTATTGCAAAAATCTATAGCCAGCTCAGGAGAGACACTGGGTGATGGCTCCACCCTCCCTCACATGTGGTTTATAATTTTATTATGCTGACAACAGACATTTTTTTACTTCTTCCATGGACTGTCTGAAAGGGAAATAAGCCAGAATCAAGAGATTAGCATGTGTGGTTCATGATTATAATTTGGCACTGATGAGATATTTTAATACAGTCCAGATGCCTGGGAAGATGTTTAATATAAGCCAGAATGATTGACATCTCTCCATACAGGATCTGAAGGCTGTCAGATCCCAGGTTACTGAGTGCCCCACTTACTGACAAATATATACACCAGCTAAGTAGGGCACAGATCACCAGCTCACCCTGCTGAGCTCAGGCCATTCTCCTGGAGCTGCTTTCAGCTGAGCCGTGAGGTGCTGATGGCATTTGCAGAGGATATTGGCAATTCCCAAAACCTTTAACAGCCCCAAACCTACAACTTCCTGTTGTGCAAAGGACGTTTGCTTTGGAAAGCGCGTCGAGTCAAGTAAACTCCAGTAACTCCCATTAATCTGTGACCTTGGGCTGCGGGAACAGCACAAGGACTTTGCCTCTCTGGTGGAGGTCTTGGCACAGCAGCCAGGCTCCCCGGGAAGGGGCAGCAGGGGTGACAGCAGGCACAGGTCATGCCAGGATGCCTCCATCTCCCCGGGCCCTCAGGCGAGTCCTGGTGGCCGGGCTTTGCTCTCGTTTGGGGAGGCCACTGGAGTGGATTGCCTGTGATTTCTGCCCTGGGGAGCTGCTCCAGGTGGCTCAGGAGAGCAGTGGAGCTGGCACAGAGGGAGGAGAGCTGCAGCACCCACTGACCCTTGAATGGCAGGGGGGACCAGGAGGGAACAGTGGCATCTCAGCCACCCAGGAGCTTCTCAGGTGCACCAAGACTGTGATGCTTTAGGAATATTTCTGAAACAGGAAAATATACTGCACCTGGGCATCAAAACATCTGTGTTAGCATTCACTCACTTTTCTTTGCACAATAAAGGCCAAAGTCTGGGAGTTATATTGCCACAAGGATGCTTTTGCCCGCATCAGCAAAGCTTTTCCAGGCCCATCTGAGCAGCTGCATAGCAGGAGCAGTGAATCCAAAGAACCAGGTTGGATCCTGCTCCCTGTGATATTTGGGCAAGAGACATCAAAACAGATTTGAGAGCTGTGTCCTGAGGTCGAGCTCAGACGTGATGAATTGACCAGGGCTTGGTGTCTTTAACAATTATTTCCAGGTTGACTTTGCCTTGCTGCAGCTCTCACTCAGTGGGTCTGGTTATGATTCTACTACTGGTTAACAACTAAGTGGAAATCAATTTACAATTTATCCACCTACATTTGTTATGAGCTGTATCGCTCTCATTTCTTTATTAAAATGACTTGGTTGAGCAGTTGAAGCCTCACTGTAAGTGAGCTTTCCTGGCCCTTGAATCACTTTAGAAAAACTTATCTGGACACTTTGCATTTGGAGCCAGTGCCGGATAAGACTTCTATGAATACCATCGGAGTCAAAAAACCCTGATATTCCCCTTCTTGAAATGCCAACATGGGGATGGTCTCTCCTGTCTGGGCTTTTCCCCTGCTGCTGCCAGGACACTGCAGTCCCACAGACTCCAGCTTCGATCTCTCCTTCAGAGCCTCTTCCTCAGCCCTCATCCAAGCCGCTAGCTGAAATACCTCTGGACCAGATTTATCCTCAGTTCCTCCTCAGGTCAGGGTCTCCCATTCCTTCTCAACTTCTACTTGCAGGACCCATGCTGAACCTTCTTTGCATCCTCCAGGACCTCACGTCACTGCTAAGAGCTCTTTCTAATTGCTCGAGTAACCTGCTGTGGTTGTGCCCTTACTCAGCAGCTCCAGCTGAGGGCTGGAGCTGCTCCCCTGTGTGCTCCTGCACTGGCTGGGAAGGCAGCAGTGGGAGGTGGAGTGTGGCTCTCGAGGGGGAGACCAGGAGGAAGTCAATGATGGAATCACCGTCTGAAGAGATCAAACCCTCTGCACCAGTGTTTGGTAATTCTGGCATTACTTTTGGTTTTTAAAGGCCCTAGAGGACTGAGGAACAGCTTCCACGGACACCTGGACAGTGTTGGCTTTGATCTGCTCTGAAAAGCCAACCTACGTGACTCAGAAACCTGAGGGCTTGTGAGATTGTTAAATCCTGAACAAAGACCCTTCCACGCTTCTCCTGATCACATTGAAAGAGGAAGGAAATATGTGTGAAAAGGACTTCTTCCCTCTGGAAGAGCATGGAACTGGCACAGCAGAACCCAGCTGATTCTCTGACACTGTATTCGAGCCCTCAGAAGGGAAGGTGAGAGTGTGGCCACGCTGGAACTGATGCCTTAAGATTTTAGCTTTTATATCTTCCAGAGCTTGTGCTGCATTAGTGTATAACTCTGAACTCTATATAGAGTGTTAGTTAACTCTTGTGACATTTTGGTCAGACAATCCAAGGACACCCTCTGCCTCAGGCCCCGAAAAGTATAAACAAAAGTGAATTGGAGAGGGGGGAGTGACCTGGGGGTATATAACTTCATTACCTGAAGCTATAATTTGAGAATTAACCCCTGGTATGCAAATAGACCAAACTTATATCTGTCTGAAAAACTCATGACCGTCGTCCATTTTGGGTGTAGCCCCTTGGGGAGGCTTCTGCCCTTAATGTACCTGGAGGCCCTTCATTAAATATATCTGCCTTCATCTTTTTAACTTTGTCTGGCCTCTGTTTCTAGGTAAGCCCAATTCAAGGCATCAGAACCAGCCTCACCGGCTCCATCAGTACAGCACTGTGCCACGAGGGTCGACTGTGCTCCCACAGGAGTGGGGGGAGCACGTCAGGAAGGCCTGGAGTCAAGGCAGGGTCTTACGTGGAACAAANGGGAGTGACCTGGGGGTATATAACTTCATTACCTGAAGCTATAATTTGAGAATTAACCCCTGATATGCAATAGACCAAACTTATATCTGTCTGAAAAACTCGTGACCGTCGTCCATTTTGGGTGTAGCCCCTTGGGGAGGCTTCTTCTGCCCTTAATGTACCTGAAGGCCCTTCATTAAATATATCTGCCTTCATCTTTTTAACTTTGTCTGGCCTCTGTTTCTAGGTAAGCCCAATTCAAGGCATCAGAACCAGCCTCACCGGCTCCATCAGTACAGCACTGTGCCACGAGGGTCGACTGTGCTCCCACAGGAGTGGGGGGAGCACGTCAGGAAGGCCTGGAGTCAAGGCAGGGTCTTACGTGGAACAAAGGACTTGAGCAGCATCTTTGCTGTCAGTCTCCTGGGTTTGCAAGACACGCGACAGCGCCCTGTCCTTTGGATCCAACCTAATGGGCTCAGGCAGCATTAACTGGGAATGGCATCCTGGGGATAATGAACAGGTGTCAGCTCAGACTCAGGGTCTCGTGTAGAGTGAGGATTATTTTATTATAATTAATATTCTTATTTCTTATATTGTTAATTACTGGCAGAAGCTCAGTGCTTTGGGGAACCCGCAGTAATGCCTCCATCCGTGCTCCAGATGACCCCGCGGACTTGGAGAGGCCTTGTCAGAGCTGATCAGGTTTTGCAGATGACTGGCTACTACACAGCAACCAGAGGTGAGTGGAAATATTACAGACACACAGGGAAATCTTCTTTCAGACTAATCCCCGTGAATCATTTTGTTTGCATTCATGACCTCTTTTATATATGAGTATTTGGTAGAAAAACACTTCCTTCTAAATAAGCACTCGTGAAAAACAAACATGTCCTAATTACTCATGCAAATATTCTCATTTGAGTATTTATGCAAATATACTTGCCCATGTGAGCTGGTATATCAAACTACTATGAATATGCATTTTCTTGAGAAAACACAGAAGCTGAAAAAACCTTTTTGTCCAACTTCCCTAAAATTCACTTCTTCAATATAACAGCACTTTTTTTGTTAGCATTCAACAATGACTGAATTTAGGATTGTTAAACTGCAGAGTAAATTATGATTATGTGAGTATAAATCTGTTTAAATGATTGTGCAACTGCGAAGGGTTAACAGGGACATGCCAGGGAAAGATCATATCACCTTTTAGCCAGAATTCGGTCCAGACTGTGCAGCTAGAAACCTCTTCTGAAGAAAGAATTATTTTCCTGGTACAGGCCTGTTGGCATAGCTGAAATGCACTGTGCCATGCTGCTCCGAGCCAAATGGCTGTCTGCCCTGGAAATGAGATTTTTGCCCAGGGTTGGCTTGATCAGTTTCCTGACCCACTTCACATGAAATCTCTCCAGACCCAGTGGACTTCATTGAATCATTTAGCTGTTGAGATCACCAAGTTCAACCCTAAACCTAAGGCTGCCAAGTCCCACAAAACCACATTCCTGGGTTACACATCTGCACATCTTTTCAGCCCCTCCAGGGATGGTGGCTCCACCACTGCCCTGGGCAGCCTGTGCCAGGGCTTGACCACCCTTTCCTTGGAGAAATTTTCCTTAATATACAATCTAAACGTTCTCTGGTGCAACTTCAGGTCATTTCTTCTTATTCTATCCTTTTTCATCTGTGAGAAGAGACCACCCTCCCCGCTCCCCCCTGGGTACAACCTCTTTTCAGAGAATTGTAGGGAGAGAGAAGGTTCCTCCTTCCATCTCTTTCTGTAGATGGGTGCCACATTTGCAAACCTGAAGTCAACTGGGACCTCCACAATGAGCCAGGAGTGCTGATACATGATGGAAAGTGGCTCAGTGAGCAGCTCTGCCAGCTCCCTCAGCAGCCTTGGCTGGATCCCACCTGGTCCCAGAGACTTGTGTGTGTCCGAGTGGAGTAGCAGGTCACTGACCACTTCCCCTTGGGTTAGGGAGATTTATTCTGCTCCCCATCCCTGGCTGCCCTAAGAACAATTATTCTCACATCAAGCTAGGAGAGTGAACTTCCATAAAAGATATCCTTTCCTATTCTCTTTCAGGTTTGGGTGGAAGATCAATGATACCCATAATATTTCCCAACCTCAGAAGAATCTGCTGTCATTTTTTAACCTTCTCCTAGCTCTTTTCTCATCTCCTCTTAGTACTGAGAGTTATCCACTACACAACAGCTCCTCACAAAATGAACATGTTCCCATGAATAATAGGCATTTTTCAACTTCTGGATGAATTTTCCCACTGGAAAACAGTAGAAAACGGTCAACTAACTGTTGTTTCAGTAATTTAAAGTGTTAATGAATGTCTGATGTGTAGCCTCTACTGGAGGAACACTGGTGGATACCCGCCTCCTGCAGGTAGGAATTTCACATGTTATGGGCTTTGACTTCTCTGTGTAATGTGATCCATGTTAGCCAGATCTGTTTTGCCTCTGAAGAGCTGAGTTATGGGTCTGAGTCAATGCAGCTGCGACATCATCAGCACCGCTCTCTCCCTTCTTTTCCCCTCCCCTCTGCAGCAGATTGGAGAGGAAAATTGGAGGCACAAAATTTAAAGATCACGGGTTGATATAAGAACAATTTAATGTAAACAGCAATGAGATAACAAAATGAACAGTGGCAGCAACAGCAGTAATGACAGAGGGTACAAGAAAAGAAACAAGTCACACGAAAATACTCCCTGGACAATAAACAATAGCGGTGTCTCCCCCGGCGTTTTCTTGCCTGGAAGGAACCCATCCTCCTTGGAAGAGCCCTCCTTCCCTCTCTCCCGGCAATGAACTGACGTGGTACAGAATAACCTCAGGGTCTTAACGGTGCCTCCCCCCGGCTACTGCAAAAATTAATCCTGTCCTGGACGGAACCAGCACAATGCCAGAGGACCAAGATCCTCTGGAAGAGCTGGAAGTGTTTAATGAGTCATTGAGCACGATGAGCTTATTCAGCATGACCTCTTCTCAGGGTACAGGGTTCTGCCATTTCTTTCATTGCTTCTGGCCCAGTAGAAAGATTCTGGTCCATTAACAAAGGACCCTTTGATCCCTACAAAGACCATTAAGGGACGGGATCAGTTTTGCCAGCAGCATTTCGCTGCTTTGACAGGAATTTCTGCAGGTGTGCACAAAGACTCCCTCTGCCAGACACAACGGTGCTGTGGGAATAAAATCCAGTGTTTTCTTGGATAAACTCCAGTGCCAAGCAGGGCAGAAAGGAGTTACTATAAGCCAGGTATACCTCAATGTCTCTGTGCCCCTGCAGAGGATGGCTGGGCAAGAAACCCCTTCTGGAGCAGTCCTGACATCGCCGTGCCTGAAGCAGAGCTGGCATTTATAAATAAGCCTTGAGCTCTTCAGAGGCAACAGTTTCTCTGCTTGGTGAAGAACATATCAGAAGTTAAATATTTGCTGAAAAATCAAGGTGTCTTTCAGTAACCCTTGGAAATGAGTGAAAATTTCAAGAGAGGGTAAGTGCTGCCTCATCTTCCACAAGATATTGGAGAAGAGCGGGAATCCCTCATGCAACACATGGTTTTCCCTCAGCTATGTATTGCAGTAAAATACATAGTAGTTATTGCAGTAAAATACTGGAGTAAAATACAATTAAATTATGTCAGGCTTTGATGTATTCCTGTAAATGTATTTTAATGTCAGTTTGTTACATTTCAGAGCACTTACTTTTCAGCTAATTCATAAAATGCCAAGCTGCAGTGGGTTTGTGTCTGATTCCTATCTTGGTGTTAGTTGAATCACCCTGAGCAGGTTTGCATTCCTGACAAGGGAGTGTCATTTCCACCCCTCGTTGAGATAAGAATGAACACAAGAAGGTCCTTTTGCAAAAGGAAAGGGGAAGACCAGAGGTTTGAAGTGGAGCATACACAAAAAATCTAAATTGCTGCCTGAAAACCAAACTCCATCATCCTCATCTTTGTTGCCCTTTAAAATAGCAAAACAGTGACTGGGCAAGACACGGTGAATATAAAGCAATGCTGTAATAGTGAGGAACTTGTTTAAAAGCTTTTTGACATCATGGTCTGGGAAAAGATAATGGCTGTGGTCATTTGGACAGTGCTGGACAAGTGTTGGACAACGCTCCCAGGCACAGGGTGGGACTGTTGGGGTGTCCTGCACAGGGACAGGAGTTGGGCTTGGTGATCCTGATGGGTCCCTTCCAACTCAGCCTATTCTATGATTTCCTTGTGCTAAAGTCTGAAGAATTAAATCGGTAAAATGAAATGTAAATCTGTAAAAATGTAAATCTGTAACAGTAGATTCTGGAAGCTTGAAGAGCTTGGGAAAATAAGAAAGGCATATCAAAAATTGGCGTTACAAAACATTGGAAATCAAATGGTAACTTTTTTGTGTGTTTTGCAGTGCCTATGCATTGTGTGAGCTAAAGCCAATATTCATTCCCATTTTCCAGTAATTACTGGATAGAGCTTCTCCAATGGCAATGTTCACATCCCCAGTTGCAAATGTCTTATTTTCTAAGCTGAAGACATTTTCCTGCAATTCACATCCTAAATTTTCCAAGATTACACCCCTCCATTTCTATCTTGAAAATAAGCAGCAAATGATGGATCACCTTTTCTTTTAACTATGCAGTAACAATTTCAAATATTTTGATATTTCTGTGGTTTGAGGAATCATTGGATACAAATAAAATCATAGCCTTTATAATGAAATCATCATTTCGTCAAAGGAAAAAAAATCAGTACATTGCTGAGCACAAGGTTCTGCTGCCTCTGTGTCAAACACACAGACACTTAGCTCCATAACCCTGCTGAAAATCCCTGAGCTGCGGGAAGCCTTGCCAGGAGCAACGGCAGCACTTCCCCACCTCCATCTCCTCCTCCTTGGTGCCAAAACCTCCATGAGGAAAACAAGCTGCAGATGCTTCTTAAGGAAACATCCAAGGTGTCTTCCTGACTGCCCTGGAGCCTTTCCAACAAAACTCAGGTGACAAATTATGTCCCCTGTGGTGGAACCTGCCTGGTTGGTGACTTACCAGGGATAGTGAAGCCACATTGCTTGGTACAATTTGTCCTGCAGTGATGGATCTGTGTGTCCATGGCACGGCCATGCAGAGGACTTGAAGTGAAAACTGGAATAGAAAGTGAAAAAAATATTTTCTTAAAGGGACATCACATCAAGGGGTGGGATGCCAAGTGGTCTGAAGAGCTGAGTTATGGGTCTGAGTCAATGCAGAAGAGACATCAGCCCCATCCAATTATTCATGGAGCAACGCTGAGCATCTGTGGTGCCTGGATATGGGACAGCTGGGACTCAGTCCCATATGCAAGCAAGGGCATACATGACACTGGTAAATGGGGTCATCTGCTAGTCCAGGTTGTCAGGCAAGTTCGTGGTGGGGATGCAGATCCAAGGCTGAGGCAGGAGGTCAAGCTCTCAGGTCAGGATTTGGCTCGGAGGGGCCCATAGCCAGGGGTGGGCATGGCTGTGACTCAGCTGTGTCATGATTCAGTCTGGGGACAAATGTCAGACCCCAGCTTGAAGGCAGCTCCCGAGAAAATCGGTTCAGCCATTGGTGAAAGCTCCAGCTTTCTTCCCAACAGCTTTCTTCAAGGTCATCATCCATGCTCTAGCCACACTGGCCCAGGGAGCCAAACCTCCAGGAAGGAAGGGTGTCCAAGGCATTGACAGTTGCTTCCCCATGGTCTGTGGCCCTTTGGCCACATGGGCCTCTCTGTTCCTGTTTTGCAGTGGGTTCCTGTGCTTCTTCCACTACAGGATGACACAACTGGGGCACAAATCCTGTTCGTCACTGGAGCCTGGCCCCAGTGAGATGGAGCAGCCAAGAGCCTGTGTTTGCTCCAGCATGTCGCTCGGATTAACTGCAGAAATTGCACAGACTGCCCAGAGGAAAGCTGGTCATCAAACTGGCTTCTGTGTCACAGCTCCTGAACAGAAAGTCATTAATATTTGTAATCTTGAAGTGGCTAAAGTGTCCCAGCTTAACTTATCTGGAAGCCAAAGAGCAGCAAGTCATGGAAATGTGCAGGAGTGGTCAGACCCCACGGGCACAATCTCAATGACAGCATGGCCTTGCACTTGGGTAAGGTGGCTTCCCTCACTCGCAAACAGACTTCACAATGAAGATGTCCTTCCTGAGAATCACCTACTGTCCCTCTTCCTCAATTCCCCCCGAGCCATGCTCAGAGGGACTGGCTTTTCTCTTCCTTTGTCTTGCTTTTAATTCACTGAAGCTGACATTAATTTCACTCACACCAGCTCAATATAAATACAGTTCCACCAGCTGTGATGGGTTTGCTTTAGACATACAACAAGGCAAAGGGTATCAGGATCTGGCTGTCTCTTTAATTGCTGTTTTTTTCTTTCTCCATTTTGAATTGTCTCTCACTGATTAAGAAAGAAGAGGAAAATCTTGTCATTCAACCTGCCAAAATTAACCCAAACTCTAGCCCCCTCCAGTTTCCTCATTTTCAACCAGTTCTGGAGGAATGGACCTCTGCCCATGCTCCAAGAACACACCAGCTCTGCTGTGGAGCACAGGCCAGCTGAAAACTGGAAGCCCAGTAAGCGCATTTGCTGGGTGTGCATTCCTGGAGCGAACACCTTGCCTTTTCCTGGCAGCACAATGTGGCAGCAGTGGTGCCCAGAGCACTGCCCTGCCCAGAGCACGAGGCCTGCCTATGGACAGTGTGCAGCCCTGCCTTATCTGCCTGCAGGAGTCGGTCCAAGGGGGAGTTTGGAGCTGAGGGAAGACAGTTCATCGGCGAAGATCAGCTTTGGAGGTTCAGGTTATCCTGCACAGCACACCCATGCCTGGGATGCAGCTGAGGCACACCAAGCCCCCCGAGCACACGAGCCCCTGTGGTGATGGGGGAGCCCAGAGCTGGCCCTGTGGGCAGGCAGCACAGCCCGCTCTGCAGACCCCCGTGTGGGACATTTTGTCCCTTGCACACCCTTGTGCCGTGCTTGGCACTGACCCATGGGCCACACTGGCACTGACCCTTGCAGGGGGAGAGCCTGGTACAAGCTCAGACATCAGCCTTGCTAAACTAAGCTCATGCTCCCCCAGTTTGCTCCCTCCCCCATGAGTCTCTGAGAGCACCTCCCTCCTCTCCCCGCTCCAAGGAGTGCGTTCCTGCAGATTGCTTTGTGGTAATTAGCACATCGGTGGGGCTGGGAGTGCAGAGCGGGGAAGTGGAACAGGAGGAGAAGCTAACGAGGTCAGAAGACAGCATGTGGCATCCCCGCGAGGAGAGGGAAGAGGATTCAAAACCTGCTGCAATCAAAGATGCACCTGCCTGGGATGAATCCCCGGGGCCAGGAGAGCAAAAGGAGAGGGAGAGGATTTAATTCTGCAACATACGGCAGCAAGTCTTTCTCTCCCATTTGTTTCAGAGACTAATTAGGTCAATGTTGCCCTCGTAGATTCAGCCTGGAAACCTGAGGTCTGCCTGCACTGCAGATTGCAGGTCCTGGCAGGCGGGAAGGGATGGGCAGGACCGCAGGATGGGGACAGCTGGTTCTGGGTGTGCATGGGGCTCTTGGCCCTTTGGTACTTGCTTGATTTAAGATCCCTTCCAGCCCCAATAACATCCCTGCTTCCTCAACCCCACACGGGCAGATCTACTGAGAGGCAAAACAGATCTGGATTCAAACCCACATTGCAGCCATTCACAAGGGTACCTAATGCTGCTGTTCTCACCTTGTGCCAGCCCTGTGGGAGCTCACAGCCTGCTTTAGCCACAGCCTCGTTTACCTGCTCCGTGTTTCTTTCATACCACAGATATTCTGGGAAAGTTCTTAGGGATCATCTCCAGAAACCTGAATTTTGGGAGCATTTTGCTTCTGTGTTCGCTCTTGGTGGTGGAATGCTGAGCTGCACAGTACAACAGTGGGTCAAGGAATGCAGCAAAACCAGGACAGGCCAGAAAGGATCAGC
Organism: Melanocharis versteri; assembly: GCA_013397845.1. Taxonomy (NCBI): domain Eukaryota; kingdom Metazoa; phylum Chordata; class Aves; order Passeriformes; family Melanocharitidae; genus Melanocharis; species Melanocharis versteri. The sequence continues at coordinate 14,563 of VZTG01006284.1, forward strand.
ATGGAAGAGAGAGCAAAAAGATCTATCACCTCTAACCATACTGATCCCAGGACTTTTGCAGAAAGAAAAAGATAAAATCAAGATGTTACATATCCTGAACATGTTTCACAATTTTATTTGACAGCAATATACAAATATAAACCCTAAATCCCTGGGTATGAAGGTATGAAGCAGCTGCAGAGGGAAGAAAAGAGAAAATTCTTTCTTACAGGGATTATTATTGCCCAGAGAAGTTGCTGATGCCCCATCCCTGGAAGTGTCCAAGGCCAGGCTGGATGGGGCTTGGAGCAGCTTGGTCCAGTGGAAGGTGTCCCTGCCCATGGCAGGGGAGTGGAACAGAATGAGCTTTAAGGTCCCTTCCCACCCAAAACCATTCTATGATTCTATGACTTCACTGCCCACCACAATGAAATCCTTCTTGGCTCCTCTGGAGCACAGTGGAAAGCAGAACTGGTCTGTCACTGGACACAGCTTTGATAAAATTTGTTGGTTTCTAGGTCCATAATAGCATCATATCAACCTGTTGGGATGGCAGCAGCTCCCAGATCTGTGTTGGTGAGCACAAGTCCCTTTGACTTTTCCAGATCAAAGGTGCTTGCTCTGGAAACCAGAAGCAAGTTTTCTTCCCAGCCAGCTTGGATGGTTGGCTGTTGGTGAGAAACACAGCCCAGTGCTGGCAAAACGTGCAGGGTCCAGGCAGGAGCCCTTTGGCTCAGCCCCTGGGCAGGTGACGGCTGTTTGGGCAGCAGTGCATGTCCCCTTGTCATCACTGTCACCCCGAAGTGATGGCAGGTGGCATCATAATGCAAGGCCTTCTTTGCCATCCCTCTCCTCCAGGGCAATTTCCTGCACACTTCTGCTCCTCTCTTTCTGCCACGCTACACGTCACCCCAGGGCTGATGGCAACAGCAACTCACTGCTGCTGTGTAGGGGGAGTGAGGGAAGGCAGGACTTCCCCTTCACCAGAGAGCCCTTTCTTCATCGAGCTCGTAATTTTTACTCCCTTTCTCTCTGGACTTTTGAATCCTGAATCCTTTCTCTCTAGCTGACAGTGGGGACTGGGTAAGGGAAGGCAGATTCCTCCCTCGCCACATTCCTGCCCTGCCCTGACACGCAGGACAGCGCTGAGACTCAGCTCCTGGGTGAGGAGAGTGTCCCTGCTTGGAGCAGGATGCCTGTGGAAAAGGTCTTGCTCATGTGGTTCTTCACAACACAGACTTTGCTGGTGTTTCACATTTTCAGGAGCTTTAACAAGAAATCTTACACACTCCTGGCCCAGGCTGTGCCCTCGATCTTGTGTTCCAGGTGCCAGTAAGAGCTGGGTCACCTCGTCCCAGGGGGTGTCACACTGCAGAGCTCAGTGACTTCTGTGCCAGACTCACTCCTGTATTCAGCTGTGCCCTGGCCTAGGACAGGGATGGAAGGGAATAACACATCAAGAACCACAAATGTCACCTTCTGCAGCTGCCAGCTGGGAGCCCAGCTCTCCTCTGTGCTGCTGCTGTGTGTAGTTCACTCCTCCACAACTGTTGCCCTCTGTCAGGGCAGCTGAGGTGGGATTTCCAGGGATAGTTCGTGTCTCCAGGTAAACAGACACACATGGCGGGGGCAAACCAGAGCAGCTGTTGAAATGAAGCTATCACCAAGCTCCCTGGAGCACTGCCTGGCACAGTGAGCCTGAGGGAGGAAGAGGCTCTTTGCCATCCTTGGTGGGTTCAAGCTCATGTTCTCGCATGGGGCCCATCTCATGTACATCCTCCTGCCTGGTCCAGGACTCAGGCTGAGACCCAAGCCTCCCAGCTAACTACCTCTCCATTTCACAAGCCCTGAAACCCCTCCAGGGCACAGACTCGGGACTCCAATACAGTTGTTTCAAATCTCATCCACTCAGCCATGCTGCTTTTCTTCTGGTGATGGTTTGTTTAGCTTGTCCCTAGCAAGTGACCCATGAGGAGCCTGGCAGTGCTTATGCTACTGCTGATTAGCAAACAGCCATGTGACCCGCTGGGAAAATCCCAGTCAAGTCCTTGTCTAGCTGCTGACCCATGTAAACACCAAGAATTACTCCTGCGGCTGCAGTGATGCAGGTCTGGGGTCAGGGGATTAAGCTACAGGGAGCGAGTGCTGCTTTGCTGCTCAGTGACAGCATCTGCACAGAGGTTTGGTGCCTCACCCTGACAGGCACCACCTTCCCCACTCTGCCTAACTCAGCTCTCTCAGACCTTGGGAGACAAGGCCAGAGCACCCATCTGTTTGATCTGCTCTCTTCATGGGTCTGGGAAACCAGCAAGGGGTGCAGAGAAAAAAAAAAAGAGGTCAGGGAAGAAGCAGAGAGAGAAAACAAACACAAAGGAACGAGGGTCTCTAGATGCCAGGTGTGGGACATCACTGCTTTTCATAGATGCCACTTTGAAAGCAATCCAAAGTGAAGAGGGCATTTCCCACCCCCAGTACCTGTCCTGCAGCAGCTCTAGTCACTAGATCAGGGGTGAGCATGGTGGGGTCACTGGGGCAGAGAGACAGAGCAAAAGCAGCACGAGCTGGTGTGATGGACTCTGTGTGACAATGTTGCTGTCCCTGCACAGCTGAGGCCACAAATGCTGACTCCACTCTGGGTTTTTGCTCAGGTCTCTTGAACACTTACTTCCAACAAGTTTCCAGCTGTGCTTCTGGCTGTGCCTTCCATCTTTTGCACACTTGGAAGCAATTACTCCAGCCAAGTGGCATTCGTGGTTATTCACAGAGCCCAGGCAAATACCAGAGCTGCACATGCGAAGTGACAGCTCTCAGAGGGGATGCTGCATGAGGGACACAAAAAGAAACAGTCTCTGCTCCTCCTGCGCCTGCTCCAGTTATTCCACATGAAAGGCACAGGAGGAAGGAGAACAGTTCCTCTAATGTTTGCCAGCAGAAGGGTGAATGGGGCACGTGAAGGGCCAGGGTGACCCAAATTCCGTGGATACAGACCAGGAGGAAAGGAAGGGACAGCAGGTAAAGCCCTGGGCCACGTCTGGGCTGATGGCAGGGGTACACTCTTCAGGATCCATTGGATCTTTGTTGTATCCAGTGAGGCTGTGGTGTCCCTGCTGGGCTCCATCCCTTTGTCCAGAGGGTGATGATGTCTGGTGCGTCACCCAGAGACAGTTTGGTAACACTGAACTTTAACCTACCCAAGAGAGGTGACGGCATGGTTTATGCTCATCTGTATTTCTGGGGTTATATCAAATGAGAGAAAGGAACACAAAACATGGGCTTATCAGCTGAAATCCATGTTTGCTGGAGAAATTTCCTTGCTTCCACATGACTGTACCAGGAATTGCAGGGGAGCCAGCTGCTGTGACACAGCTGCTCCTGGCATGGTGCCTCAGACGGTGAGGATGGATTACTGGGACCTGGGTGACATTAATAAAAGATAGTTGTCCTGAAATAGCAGTTTTGTTTCTATCTCCAGGCTCCATACAAAGAGAGCTCTCCCTTCCCAGGCAGTGTGTCCATAACAGGGCTGGGAACAGCACACACTGTCCCGTGCACCAGCCCCAGGTCCTGCTCGTGGTGGCTCTATCACACACACATTGTGCTGCCCTGGGTCCTTTGCCTTCAGTTGAACTTCCAACCCCTCCCCATATCCAGGGGATAATTAATAACGTTTTCCTTCATCTTCATTGTAAACTGATAACCAGCCAGTGTCTCTTACAGTGGAAACCCATCCTTCACCTGCCCCATGGGCTTATCTGATACCTGCTGCCCCCCTTGGCTCAGCACAGGACCTGCAGGACTACTCAAGGAGATGGTTTCCTGGGTTTTGCTGATCTGGGTCACTCATAAATTTAAATTTGAGTTAAAAGCCGTCAGCTGTTTTGCCTGATAAATACATGCACATGGGATTTGTTTCAGTTCAAGTGAAAGCAATTTCTTTGACTAAAAGTTGCTTGGAAAAACTGTGGCTTACAGAAATTAGTCTTGCAACACTCCCAGCTTGGAGACCTGCTTTCTGCCCTGGTATTGCATCACTTTGTTATTCACCTCAGCACTCCGGAGTTAATTGCAGAGCTCACACTTTTTCTTGGCTCGTTCGCTTCCTGCTGTTTCATGATTCATTACTTGTAAATGAGTCCCTGCGGTTCTCACAAAGCTGATTCCCAGCCTCACAAAACCCTCAGATCTGTCCTTTGGCTGAGCTTTCACTGTTCACGCCTGTGCCTGCTACTGGGGAAACTGTCGCCGAGTTACAGGTACTAGCTGCCATTTAAAGAATAGTTTCATCTTCTTGAAAAAAAGACTTTTTTTTGGAGGTCCCAAAGTTTCTGTTGACTTTGGGGCTGTGAAGTGAGCTCCCTGCTGGGCAACAGCTCCAGGGCAGAGCCTCGAGTCAGCTCCACACAGGGAGATGGGAATAAGAAACACAGAGTGCAATTGCATTTCATCATGATCCCCGTATCAGTCCACTCATGTCCAGTGTGGATCCTGGCCCACAACTGTTCCTCCTAACTAAAACAACTGTTCCTCCTAACTAAAACACCACCAGCGCCCAGGGACAACCCGATCCTGTCTCTGGGAAGAGGAATTTAAGCATCACCTCTGAACTAGAGCAGTGACTGTTGTCACCTGAGATGGACAGACAATAACGAACCCAGACCAGAAAAATGGATTTTGTTGCAGATTGCAACAAACTCCCCAGGTTTCAGGGTGTTTCTCCTGGAACACATGAAGCACCTGCTCCAGTGCAGATGGTGAGTTCCTGTCATCCAGGGCAGCAGAGCAGGCTGGGATGGGCAGGCCACTAAGAACTGGCTTCTTTTGACCAGTCACCATGCTCTGAGTGGGAAAAGCTTCACCAGGATTTGTGTGACTTATCCACAGCAGGACAGGCACAGCCTCCTCCATGTGCCCCAAACTGAACTTCTGTCTTGGAGACCCCTGTGGGTGTGGGCAGGTCCCTGAACACTGCAGCTCCTGGTCTCCAGGGCTCAATCAATCCCTTGATGCAGACCAGGACCTGACACCCCTTTTGCTGCTCCCTGGCAGCTCCCTTGCTATGGCAAGGGCTGCAATCACGGTGAGCCCTTCCATCTGTCACAGTGCTTGGTGCACTCTTCCCCTCAGAATACCAGAGTTTAAATTTCTGGAGAATCACAGAATCACAGACTGGTTTGGGTTGGAAGGGACCTTAAAGCTCATCTCATTCCGCCCCCCTGCCATGCGCAGGGACACCTTCCACTGTCCCAGGGTGCTCCAACCCCCATCCAGCCTGGCCTTGGACACTGCCAGGGATCCAGGGGCAGCCACAGCTCCTCCGGGCACCCTGTGCCAGGGCCCCACGGAGAAGAATTTCCCTCCAATTGTGAGGCCCTTCCCCTGTGTCCTGTCACTCTATGCCCGTGTCCAAAGTCCCTGTCTGTGAAGAATGAGGCAGTATGGTAAGGAGCACACAGTTTTTAACATCTCAGAGAGATGATTCACAAGACACAAACCAGCCCAAAGCAGGACTCCTTGGATTACCTTCCCGGCCCCATCTCCAGCTTCACAGAGGTGAAGTTTGAGGCACAAATGCAGAGCAAATCACCTTGTGAAAGGTTCTTAAAAGCAAATGGACTCCACAGAAAGCATGAGCATGAGGTGTGTCCAGCACTGGGAGGGCACCAGCCAGGCCAGCCAGGCACTGGGATATGAAGACAGCATGGCCCAGGGAAGATAAGAATTGAGTCCTGGAAGCGTTTAGGAAACAGCCAAATCCTTCCAGAAGAGTGTTTTCCATTTCAGGGCAGGCATTCAGCAAGGGTTTTGGGCGTCTACAGCCCTCAGGACAGCCTTCATGGGTGGTGTTAGTTCACCCATCAACTCCCAGCCTGCAGTCACTCAGCATAATGGCTACACATGTAGACACTCACATGTTCCAAGCTTGGTACCTACATTTTTGCCAAAACTTGTCCAATTTGACTGTTCTCTGACTCCAGCCAGAGGTTCTGAGCTGCACCAGCACAAGGGCCACAAGTGCTGACCTGCAGGAGAACACCCATCCTGCCAGGATGCCAACAGCTCCGGTGTGCGCCATCAGTGTGACATCCCTACATGTGACTGTAGGGATACCAACGACTCCACCAGCCCCTCTGAGACCTCCTGGGAATAAAAGGAGGAGGAATTTGCATTTTCAACAGACAACAGTGCAAGGTAGGAGTGACCTTTCCCAGCTGAGGGGTTAGGACTGCTCCTGACTAATCACCAGCAATGGGTGAAGATTAAGGATCAGTCAGAAGCTTGCCACCCAACCTGGCAGTCATTTGGGGCATCTTCCCTCTTCCTGGAGGGACATTTTAAAACAACCTGCCTATCAGAGGGGTGTGCACAGCTTCGATGGTGAGTACCATGGAACGGATCATTGAATCCCTTCTCCTGCACTGATGGTGGGTAATGCAGCCCTTTGCACTCACAGCCATGTCCTGTTCCTGGACAAACTTTCCCCCTCTGGAATGAGTGCCAGGCAGCAGGCTGTCATGGCAGGAATCTTCATCTCTGGACCCCTTCTCCTTTGTAGTCAGACAATGACAATGATTTCATTTTTGTTTCACTTTCTTCCTTGTCACCAACATTTCTTTTGTCCCTTTCTTCCTTTACAAATGTTAATTTCCATCTTTGTCTCGGCTGAAGCTGTTTCAGTGCATTGTCTTTCGCCAACTGAAATGAAATCCTCCTTGATAGACAAATCTGAGAAAATTAACATCATGCTGCAATTTGGAACAAGCACAGCTGCAGCAGCTGCTCAGCTGAAGAGAAAGAGGCACAAGAACAACAGGAATGTTGGTTTGAAAAGCACATCCGACCCAGAAAAGCTTTGAGGACATACTCTGCCTGTGTTCATCAAAGTGGCATTCCTTTATGATTTGAAGTCAGTAGAAATGCCTAGGGACAGAGTTGGGCAGGGTTTCACATTCCTGCTGAATGTGCATCAGCTGGGGCAAGAAGAGGACTGGGAACTATGGGCCAGTCTCCTGTCTATGCCAAGACAGGTCATGGAGCACGTCCTCTCGGAGTCCTTATCCAAATGTATGCAGGATGGGGAAGTGACCCCAAAGCGTGAGAATGGGTTTACTGAGTGCAAATCGGGGCTTACAAAGAGGCTGGGGAGAGACTTTGGACAAGGGCCTGGAGGGACAGGACAAGGGGAAGTGGCTTCACACTGACAGAGGGAAGGGTTCGATGGGATATTGGGAAGGAATTCTTCCCTGTGAGGGCGCTGAGGCCCTGGCACAGGGTGTCCAGAGAAGCTGTGGCTGCCCCACCCTGGAAGTGCCCACCACCAGGCTGGATGGGGCTCAGAGCAACCTGGGATAGTGGAAGGTGTCCATGGAATAAGATAAGCTTTAAGGTCCCTTCCAAGCCAAGCTGTTCTGTGATTCTGTGATTCTTTGAAAACGCAGAGCTGCCTCTGCCTCCTCGTCCCATGACCATCCCATTACCTTATTCCCATTCACACCAATTTGACTAAGACCAGAATGGGCCCCAAAGGGTTAGAGATAATCATGTCAAGTTCTTGGTTTAAAATGTTATAGTTCAGGAACTCAAATTTAACAGAAGTGCTGTTATTACCTTCCAGCTGCACTACATCCTACATCTCCAATGTGCACAAATGAACTGCACAGAGGTGGAAATCTCTCTGGGTATTGTATGATTTTGAGAACAAAAGCTGAACATCTTCCTAGACCACCAAGACAAATACCAGAATCAGAGCTAATGAACAGCACAACCAGCTGCAGCTGCAGAAGCAGGACGCAAAGGAAAAAAGACTTTTCAGCACTTCTGCTTCCAAAGTGAACTTTCTCCCTTGAGCTGAGCAAAACAGCACTCAAAGAAAGGCTGGCAAAAAGGATACTGATCCCTCAAGTTTCCAGCAGCCAACCACTCCAGGGATTTTGGAAGAGGTTGGTGGTATTTAGTTATTTACAGAACTGAGTCCAAACGGACTGGGAAAGCTCCAGCTCTGAGAAGCTGACTGATAATGTTGTGGTAACCAGCAGAATGCCTCAATTAAATCCTCAATTAACTTATCAGATGCAGGACAGGCTGAGCTGGACAAGGCAGTTGATGCCTCAGCAGAATCCTTTGCCAGGCTGGAAGGAATGTGGAAATCATTCAGGATTAAAATTCCTCTGGCCCATCCAGTCGCCCCTGTGCAAGCACAGCAGGACCGAAGCCCCAGGGTGATGGCAGGGACAAAAGCTTCCCTGATCCGCCCTCATGGCACATCCCCTCCTCACCACTGGACTCTCGAGGCCATGCTCAGCCTTATGCTAGAGAGATCAAGAGGGAGAGAACAAATAAAAATGGCAAGTGCTTCCCAGTGGGGTGGATATTGCTGAGTTTACATTGCCAGGGCTCCCAGGGCCGTTCACTGCTCCCTCTCTCCTGAAACACAGGCAATGGATGGCACCCGTTTATACCTGCAAACAATCCAGGTGCGCTTGTGCAGAGCTTCCCTGTCTTCCTGACCCAGCTCCTCCCACTCCTGACTGAAAGAAAGAAATCCTGTTAACCCCCCCACCCAGCTCAGTCAGGGCTGTGTAACTCGCTCTGTCCCTGCCTGGTGTGGGAGCCCAGCACCCAGGGACTGCCTCTCTCTTCACACCTTCAGCCCCTTTGAGCTCTTCATGCTTTTGTGCCTTTCACAACGCCAGCCTCTTCTTGGCAAGGATTTGGGTTTACAACCAGCTCACACCTCACACCTCACAAGGTCCCGTCTGCGTGTGCAGGAATGTTCAACAAAAGAGCTGGAAGCTTTAGTTTGGCTGCAGCACAGCAGGAGAGAGCACTCAAACCCTTTGACTGCACTTGAGGGTCTCTTCTGTAATGACTCACTTTGTGCAAGGAAATGTTCTAAATTGAGGCAGGAATTTGTAGCACAAGTGTGTGAGTATTTCTTTATTGTCAGTTAGGCAAAAACAGTATAAAAATTAGCTGTGAAGTGGCCTCTAAGTGAAAAACTCATCACATCTCCATCAGCCCAGCAGAAGTAGAGTGCAAATGGGTTTGTGTCAAGAATACAAATGGTTTTATTTCAGGAGTTTTGATTGAATTAAACAGAAGTTCAAATTATCCTGCAATTGAATTAACTGAATGTCACTGTATTTCTCACACATTTCATAAAGATTTTAAAGAGCACTTACAGCAGGGTTTGGTGTCCTTAGGGCTGCATGAACTATGAGTGATTTGTCCTTTTCCATGAAGTGTCTTTTGAGACATCTCACTACCAACCAGCAAAGCATGTATGCACTCAGAAAAGGATTGAAGTCCCTCAAGTTTTTGCCCCTTCAAAATTAGAAATTAAATGACACAGCAGGAGGAAGAGGCCACCTGCAGAATTGGGTTCAAAGTGTAGGAGTCCAAAAAAATCAATGCAAGGGAGTAAAAGACCTTTCAGACTGCTGTGAATCCCATTGCACATCTCTGCACCATGGAGCTGTTGAGTCCCTTCAGGGTGGATACAGGGATGTCACTGCTGGTGACACCTGTTCTCAGGGGCTGTGCTGCTCAGTCACACCGTGTGTTGTACTACACCTGCAGTGCACGTACCCAAATGTTTTACTCAAGGTTTTATGTGTTTGATCTGGTGGCTCAAAGCCCATGCAGCTCCTGAAATAACCACCCCAGTTCTGCTGATACCCTGTTCCTGTTACCTGCTGCACCAGAGGCTGATTGTTAGAGGCAAAGCTTTTTGTTGGATTTCTTTGACTTTGGACACTGAAAAAAACACCCCAATGGATGCTGACCCCATGGTGTGCCTGTGGAACTGCCATCTCTCCTGCGGCACAGGAGACCTGCACATGGTTTGGGCAGAGCACGAGCTCAGCTGCCCTGTGAGGTTTCCTTGCCAGCTCAGCTTCACCTCTGTAGAAGTCCATCCAGGAACCCCCCTGGGCATTCCTCCTCTCTCAGGGCTTTGTGTCAACCTGCATTTCCTTCATTCTCTCTCTGGAGCCTTTATGTCTTTCCTCCTCTCACCCGGCTTGCCAGGAAGAGACTCACAGGAGTGACACTGTGGGACCTCATCTTTCTCAGCCAGCAACACTGGCCTGGAAAGTCTTCTGCCTGCATATTTGCTCCATACTTCTCCAACCCTCTGCTCACGCTGCTTTCCTCACACCAGTTCCTCTGTTTGCTTAGCACTGTGTCAGTGGAGTTCCTTCTGCCTGTGCTGAGCTGTGCTGTACTGCTCTCAGGCCAAGGCCACGTCCCACGGCTCGCACACATCACTGTGCTGGTGGCACACTCTCTCCTGCTGGTGATCACATATGCTCTGCTCCTAAAATGGAATGATTCCACTTTTTTTACAGGCAAAAAAAACTTGAGGGTAAGGGACACTTGGATGAGAGTCTGTGTCAGCTGTTTCTGTGCATGAGAGCAATCTTGTCAGATTTGTGTTGCAGAGTCAAACATGGAGATGTGTTCTCACCCCTTAACTCTGCCAGAAATCCTAGGGGACCTCCAGCAAAATACTGAGTGTCTTCATCCCTAGGTCATAGAATTATAGAACCATGGAATAGTTTGGATAGAAAGAGACCTTAAAGCTCATCCTGCTCCTCTCTCTTCCATGGACAGGGACACCTTCCACTATCCCAGGTTGCTCCAAGCCCTATCCAACCCGACCTCGGATACTTCCAGAGATGGGGCAGCCACAGCTTCTCTGGGCAGCCTGTGCCAGGGCCTCACCACCCTCACAGGGAAGAATTTATTCCTGATATCTCATCTAACCCTTCCCTCTATCAGTTTAAAATAATTTCCCCTTTTCCTGTCACTACCTGCCTGTATAAAAAGTCCTCATCCCTCTTTTTTCAAAGAGGTATCTGCAGACTTGTGGGAGATCCTAACATTCTCCCAGATCTTCCTCTCTGATCCTAGTCCCTAAAATGTACTTCTTGCACCCTGGCCTCTGTTTGCAGCTCCAAACCTTCCCGTGTAGTATTGGGAAAAATCAGCTCCGTTATGCCTTGAATAGAGCTGAGTCCCACACTGAGCTGACACCATTCCCAGAGGAATAGGAAGACTCAGAGTTCTCTGGTTATGCAGAAATCACCTTTGCTATCAGGCAGATGTTGAGGTGAAAGCAGAGTTCAGTCATTACAATGCAAATATTATCAGTACAGGTTTAAAGACAGAAAGATGAAGCATTTGAGCAGAGCTTTAAACAAACTCCAGCTGGGCTGTTTCCTGTGGTCAGTGAGCTGATGGGACACTCATAGTCATGGCAGAGAAACAGTATTTTAAAAAAATTCCAGTCTTTGACACATCCACAAAAGCATCCTGGATTAGGGACAGGTACAATTTCACATCCTGAAAGCTCCTCTGGGATTCTGGTGCTCCCTCATAGTGGTTTGCTGTGACACACAAGTCTCCTATGGATGGTCCCACCTGATTTTCTAGCCATGGTGGCCTCTACGTGTGATAACCTGGACCTGACCAGATGCTTCACAGCCCCTGTGTGCGGAGAGGGCTCAGCTCTGTCCTGGACTTCATCATACAGTACCTGAAAATGTCTCTCTTGGATCAAGGTTGAGATGTGTTGAGAGCCAAAAAGGTGCTGGGGGAACAGTGACCCTGGTGTGTATTTTAAGTCAAGGAAAAATGTTACAGAAAATCACATTTATTCTTTTCCCTGACTTTTCTGCCGAGGATATGAACTGTCTGGGAGAGATGAGACCCCTCCCCATGTGTCTGGGCAGTGCCTCACCTCCTGCCCTGGGCCTGACACACCTGGCTGGTGTTAAAGTAAACCTTGGCCACATTCTGCTTATGTACTGTACATGGCAAATAGCGAGGCCAAAACCTGTTTTCCCTCTTGGCACCTCAGTGCTTTGCTGAGTGTTCCTGCCCTGCAGAGCTCTTCAGATTTGCTGAACTTGACCCTCCCTGGGTGACTGCATTATTTTTCAAAGCACTGAGACCCTGTTCTGCGCCTGGCAGTTCCATTCTTGCCCCCATGCAGGTCCCACCACAGCAATTCTGCCCATTTACCAAATGCCCAGACTGGCAACATGTCCTGCACTTTATCACAACAGCAAGACACGTATGACTGACAAGGTCACAAGCAGCAGGGATGGCTTGGGTTTGTTTGTAGACCCTACATCCCAGGGTGAAGTAATCTCAACAAATGCTGCTGATCTCACACCTTGTCCTTTCAGCTCTCTGGACCAAGCCTTTTCTTGAGCACTTGGTTCATCACCACAACCATGACTGAAGAGCAGGTCTGTGAGATAATTTTGTGATGGTTCCTTGTTGCTGCTAGAAAGAAAGGGAACAATTAGTCTCCTTGGTCAATAAGAACAGAAGGTGTTACTTCACAGCAGATAAAATTTAAGACTAGAAAATACAAACACAACAGTCAGTGAATGAAGATTTGGGCACCAGAGAAATCCCGCAGATGGTCAAGCTCACAGCATCAAAGAGGCAGGTGAAACTGGACCTATGGAAATACGACAGGCTAAAAACATTAAAGGCAGATGACTGGATGCAAAACCCAACCAGCATGCTTCCTGTGGGTAGCACGTCTCTTTTCCCTACACCATTCTTTTTCTTGGATGACTCACTAAAAAGTCCTTGTCCCAGCTTTCCATAGTCTCTACCAGAGCCATCTTACAGGCTGGAGGGCTCACAGACCTGTCACAGCACTGCAAATTGTTAGAAACCTAAATCTCATGGCTCATGTACCAGGGCCAGGCAGCTCTCCTGGGAGCAGAGGTAATTAAATTTTGCTCAGTCATGCAGGTAGAGAAGCAGCTCTTGATAATCCTGCCTCTTGTCCTTGCATGTCTTCATAACACACCGCGTGGCAGCTGGCCTGGCCTCTCCAGAACGCACGAGCTGGAAATGCACTCCCGCAGAGTGCTGGAGGAGCTGAGGACACTCCTTAGGCTTCACATGGTCTGTGTTGTTTCTCTCCTCAGAAAAAAGGTGTCATAGAATCATAGAATCTCAGGATGGTTTGGGTTGGAAGGAATTTTAATGGTCATCTCATTCCAGCTCTCATGGGCAGGGACACTTCCCCTAGACCAGTTTATCTCCTGGCAAAACTGCCACCAGCACAGTCCCCTCAGAGAAGGAAACTTCATTTTTTAGAGGAAAACATCTCATTCTGTTTCTACAGCTTCCCCACTCATCAAATCTGCATGAGTCTTTCTGCAGACATGAAGGCCTGCAGCCTGCACCCTCACCAGGCTGGCCGAAGACTGACACCAGCTCAAGCAGCACCCGTCACCCTTTCAGCAGCAGCTGGCTCTGGCAGATCTCCCTTTGCTGTGTGCAGGACATGCAGCTCTAATTGAAGTGAGGGAACCAGGACAGTGCAGGTTCAGCCTCCCACCCTGGACAGTGTCATGAGTGGAGCTAAAGCCTCACCTCCCTGTGACTCCATGTACAGAGGACACAATCCCACAAGTCACCAGCAGAATCAGTAATGAAAACAGAGAGCTCTGACGCCCATTTCATTGTAGATAACAAAAGACTGTTCCCATAAATGTCAGACTCCTTGACTCCATCTTATACAGGAGAAACTGAGGCACAGAACTGCGACATGACCTGTCAGGGCTGAGGACTGAGAGCTGGTCTCAGTTCAGCACTCTGTCCAAGGCCAGCAGTGGCTCCATCACACAGACTTGAGAGCTTTAATCCCCATCACACACGTCTTCTGCACCTGCAGAACTTTTTCTCCCCACGTGCCCCC
>VZTG01006284.1:32128-52168 GCA_013397845.1 Melanocharis versteri
GGGGACAGCGGGCAGCGGCTCTCAGCGACGGGCGGGGGAACGTCTTGGGGATCGCTGTCAGGAATGTCGGCGCCCGGGGCGCGTCCCCCTCGCAGAGCCCGCGGTGAGGCGGTGCCGGTGTCTGTCGTGTCCAGGCGCGGGGCAGATGAAGTACATCCTGGTCACGGGCGGGGTGATCTCGGGCATCGGCAAGGGGATCATCGCCAGCAGCATCGGCACCATCCTCAAGTCCTGCGGGCTGCATGTCACCTCCATCAAGATCGACCCCTACATCAACATCGACGCCGGCACCTTCTCCCCGTACGAGCACGGTGAGTGCCCTGCGTGCTCCGTGTCGGGGTCTGCCGTCTGGCGCCGGGGCTGCCTTGGGTTGCAGTGAATCATCTCCTTTGTACGAGCCTTTGTGCCTGGTCCTGCCTGCGGGACCCGCAGCTGAGGCTGCCAGCACTGTGGGCGGGCTGGCGGGGCTGCTGTGCCCACAGCACAGGTGTGCTCTGCTCTGTTCTTGCTGCTGCTGGAAGGGGTTCAGTCCCCAGTGCACTGGTCCTCTCGGATAGAGAAGGTTTTTAGTTCTGTTCGCCAGTCCTGAACTTGCTGTGGCAATCAGGGGAGGCGTTTCCTTATGTTGAATTTTTCCCCATGCCTGACACGTGTGCTTGTGCCTGTTTTTTGTGTGTGCAGGGGAGGTGTTTGTGCTGGATGATGGAGGGGAGGTGGACCTGGACCTTGGGAACTACGAGCGCTTCCTCGATATCCGACTCACCAAAGACAACAACCTGACCACTGGGAAGATCTACCAGTATGTCATTAACAAGGAGAGGAAGGGAGATTATCTTGGCAAAACGGTTCAAGGTGATGCAAAACTTCTTTCCTGGTGCTTAGAAATGCATTCTGTATTTCAGTCCTCTCTGGATGCTTTCGTCTTTCATCTTCACTTGAGGCTCTGCACCATCCTTGCTTGTGTTTGGACTGTGCCGGGCTTGGGTCCAGCTGTGTAATGTACCCAGTGATAAATGTGAACTGACTTCAGACCAGTACACTTGGGGGCTGTTTGTTAGCTGGTTAAAATGGTTAATGCTTTTGTTAACTCCTGTCATTAGAAAACCCAGAAGGGTTTGTGAGTATCAGATCAGTCCCTTCTGTTTTTAACCACTCTCCACGGCTGGTTGACATTAGGACTTTTACAGACAGTTAAAAACAGAGTAACTCTCTCTGCTTAGAGCAAAGAACAGTTTGTGCTTGAATCTTTCAGCTTAAAGGAAATGTTGCTTACATGTGTTTAAATTGAGGCAGGGTTCTGTTTCCTGCCAAGGCACTTGAAAATCGCAGCCAAGAATAATCACTTCAAAAATGCGTAGTTCTTTAAAGACACAAATTCCTGCTCAAGCCCTATGGGAAGCACTGGCTAGTGATTGTCAGTAACTTGCTCTGTAATGAGTTAAGAGGGAGAAACATGTTGGGGCGGGGCTTTAACCCTTGCCTGGGTTTCTTTTCCAGTTGTTCCCCACATCACAGATGCCATACAGGAATGGGTGATGAGGCAGGCACGGGTTCCTGTGGATGAAGATGGCATTGAACCCCAAGTGTGTGTGATTGAGGTTTGTAACTTTTTAAAAGTAGATAGTTTTGTTTCTTGTAAGCAGTAAACTGATCTGTATGCATATTTTGTATATTTCTTTACAGAAATGTTCAACTTTGCATGTTATTGAACGGGTTAAAATTTCACCTTGTTAATTTCACTTTAATCTTTTGAATTTCAACCTGCAGCTGTCTCATGAGGGGCAGCCCCTCAGTACCCCAGGCAACGGCTGGAGCTGTGTCAGGGGAAGATTTAGGCCAGAGATCAGGGCAAGGGTCTTCCCCCAGAGGGTGCTGGGCACTGCCCAGGCTCCGCAGGGAATGGGCACGGCCCCGAGGCTGCCAGAGCTCCAGGAGCGTTGGGACAGCGCTGCCAGGGATGCCCAGGGTGGGGTTGTTGGGGGGTCTGGGCAGGGCCAGGGGCTGGACTGGATGATCCCTGTGGGTCCCTTCCAGCTCAGGATATTCTATGAATTAACCAACAGAATGAATTTTTTAGCTCTTGTAACTTAATATGCTGGTCTGAGTTAATTGTGCTGTGCCCTCTTCTTCCTTGGTGGAAGGAGGGAGGAGAGGTAAATCCCTCTGTGAAAACAGTTGTCCTTCCTTCTCAGCAGTAGAAGCAGCCTCAAAGTGACCAGTTCAAGCACAGATATGCGACAGGGAATGGCACAAGTCAGTGGTGGCTGCTTTCAGTGTGTTTATGGAATATGGCACTGCCAGAAGGAGACAGAGCGGGGCGAAGGCTCTGATGCTGCTGAGCTGGCTGCTGTGATATGCTAACACAGGACAGGGAGCTTGTCACAGAGCCCAGGTCATGGTGACTTGGACTCTGCCTGCAGCTTGGGTGCCAATTTCTGTGCCAGGATCACAAGCCCAGATCTGAAGTACCAAGGAGGCACTGTCTGACAGGGCCTGGGAGGCTCCAAGTGTAGTCTTATATCTGTTCCTGCATGTGTCCACTCTATATAGTTCCTAAAACTTAACAGAAATTTTGCTTCTCAGTGCCACCCAATGTTCATAAATCATAATTTGAACATCCAAGTCGTTTCTCTGAAGAGAAAATAGAGGTCAAGTTGATGTCTCTGGAGAGGTGCTGCCATATGAGAAGCTATTTTTCTTGTGGCTTTTTGATTTGTGGTGAGATGATGAAGGTAGAATAGTACTTGGAATAGATTGGAGGCTGGGGAAGTAGTGCATACAGCTGACAGATCCTGATGCTTTGCATGGAATAGAATCACAGAACACCCTGAGCTGGAGTAGAACCACAGAACACCCTGTGCTTTGTGTGGAATAGAATCACAGAACACCCTGAGCTGGAGTAGAACCACAAAACACCCTGTGCTTTGTGTGGAATAGAATCACAGAGTACCCTGAGCTGGAAGGGACCCACAAGGATCATGGAGCCCAACCCCAGCCCTGCCCAGACCCCCCAAAATCCCACCCTGGGCATCCCTGGCAGCGCTGTCCCAACGCTCCTGGAGCTCTGGCAGCCTCGGGGCCGTGCCCATTCCCTGGGGAGCCTGGGCAGTGCCCAGCACGCTCTGGGAGAAGAACCTTTCCCTAATCTCCAGCCTGAGCCTGCCTGGCTCAGCTCCAGCCATTCCCTGGTTCCTGTCCCTCATCATAGCAGAGATAGGTGCTGCCCCTCAGGAGGAAGCTGTGTTGGTGTTGATGCTCCTTTAGGCAGTCAAAGGGGTTTGCTGGGGAGGTGTTTGTGTGTTGCTACGTATGTTTTCATGTCTTTAGCGTGCACCTTCACCAGGTGCTAACTTTAATCCCCACTGTGTGTGTGTTCCCAGCTCGGGGGCACGGTGGGTGACATTGAGAGCATGCCGTTCATCGAGGCCTTCCGCCAGTTCCAGTTCAAAGCCAAAAGAGAGAATTTCTGTAACATTCATGTCAGTCTGGTTCCCCAGGTAAGGACCCAAAACATATTGGTGGTCAGAGGCTTCCTCAGTCCAAAATTTCCTGAATAGGTGTTTCTGAAATGCTGTGTCTCTAAGTGCTGTTACTTCTGTGTTTCTGTGTATATAAACTTCTGGTACAAATGTAGAGATTATCTGCTTATGTATTTCAGAAGTCTCACAGGAATTGAACAGGAGCTTTTCAAAGTGTATAAACGTGTAATAAAGGCTTGGGAGTTGCAGAAATGCAGCATGAGCATTTCTTGTGTCAGAATTGAACTGAATTTGGTAGAGCAAGTTGATAATTATGGAGTGCAGATCAATCTTTGTTCTCTTCTCCCTTTTTCCCCTTCTGTCCAGGCCAGGTGATTTACAGAGAAAAATTAGAAATACAAAATACTAGCTATTTGGAGGGAGCAGTGGATAAACCTTAGGCTCTCTGTCCCTCTCCTTCCTGCACTCCAGTGGGTAGATTGGAACTTGGGTTCCTGTTGTTGCTTTCAGTCATGGAAATTAAAATGGGGTACATGAGGTTCATGTGAATTGTCCAAGAACTGAGTTAAAGTTGTTACAAGATGGCTGAGAGTCCTGATTAATGTGCTGAATCATTGCTGATTGTCACAATCTGATACACCAACTCCTGCTCTTCTCTGACCAGCCAAGCTCGACAGGGGAGCAGAAGACCAAACCCACCCAGAACAGTGTTCGTGAGCTCAGGGGTCTTGGGCTCTCACCAGATCTGGTAAGGTTTGTGTTGCACGGCTTTGAGTGTAAAAATCTGGCTTGTTGCAACAGCAGTCTTGTCTATGTAATGCTTAAGTTGAGAGCTCTCGTATAGTGATGATAAATAAGGAAAAGAAACTGAGTTGTGGAGTTTTTTTCCTCAAATCGCAGAGACTGCACAAAGACAGCTCTTCTTAGAGGTTTGTTTAATGAATGTCTGAGTATTTCTGTTTTGTGTCACAACCCTGATGTTGCTGCTCTGTCAGATTGTTTGCAGGTGCTCCACTCCACTGGATACCTCAGTAAAAGAAAAGATTTCCATGTTCTGTCATGTTGAACCAGAACAGGTGAGGATTGCTGTCTGTGCTTTCTTGCGGTAAATATTGGAGCTGTTTGTCAGATGCTGAGGGGAGTTTCGTCTGAGCACAGCAGTTCCAGCTCTGTGTTTTGGTAGCTGCATAATTCATTTGCTGCTTTGTCTTACCTCCCTTCTTGACACATGGACCTGTTGCTAAACAGATTCTTTTTGTGCCAGCACCCAGGTTTTCTTATAAGGTGGTTGGTGTAAGCTTAGAGAATTTTATGGAATCCAAGGGGATTTCTGAATCACTGTTTTGACCTTAATTATACTTCCACATTCCTTCTGTGAACATAGAAGAATGAGATTTTCCGGTATTTAGAGGTGAAAGGATTGCCCAAAATCAGGTTTAAAGGATATATGACTGTACTTCATACACTGCTCTTTTTGCACTATTATTCTTCTGCCCAAGGCTTCTTGAGGAGAGATGGCACAGAGAGGTTGAAATGGTGTTTGGGAGAAGCATTGCTTCACTTGAGGGTTATGATATGCACAAATTCCATGTTGGCATGATTCTTTCTATACTGATACTCATGACACAGTCTAAGGTGGACCTTGGAAAATAGTCAGAAGTGTGTTGGCTGAATATTAGCACTTTCCAGTCCAGCTAGAGCTCGAAAAATGTTGTCTTTTTGTGAAAGACTGAGTGTCACTTCACAATCCCAGGTTCTGTCAAGGAATTTTTATTAATCTGCTCTACAGCAAGACCAAACTTGAGTCCTGCAATTTCAAGGAATGCATTGCTGGCAATAATGTTGATGTGTCATCAATAAAATATCTACCTCGTGTTGGCCAGGAATTCAAGATAAGTTGGCTCTTGTCTCTTTCCAGGAAGTTTAATGCAGTTCTATGTAGTTCTTGCTCTGACTGCTGTTGCACTTGGATGGAGAAGTAAACAGCACTGAGGGTAAAAGAGGAAAATGTGCACCCAAAGAGGTTTGACTGGTGCAATGCTGAACTCTGCTTTCATTTGAGTCAGTAGAAATGAACATTTAAAAAAATTGTGTCAGTGTGTCTTGGATCCTTAAAGTTCAGGTTTATGTTTAATGGATGGGTGACAGTTGTCCTGAGCCGTCTTTTCCCATTTCCGTGAACTAGAGCTGTTGATGTAGATTTTCCTCATTGGCTTAAGAATTCTTTGCTCATAATTGTGTAGTCCTAAATTTGATGGGGGCACTCTGTAATGTGTATTGCTGTATTGGGGTCACAGATTTCCCTGGTTTCAATCAGACTAGGAGCCCTGGTTAGGAAGGACAGTGGTGGGAAGGGGGAAGCTGTACCTGTGGCAGTTTGACTGTAGCTTCACCTGGGTTCCTGTATCACAGGAGTCTCTGGAGTGTTCTTTGAATTTTGCTGAGTGCTGCTCACATAATGTGCTGTGCAGCTGACTCTCCTGCTGCTGGGTTAGTGTGTTATAGCCCTTCCCAAGGGGCTCCAGGGAGCAGTAATGTCTTGGAAGTACTGAAAAATGGCTTTTTCAAGCGTAAGTAAACCAGTATTAAGCTATTGATGTGTTATGTTATTCAACATGTTACTGCCTGGAAGTTTAGGTGGTCATATGGTTTTCTTCTAGAGACAGGAACACTCTGAATATCTGAGTAAAAATGATTGTATGGGCACTGAGTGCCTGTGTTTTAATGACACCCTTGTTTTATGAACAGGTCATTTGTGTTCATGATGTCTCTTCCATCTACCGGGTTCCTCTGTTGTTAGAAGAGCAGGGAGTTGTGGACTACTTCAGGCACAGGCTGGACCTTCCCATCGAGAGGCAGCCCAGGAGGATGCTCATGAAGTGGAAGGAGATGGCTGACAGGTGAGCTGCACTTCTGGGTGCACTGCAGCACACTTCAGGGTTGGTTTCTGTTCCTGGTTGTTGCTTGTGTGAGACGATGAGTGTTATTTCCTGTGCCTCAAGTATTCCTACATGCTCCCATTGTTTTTTCCTTTTGCTCAGAGCCCCATCCAAACTTTGAATGTTTCCAGAGGTGAGGAATCCACAGCTGCTGTAGACAACCTGTGCCAGTGCCTCACCACTCTTTGTACAAGTGTACAAAATTTCTGCCTTATATCTAGCCTAAATCTCTCCTCTTTTAGATTAAAACCATCACCCCTTGTCCTGGCACAACAGACCCTACTAAAAAGTCTGTCCCCATGTTTCTCATAAATCCTCTTACTGGAAGGCTGCCTTAAAGTCTCCCTGGAGCTTTTTCTTCTTCAGGCTGAACCACCCCAATTCCCTCAGCCTTTTTCCATAAAATCCTGTGAGATAAGCTTAGTGAGATCCTTACCTTATGGTGGAAGTGCACTGTCTGAGTCAAACCCAGCTTGAAGTAATTAAAAGCTGGACAGCTCTGCCCTCCTTTTTTATAAAAAAACCTCTCAGTAACATTTACAAAGTGTTGAAATCTTTTGTAGCTATATGGAGATGTCAGGAGTGTCAATAAAAATACCTTTGAGTGTGCTTTCAGGCAAGTGAGACTAGTGTTTGGTACCTGTTTGAGACTCCTTGGACACTGGGTTTTTTTCCTTGTGAGGAATAGACTCAATGTTCATGGGGAAATAGTGAGTGGAGTCTTCTCAGAAAGGGCTTGAATGTCAACTGAAGCCTTCAATATGTTTGTTCTTACAAGAAATTAATTTTCAAGATCTAGATGCTTTCCTTTATTTCTGTGCCTGACACAAACCAGCCCTATCACTAACATTTCCTTTGGATTGGGAAAGCCCTTGGTCACCAGCTGGGCTGAAGGTATTTAGCAATTCTGAGAGAAACTCTAAACAATCTCTTGGCTGTAGCCAGGAATGCTGTGTGAATCCCGTGCTGCGGGGTGCTGGGGATTGAAAGTGTAGGCAGCACAGCCTTAGGACTCCAGAAATGCTTTCTGTGTTTGTAGCTGCTGATATGAACTCAGTCAGCAGCAGAGTGGGAAGATGCTGTGCAGTACAAACATACGCCAAGCTGTGCTTTGATCTTGTCCTAGGAGTTCACTGCAGCCTTTGGATCTAATACAGCTTCCTGAAAAGGCAGTTTGGATCTGCTCAAAGTGGCTTTTCATCATCAGGAGAGATGAGTTAATTTATATGTGGCTTTCTGCAACTGTTTCCCTCAGCCATTGTTTTGGTTTTGATCTTGCTTTGATGTTTCTAAATCATAATTATTATAAAAGGTCACTCTTGCAAAGACGTCAGCTCTGTTGGACAGACTTAGAAGAGCAAGCTGTTTGTTCCTTGAAAAGCTGAACAGAATGTGATTTCCATTCTCTCCTGTTACTGCTGGAATAACCTGAGTGTTCTGGTGTTCTGTAGGTATGACCGTCTACTTGAAACATGCTCCATTGCACTCGTGGGCAAATACACCAAGTTTTCTGACTCCTATGCGTCTGTCATCAAAGCCCTGGAGCACTCTGCCCTGGCCATCAACCACAAACTTGACATTAAGGTAGGGATGGGTCTGTATGTGTGGAAAAAAACCCCTCATCTGCCTTCCACCTACAGTGTTGCCCATCCTAATTCAGATTTTCACAAACCCAGAGACAGAAAGGGAGAAGTGATTCAGCCCATGAATGTCCGAATTGTCCTTACATCAAAACAGCTGTTTTGATTATAGCAGCATTAAAACAGCTGTCTTGACTATAACAGCATTAAAACAGCTGTTATCAGGCCTGAACCAGCTTCAGAGCAAACCAGCCTCTCCTCCTGTGAGCTGTACAAGGTGTCTGGAATGGATGGAAACTCCTCAGTCCTCAGCGTGGTGTGCTGAGCTGTGACAGTGGGTAGATGGATTGGAGGAGGGCACTCTCTGCTTTAATTTCTCTGACACTTGTTGTGAGTGAATCTTTTTGAGGGTTGTTGCTGTTAACCGTGTGTTACTGAGGTTTTATGATGCTCCTGCCTCAGGCTTTATTAATGTTTTCATGGTGGTTTGGCTGCACAGGTGCTTTTAGGGGTGTTGGTCATAGCTGGATGCTCTGAAGAGGTGAAATATGTACCTGTTGCCAGAAACTTTATTTTCATTTCAATAGACTTCTAAATGTCCAGCAGTGTCATGATGTCAGTGAGTCATGGAAATAGGTGGTTGCTTTTTAACAGTACTGATCTAGGTCGGGGTTTCCTTTCAACTTCCAAACTTAGTAGAGGTGAAAATAAGCAAAACAAGTGAGACTGGTAAAGTGCAAACCCTGCACAGGCATCTGTAGGTAGTCCCTGGCACAGCTGTGTCTCAGTGGCTCAAAAGTGAAGTGAGCTCTGTGAGCCTTGTGCATGGAGATCTTGTGCTAAAGAACTGAGGAACAGTAGTTAGTTAAAAAACTGACTGGTAGTTTTGCAACCTCCAAAAATCAATCAAAAAAAAAAAAAACAGGACAAAATGGTTGTTTTAAACGGTTAGCAGCCTGCCAGAATGTCCAGAAGTTCAGAGGTAATGGAATAGTGGAGATGAGAAAATGGAAAATTGCAGGGTTTTTTTCCATTGTCGTAGCACACCCTTTAATTACAGCAGCCTGTTTCACCCTATCCTATTTCTTCTTCAGTGCCTCTTGAGGAAGATGTTTATTTGATGAGAGAGGGATAGTTTTTTTTCTCTCTGTGTGGTGGTTTGTGTCTGCACAGCCCCATGTTCCCACCTTGCTGTGCTGCATTAACACCTCACATTTAACAGTACAGGCTCAGGGACTTGGTGGAAGTCCAGGCAGAGCTGCAGAGACAGGAGGACAGAGAAGTGTTTGTGCACTAGTTGTAGGGTGGTGAGGAAAGTAGTTCTGTTGGCTAACAGATGGGAAATCAGCCCAGAAAAAACTCAAGTATCCATTAGGAAACAAATCCAGAGCTGTCCAGGAGGAATGATGCTATCTTAATTTAATAAGAATTCAGGAGATCCTGTACACTCTTGTGGCAATATCTCATCATCCTTTTTTTGGATTTCTTCCCAGTACATTGACTCTGCTGACTTGGAGCCAGACACTCTGCAGGAGGAGCCTGTGCGGTACCACGAGGCGTGGCAGAAGCTCTGTGGTGCTGAGTAAGTTCTGCTCTGGCCCTTTCCTTGGAGAATGTCTGATAAACCTGCTGCTGCTGACAGCTTTGGAATTAAGGGCCTCACTGGAGACTCTCACAAGGCCCCAAACACCTCTCAGGGGCATTTAGGATAAGATGTTAAATGGAGAATTGTTAAGTAAGTGAGGGAGGTGGTGAAAGGCAGCAGTGGGGGAAATGATCATGCTGGTGGGGATATGCACACCTGCATGATCAGGTGGAAACAGTGAGAGGAGATCAGGAGAAAGGAAAGGTACTGGTGAAGGCTGTTAAAGCCAGAGTGAGAATGGAAGGTGTCAATGGGGTAACAAGTTCTTTAGAAATTAAGTATGATGGGGGGAACAGTGTTAGTATGCTGAGGAGTGCCAGGAGTTAGCACAAAAACAAGAACAAGTGGGGCCTGTTACCCTTCAGGGCGGCAGGATTTAGGTGAGATCAGAAGAAAGAACCTCCTGCAGAGTTTGGTGTTGGGACAACCTGACACTGTATCCAGAGGCTTCCTCAGCATGGGCCTGGCTGGGTGATGTGTTTGCAAACATGTTTGGTGCAGGCCATGTGAGTCCCACAGCAGGAACCATTTTGGTATGGTAACCTGCACTGCATTTGGGATCTCTCTTTGGGAAGGTGAAATTGGCATTTATAAAATATTTCCCTGTAAATTGCACTTTGTGTGACAGCTCATGTGAAGTCATGTGGGAACTGCTGCAGCCAGCCTTGCCATGTGGCTACTTCAGAGCCCTTTTCAGGGGGGAGGTCTTGCAAACCCAAGATTTTATGGGAGGGAGGTGATACATGGGTATGTGTTTGGGGGAGCCATGCTGAATGGGATCTTTTCATCCTCATGCAGTGGAGTTCTGGTTCCTGGTGGATTTGGTGTTCGAGGGACAGAAGGCAAAATTCAAGCTATTTCCTGGGCAAGAAAACAGAAAAAACCCTTCTTAGGTGAGAAACGTGTTTCATCCATAAGAAGAAATCAAGCAAAGGAGAAGAGGTTGAACAACAGCCTAACTGGTCTGCAACAAGAGCTCCCCTGATGTTCAATGGTGTCTGGGATGATCAGTTTTGCAGGCAGTTGTCTGAGGAGGACAGTGATCTGTGCTCAGCTGAGCTGGGAATGCAGCCTCATACCTGGTTAGCTCTGAAGTGGTCAGAATTGGCTGGGATGTGCTGACCAGGAATCTGTAATGAGGGGATACCAGCCTGGGGATGTTTCAGAGCAGGCTGTGGTGATCCTGGCACCAAGAAATACCTGACTGCATTTCAATGAAGTGTCTGTGGTGAGAGACTGAACTGGTGTGTGAGCAGAGGGGAGGGGAAAGGGAGGGAAGTAAAGCTTGTCGGGACTACAGACCCCTAAATCCCAGTCAAAGATCTGCCTCATCCAGGTTTTCCTCTGACTCAGGACACTCTGTGAAGGTGTGTGTGCTTTGCAGCGTGGGCTCAGAGGTCCTTGTCCTGACCTGATCCATGTCCTGCCTTTTCTTCCACAGGAGTCTGTTTGGGAATGCAGCTGGCAGTGGTGGAGTTTGCTCGCAGTGTCCTTGGTTGGCAAGGTAATGGCACAAAACCCTTCCTGCGTTTGGGAATTTCTTGGGTTGCTTGAGTAATACCTGTGATTTTTTTAGATACCTGTGATTTTAAATTTTTTATAGGTAGGTGTCGCAAAGATGGACACGGCCCAGGGAGGAAGGAGAGAACCGAACTCAGGAGTAACTAGATAGAAATGCCCATCTTTATTTACATACAGTAGAGTTTTATACTCAGAGTTACAGGAAAGCCATTGGATCTTAGCTGACCACACACCAGGGCTATTGGCTAGATCCAGAACACACACGTTTGCTAAAGAGACCATGGTTGCAATAACAATGTTCAAAAAACATCTCGCAGGTGCATGATAAGTAAGTTATTTACAAAAGCCGACTAGCTGTTTTGCAGCTAGTTCCGTGAGAAAGTAGGAACACTCACGGACACAGGCAGACACTGAAAAATCTTTCTGCCACCAAGCTTTCAGCATCTACAGGTAGGTTTAATTTTTTACCTAGACCTGCAAAAGTCCCCATCTCTTTTGCTAATTCAAAGTAAAAGGAGCAATTTCCTTGCCCTATTTAAATAAAAATCAATGGAGTAAGTCATGCTTATAATGACAGAAAGCTTCCTATTGCTTAATGTGAGGTTCAGCTCCTGAATGAAACACCTTGGTGGCCTTTGTATGCTGGGCATCCCAGATTCCCCCTGCAGCCAGTGGGAGTGAAGCCCAAAAAGCAGTTCAGCCAGCCAGCAGCTGCAACTCCTTCAGTGAGTTGCGTTACCTTCTGAGCCCCACTGCTTGAATTGAGCAGGTCCCTGTTAATAGAGCTCCCTTCAGAGAGTGCTAAATTGAGTTCTCAGCCTGACTTTTGATTCTCTCCAGTAGTGAGGGTGGGGAAAAAGGAGTTTCTCAAACCACTCTGCTCCTTTCCCCCTCCCTGCCTTTATTTCTGTATTTGAAGCTGTTGAACCTGTGTTTTTCCTGAATGAGGGTGGGTAGTCCTAGACTGCAGCCTTTGAAATTGATACCGAGCAGTGCTGACAGCGCTGTTCCTGCTGCCTGGGAGGACTCAGCCCAGTTAGGGATGAGAAGCAGCTGTACCTGGGGCAGGTCCTGTAGGTGATGTCATGCTGTGAACCACTCGGTGTTTCTGATTGCTGAACGTTGCATTGCAGATGCGAACTCAACAGAGTTTGACCCCAAAACTTCTCATCCAGTGGTGAGTTCATGGTGACTTACTTGTGATATCCTTACTAGACTTTCCTGCACATCCCTGGGCATGATTGCCAGGAGAAGCTGTGGCTGCCCCTGGATCCCTGGAAGTGTCCAAGGCCGGGTTGGATGGGGCTTGGAGCCTCCTGGGATAGTGGAAGGTGTCCCTGCCCGTGGCAGGGGGTGGAGCTGGATGTGCTTGAAGGTCCCTTCCAACTCAAAGTGCTGTGGGATAGCTACAGACAGACCTGAATTCCTGGGAACATTTTTGGAAGGCTCTGTGTTCCTTGTCTAGGGTCCACCATAATGATTGGCTTCTGCTATAATTTAAAATGCTACTCAAAGCGAGGAAGTTATCAAAAAACAGCTTCTGATGTTATTTATCAAAGGGTAAGCAATTCTGGTGTGGGGGTTTTGTTTCCGTAAATTTGCTTGTTTGTTTAACATGCAGTTCAGTAAACAGCACAGTATTGGTGTATGCAGTCTGTGTAGACTCTGACTGAGGCCATTTCCTGTGTGAAAGTTTCCTGAATATCCACAAACCTCCCATGTGTACTGTGCAGTCTGTACTAGAACAACTCAGCCAGCTAACCTAGTTCTGTTGGGCTGCCTTGTCAGGACACTGTTCCTTGGGTTGATTTCCTTGGTTTTTTGCATGAATGTTGATGGGGTTTTTCTCCTTTAATGTGTCAGAGTCTGCCTGGGACTGTTATTCCTCCTTGATTCCCACCTCCCTCTGAATTCTTCCCACAGGTCATAGACATGCCAGAACATAATCCTGGGCAAATGGGTGGGACAATGAGGCTTGGCAAGAGAAGGACACTCTTCCAGACCAAGAATTCAGTCATGAGTAAGGCCCTTCTTCCCTCTTCTGGAAATGTTTCCTGGGAGTGGCTTGCATGAATGATGGGATGGCAAAGTGAGACCTGGGGATGTTGGGGCATCCGTGAATGGCAGGTGTTCACAGACTGCTCTGGGGGGCAGTGGGGATCAGGGAATTTGATCCCCTCCAGAAGTGGCAGATTCTGAAGGATGCTGATCAAATGAATGTATTAAAAGCTGCGATCACTGCTCTAAGAAACATCTCACTTCTGGTGCAGGGAAGCTGTATGGAGATCATGATTTCTTGGAAGAGAGACACAGACACAGATTTGAGGTAAAAATGCTCATGTAGGTATTGAACTTTCCTGTATAATCCAGACACAAGAGATCATGGCTTGTCTTGCTTCTGGTTTTCCAGGTCAATCCAGAATTGAAAAAGTGTTTTGAAGAGCAAGGTCTGAAGTTTGTGGGGCAGGATGAGGAGGGAGAGCGGATGGAAGTGGTTGAGTTGGAAGGTGAGTCCTTAAGCAGTTGGTTTGTGGGTGTGGGATGGACAAGGGAAAGTGTTTGGAGGTTAATGGAGCAGGTTTTCATGTGGGACCCATTGCAGACTTGTCTCGGAATTATTCCATCCATAAAATGATGGTAAAAATAGAATCCCATGTCCCTCTTCATTTATGGGCAAAAGGCATGGAAATGATACTTCCCCATCATCAGGGCTTCAGTGTAATCAGAGTTTCACCTGCATCTCAGCCAGAAGCTTGAGAGACTTGACATGAATGTTTTGTTTGTTCCTCTCAGAGCATCCTTTCTTCGTTGGTGTTCAGTATCACCCCGAGTTCCTCTCTAGGCCCATCAAGCCATCACCCCCATACTTCGGGCTCCTCCTGGCATCTGCAGGGAGACTCACCCACTACCTACAGAAGGGCTGCAGGCTCTCACCCAGGTGGGTTTAAGACAGACCCAGTCAGAGCTGTCACAGGACAGTTCTGCTTCCTGCAGGATAACCTGGAGCGTCCTCTTGGCGCAGCGTTCCTGGGGATAACTTGGTATTGAACCACCCCTTCTTTCCACTCTTCTTTTGAAAGCTCGTGTCTGGTGTGTTGAGGCTGATCGTGGGGCCACAGAGCTGTCCTGCAGAGAGGCCCTGGCTTCAGGCAGAGGAGATCTGCAGCCTTGTGCTGTCAGTCAGGGTCTTTGGGGAAACTGAGGCTGGGCCTGCTCTTTTACATGATGGGAGACCTCATGGACTTTTCCCTACATTCGTCAGACAAGTCCCATGTACAGGTTGATCTATAAGAAACTTGTTCCTGCTGCTGGTTTAAAGAGCAGACCCTAGTGGTTGCAGCCTCATATTTTTTTGTGCTGACTTCAGCTTTCTTTGTTTCAGTTTGCAAAGCAAGTGGTGTTTTGGGTGGATTTAATGGTGCAGTTACTTGGTGCTGCTGTTCCCCAGCACCTGCAATTCTGTTTGGCACTCGGGACTGTGCAACAAGTAACAACCATTTGGTACTGACCTGTTCTCCTCCTCAGAGAGAACGTTGAGGGGTTGCTGAGTTCTGGCAGGCACTGAACAAAAAACAGACCAAATGCAGAGGAGAATTAGCAGTGCTTGTATCAAAACCCAGGCAAATGCTATGCTGAAAGGAAGGTGTTGGCTTTGTGGGTTGAGCTGCAGTGCAGCTGCACCACAACATCACAGTGGTCAGATGTGGTCCAGAAGAGTTTCATGTGTGAGGGACTCTCGTTTTTCAGTGCTTCCAAGGGTTGAGGGCTATTTTAATTTTCTGCTTTTGCACATTTGCATTTGAAATGGCTCCTTGCATCAGAGGAGCCGAAGTTTTCCCTGTGCTGCAGCATCCCACATCAGAATTACAAGTCCTTAAAGCACTTGTGCTCCCTAACCCCAAATCTTTAACTCCTGCAGGGACACCTACAGCGACCGGAGTGGCAGCAGCTCTCCTGACCTGGAGATAACGGAGCTGAAGTTCCCTTCAGCAAATCACGACTGATTCCTGGTAATGTTTAATGATCTCAACCTCTTCCTTTTGGAAGAAATTTCTTGGCCAGTCTTTGCTCCTGGCATCTGACTTCCACGTTATTTGGTAGAAAGCTGGCGCATCATGAGATGTGCTGGTGCTCACACACGTGTTCCAGCCGTGCTGAGGGCTGGGTGGTGCCTCTGTCTGTGTAACAGCTGGGGGTGGGTGTCCCTTTAGCAAAGTGACACACAATAAAATACAAATACACACAGAGGAGTCTGGGGTTAAATTCAGATAAAAGTCGAGCACACACTCCTGAAAATGAGAGCAGTGCTGAGCAAGGGGTTCCTGGGTTAGGAAATTCAGTATTTTGCAGTCCCTCACCATTGTAAAAGAACATCTTGGAAGTATCTGTTGTGTCCTTCTCCTGGGACAGCAGTTCCTGTCAGACCTAGGGCTCAAGCTCTGGTCTGTAAGGGCTGCAGGTGTTACAGGAATGTGAAAATTGGATGTGCACAGTCCAGGGAAGGAGAATACACTAAAACCTGGCATTCAGACTGCACCAGCAAAACAGACAGGCTTTAAATTTGAGTTCTCCCTCTGTGCAGTAGGTGGTCATGGATGTGACACCTGCCCCTGCTCTGGCTGGTTTGTCTGGGGGTTTTGCAGGAGCTGAGCAGCATCTGCACACACCTCTGGAGTGACAGCAGGGCTCCACTGCTGAGTGCCAGGTGACTGGAGAGGTCCAGCCCTTCCCTCCTCCCCCTTCCCTTTGCGTAACTGACACTTGCAGAGTGACCTGCGAGGGAAGGCAGGGTCAGCCCCAGTCTGTCACAGGAGTGCTCCCCATCCCTGGGCACAGGACTGGGACCAGATGTGATTGCTGGGTGTTGGGCTCTTCCACAGCTGGGTCAACACCAAGAGCTGAAGAACTCTCCCTGTAAATTTTTATCCTAAAGATACACTGAACCTTGGTCTCACTGACAGTATCCCATGTGCTCCCTGATGTGGCAGTCTGGTGGCTTGGAGGCTGTCCCCAAGTGAGGCAGCTGTTGGGAGGGTGGCAGTGTCCCTGGGACTTGTCTCAGCCCAGCTCCTTTAGGGCTGCAGCACAATGAAAATGTTCCTTTGGTGCTGGCCACGGGCTGGGCAGGGGTTCAGTCCTGGCTGAGCAGTGCCCACTCCCTGTGCTCTGGGTGAACGTGGGTGTGTGGAAGGAGCCCCTGTCCAGGGGAGCAGTTCATTGCCTTTGCTGGTGCCACAGTGCCCCTGTAAAGCTGAGCCACCCCTGAGCTGGGCACAGGGCTCTTGGCAGGGCCCGTGTGTCAGACCCTGCCTCCAGTGCAGTGCAGTTCCAGCCTGTGGCTCTTCCCTGTCAGTAATTCCTGCTCCTTTTCTCTCTCCCTCTCCAGGTGTGTCCTTGCTGCAGAGAGGAGTCTCCATTAGGTTTTCCAGGTGTTCTTAGAGCAGTAGCTTCAACACCCTCAGCTTTGGGCTTTCCTAACTTACAGGATTATAATTTTCATTCTGGCATCCTGTCCCTTATTTCCTCGGCTGTTCTGTCCTTCCTTTATTTTCTATGTAGATCTTGGTTATTGGTGGAGGAGAGTTCACAGAGGCCCCTCCAGACTTCCTTCAGTTGCACCAGCTTGGAGGTCAAAGCAAACTGGGGTGTGGGATTTGATGTGTTGAGAGGAATCCCTTGGCACACGTCCTTCCCAGTGCAGGGAGTGCTTGGCGTCAGGATGCTGTGGACCCTGACAGTGGAGTTGCTTTCTCCAGTCTTTCTGCTCCCTCCTCAGTCTTTACTTACTGGTGAAATTACGGATGGCACGAGATTTTGGGGGCTGGCTCAGTGTCTTAGCTGGGCTGTGCTGCAGAGAGGGCTCTGGGCAGCTTCATGCAGCCTTTTTGGTTTGGGTTTGTTTTTTATTTTTCAGGGAAAGGGGAAGGGGATGATTTTTGGTTTCCTTTAATTTTTTTCAGTAGCATTTACAAACCTTTGGCACTGGTGCTCTTGGTGCATTCATTGTTGCAATGAACTCGTAACCAGGAAGACCTTCCTGGAATAGTGTTACTCTGGAACATGCTCAGCTCTGGCTGAGGTGTCACTGCGAGGATGTGATTAACTGGGATCAGGTTGTGGGGCAGGAGAACAAAGCTGCCAGGGAAGCCCTGACCCGAGGGGTCTGTGCCAGTCCTCCCTGTGCCAGCGCTCCTGGGGCTGGGAAGCTCCGACTCCTTGCATCAAGGGGGAGGTGAGAACAGGGTGAACCACTGAACCACTTCCACTGCTGCCTTGAACTGTGTCCCTGGCCTGGGACACAGCAGCTCCTGGTGCTTTTTCATGGATTTGAAGTGGAGCCTTTCGTTGCCTTTTTGTCCACGTTGGAATCCCATGTCCTGTGCTCCTGCAATTCCCAAAGGCTGTTGCTGCGGGTGTGTTACCTGGGTTGGGTGGGTGTGTTGCTGTCCAGCTGTGCAGTGCTGAGGGGGCTGAACTCCCCTGGTTCCCTGCCTGCTGCTGCTGTGGAACACCTTGAGTGGCCTTCGGTGGTTGAGGGGAAAGGAAGAAAAATGTCTCTTGTCTGAGATGTTGCACACTCAGAATTCAGCAGGAGTGGAGTTTGGGGAGAGCTGCATGGTCAGACCTGGCTGAGCCACGAAACCAAACCCTGTCCTGTTCCTCCTCAGTGATCTCTTCCCCACACCCCCTTGCTTTAGTCCTCAGTTGTTTTAAATTTTCCCTGTAAAGCTGCTGTGAGCCTGGAGAGCTTCGAGCATCCCTCGTGTGCCAATTCCAGCTGTTGTGCAGGAATGATCGAGTTGCAGTGCTCTGCCACTGCCCACTCCTGCCCTGGCCTGGCTGCTCCTGGGGCAGGGTGAGATCCTCCCTCAGCTCTAGCACAACTGTGTTTTTTTTCTCCTGAGATGTTTGTTTTGGCCAAAACCGTGCAACTGACTCGGTCATTAAATGCTCATTTGTAACAAACTGAATAAGGAGTCCTGAGCTCGCTCTGTTCCTGCCTGCTCGGAGGGAGGGACGGGACTGAAGCACGAAACTGCCCGATCTTGAATTAATCCCCTCTAAGCTAGCAAAAACTTGTGAGCTGTCTTCACAGTGGGTTTAGACATGGATCTCCAAAGTCTGAAATTATGGAGCTTCCGTCCAGCAGTGGAGAAACCTGAGGAACCTGGGCTGAGCCTGCAGGCTTTGCAGGGCAGAAGACAATTTCCAATGGAATTCAGCTCTGAGCTGCCCCAGCAGCGCTTGTCCCCCCTCCTCCACAGCTGGGCACGTTTCCTGCCCAGTGCAGGACAGGCAGGACCAGAGCCATGGTCAGAGCTGTGCCCCTGGGCCTTGGGGGGCTGTGGGGCTGTCACTCCCCCCACTCTGCTCTCCCCAGAGCCCTGGCTCTGGGTTCAATAACAGCTCCCCTGGGAGGAGTCCTGGGAGCACCCTCACCTCAGGGCCACCTGTGCTTCCTGTCCCCATGCCCAGTGAGGAGGGGGAAGTGCTGTCCCCCTTTGCCTCCTCATCCTCAGCACTGGGGCTGGGCTGTCCCCACACTGTCCCTGCTGGGCCTTGGCTGCTCCCAGGGCTCTGCCTTTGCCTCAGCAGCTCCCAATTACAGGGTCCTCATGGGAGAGCTGGGGCAGGGGGCACAGCCCCCCACTGGACCAGGACTCAGCACCCCCAGGTGCCCAGCCCAGGCAGGACTGGGCTGTTCCCACTGTCCAGCTCCTGGGTTTGTTGGTCCCACAGCAGCCCTGAGCCCACTGGGGCTGGGGCACTGCACCCCAATGGGATGGGGAGCTCTGCTCTGGTGGCCACCCTGAGCTGCTGCACTTTAGCTCCTGAGCTGGGACAGCGACAGAAACGAGCAGTTAAAGACGCAGTGAAACTTTACAAATAAATTGGGCATTCCTGGGGCTTGTCATGGAGGTTTGGGGGTTTGGTGGCTTTGGGGGCTCACCAAAGCACTGCTGTGCCCTAACAGCACAGTCCCAGTCCAAAACATGGATGGATCCAGCTGTCCCCCAGGCTCTGCTGCCAGGGGCCCTGGGCACAGACACTTCTGCTGCAGGCCCTGGGGAGATGGTGCTGGCACAGTGGAGCCCCAGGACCCTGTGAGCCTGGGCTGGGTCCCTGTGCTGTGACAAGTGGCCCCCCTGGGTGAGTCACCTGGACAGAAGCCCTGGGGTCCTCAGTGAGCCCGCAGGCAGCAGAGCTGGGCCTACAAGGAGAGACCTTGGGGCTTTGTCCCCTCACCTGGTGCTGGACCTCAGCGACCAGCCAGGACTTTCCAGCACCCCCTTCACTGCCCTCCCTGGGGCTGGGTACCCCATACCTGCCTTCTCCTGCCAGCAGCTCTTGCGGGATGTCACCAGGTGCTCCAGGTGCAGCTCAGGCTGGGACACAAACGCGCGGCTCTGAGCACATGGGGGCGAGACCCATAACCCCTGACTCCATCACTCATCACCTTCGGCATGGAGGAGCAGCCCTGCTGAGCCCCAGGTGTGGGGCCTGGCCCGGCCCCCTCGGCCTCTGGCCCCTCTGCGTCGCCCATCCCGTGCCCCCGTGGGATGGAGCAGCCGCTGGCAGCCCTCAGGGGCTCGTATGGTGTGTGCTCATGGCAATGCTCTGTGTTTGGGGGCAGTGTGGGGGACTCGGTGCTCAGCCCCCAACCTGTCCGGCTGCAGGGGCTCTTTGCCCACCTCCCTTACGGCACCACGGCCCCAGGAAGGGCTCTGAGGGGTGTAGGCAGCAATGGGTTCAGGGACTCGGCCGGGGGCTGCCCCTGCCCCAATACCCCGCTAAAACTCCAGACTGGAACGAGGAATTGCAAAAGCCGCTGTCAGCACCAGGCAGCGCACGAAGGACAGGCGGGGGGGTCAGCC
>VZTG01006284.1:55311-121770 GCA_013397845.1 Melanocharis versteri
CAGTGTGGACACACCAGTATGGACACACCAGTATGGACACCCCAGTATGGACACCCCAGTATGGAAACACCAGTATGGACACCCCAGCATGGACACCCCAGTATGGAAACACCAGTATGGACACACCAGTATGGACACCCCAGTATGGACACCCCAGTATGGACAGCACAGGTAGCCCTACATCCACCCTGCTGCAGCCCAGCCCCAGCCCCAGCCCCAGCGTGCATGATGGGAATTCTGCTGGGTGATCAACATCCAGGAGCCATTTCCAGAGGGCCAGCACATCCTCCCCCAGCCTCCCCAGGAGGGAGGTGGGGAGGAAAGAAAAGGAAGGTTTCACTGACAGGGGAATGACAGAGGCAGTGGCAATTCAGGGGAGCAATTGCTCTAAGGCATTGTAATCCCAGCACAGGAGAAATCTTCTGGCAGAGAACGTGTCGATGGTGACAGCCCTGAAGTCACGGCTGAAGATGGAGGTGAGGGAACAAATCTCAAAACCCAAAGAGCCTGTGCTCTGTGACTGGATATTAGGAAAAATTTCTTCCCTGAATGGGTGGTCAGGCACTGGCACAGGCTAAAATCACCATCCCTAAAGTGTTCAAAAACATGTGGATATGGCACTTGGGAAAATGGTTTAGTGGTGGCCTCAGCAGTGCTGGGGGAATGTTGGACTGTATGACCTCAGAGGGCTTTTCCAACCTGAATGATTCTGTGGTTCTATTTCTGGAGCTTCACAGCACAGTCCCAGCCACTGGCAGAGAGTGGTGAAACTCCTCATCCCCCCTGGGGCTGATTCCAACACAGTAGCTTTCAAAGCATCTGATGCTTTACAGCAGAGCCAGATGTGTCCCTCCTGAGACTAAGGAGGGGATGGATAATGAAGCTGAGAATTACCAGAGAACAGCTTTGTACTTGGCATTTGCAAGTCTGGAAGCCTCCCAGTCCCTTGCAGCACTCCTGCCCATGACCCAGTCCAGGCTGGGTCCGGAGCTTTGCAGTGGACAGTTTTCCATGAAGAAAATGTTAACTGGCTGATAAGTGAAAAATAAAAATCACAACCTTGAACAACAGAAAAATCCTGTCCTATGTCAATGCTTAGTTGCTTTCAGGTTGGTGACATCTCCAGGGATCTCCAGTACCAGGTTTGATCTGTTTTTCACTTCCACAGACAAAAGCAAGGTTCTCTTCAGGACTGACAATCCAGGGCACTTCTGTCCCTTGGCAGCTTTTGCATAATTAAAACAAACATTTCTCAATTATTGGTGTATCTAAAATAGAACTAAGTAAAAAAAGAAGTGTTCTGTCAGCCCAGCCCAGAGCAGGACACAGTGCTGGGTGTTTGCTCCCACTGCTCTTCATGAGCAGCACCAGAACATGGACTTAAACATAAGGCAGAGGGAAGATGGCTCTTGCAGGGCTCAGGACGTGCAGCTGCCAAACCTCTCTTGTAGCTGTAATGGTACAAACTCCACGCTGTGTCTGCAGCTGTTTTACACTTACAGATGTGCACAAGGACCAGAGCCTTAGGAGACTCCCTGTTACAGGAGTTGAGCAGCAACGCACTCCATGAATCCCACTTGGAATGTGTTTGTTGCCAGGAGAAATCTGCCACGAGGTGAGAATTAGACTCCAGGAGGAGCAGAGTCTGTGTTTTCAGCACTGGGATTCACTGCAGAGGCCCTGTATGCACCCAGGCTGCCCCCGAGGGGTTCTGACAAGGATCCAAGCCTGGACGGGGCATGAGCAGGATTTATGAGGATCTTTTTATCAAGCACAAAACTCCAGCTGGTCTGAAGTGCTGCCGTGTTCTGACTCTCCTGGATTTTCTTTGTGTGATTTGCCCCCTTCCAGATGTAACACACACACACACACACACACACACACACACGCTTGTACATGATCCGTGGCACTCACATGTTTTCGGAAGAGGTCAGCGTGGGGGCCCAGCTGTGGGTCTGACTCTCGGATGAACTGCATCACCTCCTCCACCGTCCAGGACGAGGGGTTGCGGCTGCTGAGCCGGGAGACGTCCCGGGAGCCGAGGTACCTGTCCGACCCTGGGGATGCCAGACAGTGCTGTTACTGGGGGTCCCTGGCACCGCCCCACAGTCATTCCCCCTCAATCCACCACTCAGCTCCTCTCCCACAGCAGGGCAGAGATACAGCAAGGGGCACGTCTCAGCTGTGCCCCAGATTCCTGCAGCGCAGGTCTGGCACTGAAGCCTTATTCCCTCTCCTTAGGCCTGACTTTTCAGGGCAGCCTTCTATACTGAGCCTTTGTCCCCTTTCTGGACCCCCACTCCCTTTGTTTGTCCCCAGCTCCCACTCCTCCTTGTCCATGAGCTGACACTTCCCACCTGAGCAGAACATCCCCCTGCCAATCCCATGTCTCTCCCCATGCACAGTTCCTCCTCCCCTCCCAACACATTTAGCACATTTAACACCGCAAAGCTGGTTTATGTTTTCACTGGCTGCATCTTCTGATGGACTGAACCCACAGGTGACATCCCGTTGTCCAAAAGCACAGCCTGAGCTGGCACAGGTCCTGCTCCCAGCGTGCACAGCCCCTTGTCCCAGCTCTGCCTGCAAACGTGTCGGGGAGGCACCAGCAGCCTGAGCTTTTCAGAGGCTTTTACTGACACCACGCACCTAAAATGACATTATTTGCAACCCCACATGCTGCAATGAGCACTTCAGCTCTCCTGCCCCTCTTCCTCCATACAGACAAGTGCCATTCATGCATCTGCCCATCTTCCCAGCCCCAACAGGCGACTTTTGACTTCCCAGCCATTCCAAACCCATCCTTGCAGACTCAGACACCCATTTATCACTTGGACACAGTTCAGCTCCTGCCTGTCCCTTTCTCCCCACTGACTTCCAGGTCCACCCAGTCACCAGCCAAAGGAGAAATGTCACCTGTCCTCACTGCCACCTGCCAGGTGCCATCACACCTAACAGACTTAGCTGTGCAGAGCCCAGCCTCTGGTACTCGCTGAAGTTAGAAAGGTGTAACTGGAGTTAGAATAGCCCCTTACTGCCCAATTTCCAGCTGCAGGGCTGTTCTGAGCTCTTACCCCCAGAGCTAAGCCTGCGCAGGGCAGAGGTGCTGCCCTGGCTGAGGCTAGAGGGCTGGTGCAGGTGCCTGTATCCTGGCAGGCGATAGTCTCTGGAGCTTCTGCTGTGGCTGGATGAATTGACAGAGTTCAAGGCAGAGTCCATGGGGTCCAGGCGAGGCTCTAAGGGCCCTGGGAGGCCATCTCCCAGGACAAAGGTTTCACCTGGAATGCACCAAGCTGCAGTTAGTGCACCCGAACGCCACGACCCCATGCTCCCTCGTGGGGCAGGGCCACAGCAACGGCAGCACTTGCTGGGTCCAACCCCTCGCTGGTCTCTCCCCAGCACAGGGATCAAACCAGGCACTGCTGGAGCCCTGGCATTCACCAGCTGCCAATCTGCAAATGGTGTCACCATCTGCCAATGCCAGTCCAACCAGTGTTGGACAGCGGTCCCAGACGGGAGCAGCAGCTCCTTTGTTCAGCTACTGTGTTCATGCCACCACCAGCTGTGGCCCAGCCCTGTGGCCTGACTGCCCTGGGCCCCTCTGTGGCCAAGGGGCACTGCCAGGGCTGTCCCACCTGGACACAGGACTCACAGACAGTCCTGAACAGGAAGGGGAGGGGACACTCCCCAAGGGGTCACACACTGCACATCCTCAGCATCAGCGTGCAAGGGAATGGTCCTGGTGTTTGGGACTGGGGTGTCAGACCCATGCAGAGCAGGAGGGAAGCTGCACCATCAGGGCCAGGCGATGCTCCCACACCATGCTGGTCCTCCAGCCCCAAAAGCAACATGCCAGTGATGAGCTGCTCATCCCTCCTGGCCTCCTGCTGGGCCTTTTTCCAGCCTAACCACATTGGAGGCCAACTCCCTGTACTGGAACATGCACAGGAGGGCCGGGGCTAAGGGCTCTCCCCAGGCAGGGTATTAGAACAATACTGGCTCCCTCACCTTCTCCAGAAATGCACTGAATGTGCAGCTGTCCGTGGCACTATTGGGATGGAGGGGCTGAGGAGACTTTCCAGGGTGACAGGCTGTATTGGCTGAACCAGCAAGATCCGTCTCTGCTGTTACACTGTGACAGCCTCATCGCAGGGCCACCTTGGCAGGTTTTACCATGGCACAACCCAGTCCCAGCCCAGGTGGTCCTTGTGCCTCATGAGTCACCCTCAAATACCTGAGTTCTTTATTATGAAACACGTGCCAAGGAGGAAAGCAGCTCCACAGCGAGGGGCATTGCCTGTGCACTCCAGAGCTGCCAGCACACGTGGCTGGGAGCTGCAGCTCTGACCCTGCAGCTCACAGCCCTGAGCTGCTGCCACTCAAACACCACAGCAGGTGACAAGGGTGAAGAAGCCTGAGCACAGGCCAGGCCCTGCACTTCTTCCCTGGGACTTCCCAGACTACAGGAGCTGCAGGTGAGAAGCCAGCACAGCACTGCTGTGCTGAACTGGGATCATGGTGAGGATCTGCAGCCTGTGAGACCCAGAAGCTGTTGAGATTTTCCCAAATTCCCTGCTGATGCTGCCATGCTCCAGTGAAGGGAAGTGCAGCTTGCCAGAGCCTGGAGCAGCTCCAAGGTGCTGCAGGTGTTGGGTACCATTGACTGGGGCAGCCTCTCCTGGCTACACCTGGTTTGCTCTGCTTTCTATGAACTGTGGCACTATTGTGAGAGCTGGGATCTTCTAGTCTCATGTGTCCTGTGTTTGAGCAGAGATTCAGAGGCCAGTTCAGATGGTCCAGCCCTGACCTCCCAGGGCTTCACATCACAAGGATATGAAATGGGAACACCCTCATCTGGCTGTTGGCCAGCCTGGTGTGGGGTTATCACTGGATAATTGCAGTTTCCACCGTGGGGCTTTGCCACTCTGCACTTGAGGCACTGCTGCCTTTCTTTGCTTTTAGGTCTCTGGGATGTGCCCAGAAACAGTAGCACAGCCTTAAAATCTCATGTACAAACTGCTGGTGTGAAGATTGTCACCCCTG
This sequence comes from Melanocharis versteri, assembly GCA_013397845.1. Classification (NCBI taxonomy): domain Eukaryota; kingdom Metazoa; phylum Chordata; class Aves; order Passeriformes; family Melanocharitidae; genus Melanocharis; species Melanocharis versteri. Next base: position 60,355 of record VZTG01006284.1, read on the forward strand.
GTGACCTGTCCTGTGCTGGCCCAAGTGTCACTTGCTTCCTGCACGGACAGGTGTGTTCTCACCTGCTCTGGATGCATAAAAAATGGTTTGCTGACTCATGGCTATTCCTGAATAACTTCAAACCCCTCCTGCACTCCCACCACTGCATTTCAGCCCCAGGCTGGATGCAAACCAGAGCTGGCTGCCCTGCCCTGGGCTGGGTGGAGATCCCCTGCCCAGCCAGACCCACCTGGGGGTGTCACACCAATAGGTTCCACTGTAGCTGCTCCCAAGTAACTACATTTGGTCACTTGTTCAACAGGACAATTCTGTTTAATCCCAAAACACTTCCCATTAAACATCTGGGGAAGGGTGCTGACTACCAGGGAAGGGCAGAGGCAGGAGAGGGGTCAGCGGGCACAGCCCTCAGCTGTCACAGGACAGTGACTGTGGGCATGGGAACAGGTCCAAGCTGTGCATCTGAGCCCTCCAAGGAAACCCAGCACCTTCTGAGGTGACAGAGAGCTTCAGCTAGCCAGGAAGTCCTGGGATATTCACCCAGATGTGCTGGGTCATGCAAACACATGTGTCTGAGTGCTCCCAAAACCCCCAGAGCTCTCACAGTGGGGACTGGCATCAGCAGAAGGAATGTCAGGGCCCAGTCTGGGAGGCTGGGAGAGCACATGCACAGGTTCCTGTCGGTGCAAGGCTGAGGATCCAAAACTTGCCCTGAGAAATTACTTCACTCAACAATTAACACAGTGTCATGACAGGAATGCACTGTGATGCATTCTGCAAATATGCGATCCTGTTCTCACGCGCTGGCGATCACACACCCAAGGGCCACGGATGAAGCCCTGGGGCACGATGTTTTTTCACCCAGGAGGTAAAACTGAAGGCACACATTGATCCCCAGGTTCCCTATCCCTGCACAGGTGAGTGCCTGACTGGGCTGTAACACCACAGCAGAGCTTGGGGCTTTGTGGCAGGGTCAGTGCAGGAGAGATTGAGGGTTTTCCTAAAAATACAAGTACACAGGGAACTACTCGATGAATGATACCTCCAGTGAAGAGAGAAGGAGATGAGGCAAGAGGGGAATGATTACTGCCCCTGGGAATCATCTGTAGGCAAGATGCTCCTTCAAGTGGCAGGGTACAACTGCACTCAGGCACGATCCAGGATCCTTCACCCCTGATAACCACTGTCAGAGAAGGAGGTGGCTGATCCTTAGGCAGATTTCCTTACACAAACTGTTGGGTTTAACTAAAGGCTGGCAGTTGGCACATTGTAGGGAAACATGCCACAATTAGTGGCAGAGAGGCAGGGAGCAGATAATTAAAGTTTAATTAAACAAATAGTACTATAGACTCAACAGTGTCATTTTACTGCTAAAACACGGGAGTTTGGCCACAAGCACAAATGTGATTTGCACTACTCCTGAACTCCCACTGGTTCCAGCAAGTGATGGGCTGTGAAGGCAGGTCCCCACTGTGCTGGGACTGCAGTGTTTCAGCAAAAAGCCACACAAACGCCACTGCATGCAAGAGGAAGAACAATGTAAGATGTCCCATTGCTGTTCACAGCCTTCCACATGGCAAACTGGGAAGTGTTCAGGAGCTGCTGTCTGAGACAGAGCTCATTCCCATGAGAAGATGTACCTTGCTCAAGAAATACCCAATATCTGAGTATTTCAGGTGCACATTCTTAAAATATATCCTCTGAAATGCAAATATTCCTGCCTGCACCTCAATTTCATGGTGGAGGAGGATGTATTCATTACAGCTTTTAGCTGTGGGATAAGAATGAATTTCTAGATGGAATTTGAAACTGCACCTCACTGCTCCCTGCTTGGACGAAGAACAGAACCAGAGCAAGCTGCTGCAGGAAGGATCACCCCCTCACATGCAGACACACTTCCTTTCCTGCCCACTTGTCCGTGTTTTTCTGGAGGGTTCTGGCATCCAGATGGCACAACCCATTCGAAGGCCAAGGGATAACTGAATAGCCTTTGAAGCAGATTAAGAATCAATCTTGTAGAAACCTAATGAAGGCTCCTCCTTGGAATTAGCCATTATGGAAGCCTTCTCTCTTCACTGCCAATACAGAGTGTGCAATATTCACCACTCAACCAAGGCATCTGAACCTTTGGAGCAATCCAGTGCTCCAAGAGCAGGCTGAACACTGCATGTCCCACCTGCTGGGGGAGGAGGAGGGGCTGGGCTGTGCCAACGGTTACCCAAATGCAGTGGCTGATGCATCAGAGGGGAATCAAGGAGACCAGCACCCATTTGGAGGTGAGAAACAGAAGGGGCCTCAGGGGAACAGTTTTTGACTTGTCCATATGCTGGAATAGATGAGGTACTGCCACACACCACCTCTGTCTTCACTTCAGCTCTGTGACAAACCTCCAGTTTTAATCACTGCAGATAATGAGGCCACTAGAAACTGTCCATCAGAGAATCATGGAATGGTTTGGGTTGGGAGGGACCTTAAAGACCATCCAGTGCCACCCCCTGCCATGGCAGGGACACCTTCCACCACCCCAGGTTGCTCCAAGCCCCATCCACCTGGCCTTGGCCACTTCCAGAGATGGGGCAGCCTCAGCTTCTCTGGCCAAGCTGAGACCAGAGACAGGGTCAGTGATTCTGCAGAGCACAGGACACACTGATGGACTCAGACCAAAATCACCCACAGTGGTGCCAGGCTGGGCACTCACACCTGGCATCAGCAACCCCAGCAAAAACAGGGGAACGGGGATTCTAAAGGGACAGCAACAGAGCATGAGGCCACTGAACTATGAGCCCACCCAGGAGTCTCCAGCAATTTTTCAAGGATTTCAGTCACAAAGAATTGTGACTAACACCTTGGAAGATTTCACCATCCATTAATTAAAAGGCCTCAGTAAGATTAAATCTTCAGTCTGAATTATGAAGGGTTTGCAGTTCGGAACAAAAGTGGGAGTGTATTTATTGAAGATGACTCAGTTCAGGGAGTCCTCCAGCTACCTGGAGATTTCCAGAAGGTATCTCCCACCTGTGCATGCAAGGGACACCTGTGGATCACACACCAAAGGGGACACTCCTGCAGCTGCTGTTGGTAACATGGTGGGACATGGCCCAGCACATCTGCACCAGTGGTATCCCGAGGGGCTCTGGGAAGGAGCAGCAGTGTGGGGTGGGAACGTAGTGGCTGAGCTGGTGGAGCCAGTGACACCCCCTGGCTGTTTTAGGGAGGCCTGTGAGGAACAGGATGAGATCCTGGGAAAGGGCAGCAAGTTCCTGGCCGTACAGCTGCACATCAGCATCTGTACAACAGGCTGCAGCAAACCCTCAGGGAAAAATCCGGGGGCAGATGGATGGAGGCAGCTGGGCAGTGTGAGCACTGTTAATCCCATGCACAGCGAGGGAAGCTAAACCAGATTATATGGTGTGAGATGATGACTGTCAGGGTTAGAAGGAATTCCCGCTGCATTCCACATGCCTGACACATCTGTGTGGGGAACCTGCCTCACCACAGAGCAGCTCATCCACGCCCCTCTGGAACACCAAGCACAACCCATGCCAGGGACAAGCAAAGCAGCTCCTAGAAGCCACGGCTCAGCTTGGCACGGCAGATGTGACCCTGCTGCAGCCGGGGCAGGGTGCTGGCAACAGCCAGCTTTGGGAAGAGACACGCTGTGCTCACCTTCCAAAGGGTGACGGTCATTCTTTGGTAACTTGGGGGAGAGAGGAGCACTGTATGGAGGGGAATCTTGGGAATAGCGCTTTGTACCCCGGCCTGGTCCCTGCAGAGAGCCGTCTAACGAGCTGCTTCTGTCTAGGAAAAGAGAACAAGCCCTCTTTAGGAGTGGAGACGTCCTGGGAAACGCAGTCTTGACAGAGTCCCCTGAGCCCTGCATGCATCGCCAGCCTGGGCACCCACCACCTGTTCAAGCTGCAATCCTGCACATCTGGCAGGGCTCAACAGAGCAGAGTTTGCAGGTTTTATCAGCGAAAAAGGGTGGTGAGAAAACTAACAAAGAATCTTAGCCATGTTTTGCCATATTTCACCCAAATATCACCTCTAATTGACTTAATTCCGTTTCTCCTGATTTTATGCCTTGGCTCATCCCACACAATTCCTGCTCATCCCACTCGTCACCTTTCAGATGCAGGTAACCCTTGGACAACTGGCGAACAACCCTCGGGTGATTTGCAAACCCACTGTGCCGTACAGAGTGCTGGATTAAACCCTACTCCAATTTTCAATGTCCCCCCTCCATGGACCCCCCAGGTGCTGTCACTGCTGCTCTCTCCAAACACATCCAAGGATGGGACTCTCCACATCCTGCGCAGCAGACGGGACGTTGGGATGGGCTGGGACATCTCTGCACACATGGCGTCAGTGGGCGGATGAACAAGGAATGGAAGCACTGACACTGATGGGGACAGCAGCCAGGTGAGTGACACAGGGCTGGCAGACCCTGTCCCAGCTGAGGTGACCCTCCAGCTGGGCCCTGCCCACACAGGACACCAGCTCCCAGCTGGGCCCTTGCAGCCACCCCGAGCACGGGTGACACACGAGAGCTCGCAGCGTTCCTGGGTGTGGGCACAGAGGGGTCAAATGCTCCTGCACAAATGCCAGGAGCCAGCACCAGCCCAGAGAAGCCCCGACAGCTGGCACAGGGCAGGAACAGGTGCAGGAGAGGCAACAGGTACGGCGGGGAGCGACGGGACTGACACCAAGGGAGATGCACAACGCCCAACAAACGGAGGTACAGGTGGGGGGAAGCACCAGATGGGCACAGTTGAGTTGATTAAGGAGAAACACAAAGGTAGAGAAGGTACCTGTTCAATCAATATCCTTCAGGGAAATGGAAGAGCTGCTTGCACTGGGACTCCATAGGAGTATGACCAAAGATCACTAGAACATTGCCAGAAAAACAAATTCCATGCTCAGGACAAGCCCCTGTAAGAAACACTCACTGCCCAGAGAGGGGAACGCATGCTCTTGGTAATGTCTCTGGATAGCCCTGTGTCAAACTGCATGACCTTCTTCACCCAACAGCCACAGAACAACAACACAAGGTGATGTTTTACAAAGGTTTCATCAGGTTTTGGTTTGGGTTATTTTTTTTAAAGTGGTTGACATTAAAAGTAACGCGAACACAGCAGGTCAGGTTATAGAAGTTAATCCTGGGAATCAGAAGTGAGGTCGGTGTAAATTAATGGGAGGATAAACCAAAAACAGAATTCTGGTTTTAAAGGACAAGTTTTAAGAAAATAAAGAAATGGAGTAACAGACAGAGCTGCACTCAGATCACCAGGAATAAAAAGAAAACATCTTCAGTTCAAAAATGCCATAAACCTCATGAATGTGTATCACCAAAGAGGAAATAATCTGAGAGGGAAGGACCCCAAATCTCAGTGGATAAATGCTCACTTTGAGAAAGACGCTGAGAACAAGCAGATCGTTTATTTGGATAAAAAGGCCCTGCTCAGCATGGAGCTGTGCACCTCAGAGGATAGGGAGTGCAGGGATGAAGGGAGGTTTTCAACTCATTCTGTGTTTTGAGATGATGCAAAGGCGAAGATGGGCTCGTGTTTCAGCTACAGAAGGAACAAGCACAGGGGAACAGAGTGAGGGGACACTGTGCAGAAAGGTAAGGATTGAGAGAAAAGGAAAAAGGGCTGGCCTTGCCTCCAAATGACAGGACAGCTGGGAGGGATATTTCACCTCCCCTGCCTTGGGAGGCTGGTGGGAGGAAAAGCAGCTCACCTGCTGTGCCTGGATGGTGCTGTGGGCCATCCCGAGGCTATGGGCTTGGACGCCTTTATGAGCAGTGACAGTCACCCACCTCATCTTGTCAGGCCACTCAGGGCTTCTAATTTAGGACAATGTACCTCACAGGGACTGCACCAGCATCTCCTCCCTGGCTGCAGAGCACACCTACACACCTGGCTCAGGTGTTGATGCATCTGTGACATCCACCTGCCCTCAGTGCACTTTTAAGCTGAAAGATGGTAGATTTAGACTGGATTTATGGAAGAAAAGTCTTCCCTGAGGGTGGGGAGGCCCTGGCACAGGTTGCCCAGAGAATCTGTGGCTGTCCCATCCCTGGAAGTGTCCAAGGCCAGGTTGGATGGGGCTTGGAACCACCTGGGACAGTGGAAGGTGTCCCTGCCCATGGCAGGGGGTGGGACAGGATGAGCTTTAAGGTCCCTTCCAACCCAAACCATCCTGGGATTCACTTCCAGCTGCAGCCATGCTGAACACTGGGGGCAAGGCTCTAAGGATAAAAGAAACAGGACAGGAATGAAAATGTCCACCAGTCAGACAACTGAATGTCCTCAAACTGGAGACTTAAGGGTACAGAGGAAGTCAAGAACAACAGTGCACCTGAAACTCTGGGTCTGCTACAGTATTCTAACATATGTATGCTACATATTCTAACAGAACTCAGTATCGCGTTACTGAGAGTCACTCGAAATGTGGTGCCAACATTTGAAAAAGAAGGTGAAAAAAATTATTTTTACAATAAAATGCCTATGTCCGACCTCAGCAGCACCACAAGACTTGTGGCAGGCTCTGAAGGAAAGGACAGGAAGTGCACATGGCACATTCTGTGGCAGGTGTTCATCAGAGGCCAACCCAATGGCCTCCCTGCAACGGGGAAATCCTGATCTATCACATGAGGGAAGGATAATCAGCCTCTTACACCTGGAATTCAGCAAGATGTTAGATATGGAGAGCCACCAGCTGAGACAGAACGTGAATTACCAGGAACCTTGTTCTATGCACAGAAGTCTGATTTGAGAGGAAAAGCTGTCGGCAGCGCAGTGAGAGGGAACACGAGACTGGGAGCAACTGCCAATGAAACTGCCTGAAGATCATCCTTGAGCCCAGTGCCATTTAATAACTGTAATAACTTTGGCAGAAATTTTAGAGATTTACTGATGAAATCTGCTGACGTGTCCCCCTGTCAGGCCAGACAAAGTAGCATTTAAAATCAGGCAGGAAGGATATCTATAAAGCCAAGAACCAGCAAGGAGGGAAATCCAGCAGCTAAATCCAGGCATGCACTTGAAGCGCTGTCCCACGAGCTGGGGACCTGCAGGTGAAAACAGTGGATGAGAAGAACAGGGTATGTGGCCAGCACAGGCCTGTTCCAAGGACAAAGTGACTAAAAGTGACTGCAGAGACATTTCCTGTGACCATGGTGGTGCCAGTGCTGCAGCACCAGGTCCCCATGAGCTCCTCCCCAGAGTGCTGGGGGCACTCTGGCCACCCCATGAAGTTTAAGTCAAACCAACACTGGCTGAGGAGAGCGAAAAGCAGCCAAAAGATGAACTCCTCTGAGGGCTACAACTGCTCTGCAACTACTTCCAGAAGAAAGAGAACCAAGTTAAGCTAAAAGACAGTATTAAGACCAGGAGACACAGATACCAAGTTGCTCAAGAATAAATTAGGGCTGGAAATTACAACATAGTTTCTAAAATCTCAGCATAAAACCCTGGAGCAGTCTCCAGTGGAAAAGCAAAACCTGCAGCTCCAGAGTTAATCCAAGAAACACCATGTGCTGTGGCACTGTAACAGCAGGAGTCAGGGCTCAGTGGTCCAGAAGGTCTCTCCCATCCTGTGTTTTCAGACAGCTTCGGGTCACATCATGTTCATGTTGCTATGAACAGCAATCAGCTGCCCAGTACCCTGTTCCTGATGTACAACTCAGTCTGTTTGTCCTTATTGCTGTTTACTCAGTAAGGCAGAATGGCAGGACACTGCTGACCTAAGGGCTGCTGCAGACCTTCCCTGTGCCCCAAGCACACACACCAATGCTCCAGGGCACCCACAGGGCTGCTCCTGCAAATCCACTTTGTTCTGGGAACTCAGACCAGCTCCCAGTCCTAACCAGTGGCCGTTTACCAGAAGAACCAGCCCCATACAACACATTCCTGTACTGGAGAGGAAACAAGGCAGGACATGCAGAGCTGAAGGTGAGACCACAGCAGCCTAGACATCTGGTGTGATTTAAGGATGTACAACTGCACCCTCATTCCTCCATGACCAGCCCAAACCTCCCAAAATCACCGGCACTGTTTCCCTGCCCTCACCAGAAGCCACTGTAATGTGTAGATAACAAAGTTTACCACCTTCTTTCAGGTGCCTGAGAAAGGTGTTTCATGAGCAGATGCCCAACAAGCTCTGAGACATCAGGAAGAACTGCAGGATTAGGTGCTGTCACACCTCTGACTGTGGTTAATTTTTCTTTAAGTGCTGCAAACACTCTGAATCAGAGTTCAGGATGGGCAGATCTCAGCATCGTGTCAGATCTGGTGCTCTGCCTGAGTTTCCCTGAATTCTGATTTATACTTTTCCACCCTGCCCAGCAGCCCAACTCTTGGCACAGCCACCACTGACCTCTCACGGAGGCTGGAAACTCTGTATGTGAGCTCATTCATGCCCAGACCTGGGTGCTTTCCCTCCCACTCAGGTTTTGCTCTCTCTCATGGTGACAGAAACACAGGGATTTCTTCCATTTGAGGGTTCCTCAGAGAACAGCCTCCAGTCCCAATAACTAGTCATGCTGCTCCTGTCCTTGCATTTCCTACAGCTCCTCTTCTCACAGCACAGCACAGCACAGCTTTTGCTCCTGGCCCTGCTGGCTCCAGCCAGGAGGAAGCAGAGGATGGGAAGATCCTCTTGCTCTCTAGAATCTGCCTAAGGTGCTTTGTGAGGTGCAATGAATGAAAGCATTGTGGCATTTGGCTTTTGCTCCTACACTTCATGCTTAGCAACTTCTCCTTAAACAGTTCTTCCTAAGTGCCCATCCTTTTACATTCATGCAACTTTTGCTTTTCTTGCCAGAGCCATAATTACGCAAAGGATTAACTTTGGAAAGACCTCAAACAACACAACAGCTATTTGCTGACTAGAGGGGGAAGAAAGCAAGACAGGAGTGGAGATCAGCACTTGTCAATCACCTGTTAAGACACGGACAGCTTTGATCCTCTCCACGATTGACATTCCTGGAGCAGGATCCCACCCAGAGCCCCCAGACAGCCCACGGAGCAGCCATCGCTCCAGACCTGCTGCCACTGCCCAGCACTGTGGGGGAACTACCAGGCTTGTTTTGCACTGCTTCTGCTTCAGAGCAGTTTTGCAGCCTGACAATCTGCACTGTGGCATGAACTGTCTTGCTGGGGTGAGCTGCTTCAATGCCATGCCAAGGAAAACAAAACCACCCCTGCCTCAGACTGCTGCATGAGCATCACCCCCTGAACAGGCCACGTTGTCACTGAGGGCTGGATGCCCTGGCTGCTGCCAGAAGACCCACAGCCAGTGTGGAAACCACTCTGCTTTAATTAATTCCTAATTACAGTTTACCTGCTGCATGCTATCACTCTCCCTTCTCATGCAGCTTTCATCTGAATTCCTAGCTGTATGAAGTCACCATAATCAGATTACAGGAAGCGGGAAGGACTGGGGGATGAGGAGAGGACGGAAGACAAGGAGACAGCACGGATGAGCGGAAACCTACAGCGGAGATGGAAACCAAACTGACAGGCAGAAAACGCAACTGGAATCCGGCACAACAAGAGCCCTGCGGGCATGTGCACGACACTGGGTGGGATGTAATGAACCCTGTGAGAGGGCTCTGGAACAGGCGCCTGCCTCCGGAGATAAGAGATAAAACCTGGGTTAAGACACGGAGCACCTGGGTCCCTACAGTGCCGCCCCCGCCCCAGCTCCTACCTGGTAGATACCTGTCGTGGTCGTACTCGTGTGAGCGCTGCATGTGGCTGTTCTGAGTGAAAGGCTGGTTCCCAAAGAGGTTGTCACTGCGCAGATTGTGGCACAGCTTCTCCAGGAAGCGGAGGACGTAGGTGATACTGTTTACTGCTGGCAGGTTCAGAGTGTGCTGTTCCCGATCAAACACAGCTGGAGACAGAAACAAACAGAGCCCAACACGTGAACCCCCGCGAAGGCGGGAGGCTACGCCCAGGGCCGCACAGCCAGCTCCTGGATCTCAGCATCGCTGGGCTCTCGAGAGCCAACAAAGCCACTGCCTTCCGCTGCCGGGGCAGGCCAGGACCAGCCCGCTGCACCCAGCACGGGGCCGGGGCGGCAGCGCCGGGGCAGCCGCGTCCGAGAGAGCGGGAAGGATTCGAGGAGGGGCCTGTGCTCGCAGATCCAGCTACGCACGGGCTTAAAGGAAAATTAAAACCCAGGGTATTTCTTGTCTTTCCGTGAGGAGTTGTGGAATCCCCCCTTTTGTGGCTCTTCCCGGGGCTGGGGCAGCGTGGGGGGCCGGTCGGTGGGGCAGGACTGCTGCCCAGGCTGATGCCAGGACTGAGCACTGCCTGCTCCAGCAGCTGTGCCTGCAGGCCATGGGAACTGCTTCGCTCTGAGTCAGCTGCCAGCTGTTGCTTCACTGACACAGATGTGTGGCAAGAAAGAGAAGACAGAACTCTTCTGTCTGCCCCTGGCCTGTGGCTGCAGCAAGCTTCAGGACAGACATCTTCCAACGAGAGAATTCTTGCAACAACCTCTCCGGAGGCAAAGTGCTGCGGGCCCATTCTCACCTGAGATGACCTCTCCCCCGTGGCCTTGTTTTAAGAAGGAGAAGACTGTTTTCTGATGATAAGCGCAATCAATGCAGGCCTGTACTGCTTGCTGCAGGACAACAGAAGCTTGAGCTGGTCCAAAATGGTCTGGCAGCTGCTGAACTTTCTTCTTGTCTAGGTGGGGCCCAGTGCTGCCGTTCTTGTTCAAGTAAATGCAAACTGCCAAGATGAGAAATGTGTTTGCCATTAACCCACTCAAGAAAGCAAGAAACAGATGCCTAAAATCCAACCTGAGAGATGCTGAGATTTTAAGACTGTGCAATCACTCACAAAGTGGAATCCACCACGACTGCCTGACTGCATCCTCACAGTGGAGCCGCTTCTAGAGGGGAATCACCTCCAAAATCTTCCTGCCTCATGCTCACCTTCCAAACTGCTGCTGTTTCTCCCATGATCTCCCCTGCAGTCAGGCTGTAAAGTGGTTTCCATGCCAGCCAGGTAAGGTGGCTGTGATGTTCAGAGGAGAGGGGAAGAAGGAATGCAGCCCCCACTTTCTAGGGGTTCCCACAGCGTTTCCTTTTTAGGAAAACTGGCTTCTTTAGGTTCCTCTGAAAACTGGCCAATTACATTCTGGGGAAACAGAGGGCTCAGCCTATATCCAGTGCTTGACTCAACATGTCAAAAGCAGCTTTGAGTTAGACTTTCCTGGCCAGATTCATCCTCAGCTGTAGCAGCTCATACACTCTTCACTGCTGCTGCTCCTCCTCCTCCCCTATTCCCTCCTGTCCCTGTGTGCCTCGATATCCTGGCTGGAGCTGGGCAGATCACAGTCCTTCAGCACCTCCTCTGCCCCTTGTGCAGTTTCAGCAGCTGTGCCTGGCACGGTGTGAGAGAGCTCACGCTCGGGGCTCACAACGGGTGCTGCACACTCGACTGGCCCGGGGCACAATGGGCCACAAGTGTCCCTGGAGAGCTCTGGAGTCACCAGCATGCAGGGGAAAGGGCTCCTTGCACTCAACAGGTGGGCTTGCAATCTTCCTACTTCATTATTTCCAAATAGAGAGATAAATGAACAGCTGATCTGGACTCACAGGCCAGCCCTTCTGGAGTGGTAAGGATTGCTGGTTTACAGGCTTAAGGAAGAAATGGGACTCTCTCAGGGTGTTGCTGTCTGCCTGCTGCAGTTCCTAACTGCAATCCTGTCAAGAATGTGGTCCAAGACCCTCCTTACCTGTGGGAGCCTGCATGGCAGAGCTGGGGATTGTAGCAGCGTCCTGGGGCACAGTGCTTGTGTCTGGCTCTGGGGTACTGGTTGTTGGAGAGGTGGGTGCTGGGTTCAGCAATGTCCTAGGTTTCCTCTGCAGAAAAAGAGGAGATATTTCTCCTTTTACCCCTGCTCTCCTTTACCACCCATGATCACTACACTCTCTCCTCTGCATCCAACAGACAAGGCACTGTGGAACATGACACATTTCTGATGGTGATGATGGGGTGTCTCAAGAACCTAGTAATCAATACGTGTGTCTTTTACAAACCACAATCCTGAAAAATAACAAGCCTGGGACCTGCCACCTCTGTTTGACTCAGACTAGCCACACACAATGGACGGAAGAGCTTAGTCTACACTTCGGCCATCCTGTCATGCTCCCAGCATCTGCCATGCTACTCCACAGCCAATGCACTTCCAAAGACACAGACTCTTGATGGAAATGATCTTTAGGACACAGACATTCTCTACAGCTTGGGGCTGGACTCTGAGGATACTCCCAGCCCACATACCCCTCCGGTCTCCTACTTGCTGCAGTCACACAGCCAGAGGCTGAGACAAACGTGCACAAACACACGCATGCACCAACCCATGGCAGGACCTGCAGCACCTGCTGTTCACCCGCCTGCATCAGCATCAGCTTTTACCTTACTGCCAGGCTTGGGGCCTCTCTTTCTGGGGAATTTCAAAGGCTCCACTGACTTGGAGGGTGTAGGCATGGGGTGTTGGATTAGCGCTTTGGTCGTTCGACCACGCTTCTTCCCTGTTTTGCGACGCCTTTGCCCTTGTTGATGCCCCAAAACAGTCTTTGTGCTACTGTGCATGCTAGGTTTCTCCGAGTTTACTTCGGAGGCAGGTAAAGGGCTCTTTGGAATCACAACTGAAATAAAAAGAGAAAAAGCAAATATAATTAAATCAGGTGAGAATGAAAACAAGAGCAGCCTCCATCTTTATACAGTGTCACATGGAAAAACCTGGAGTACTCCTGGCCCCCTGGGCGGAGGGAATGCTCTCCGTGCCAAAGCAAAAACCGAACACACGGATCCCCAGCTCAGCACTCGAGCTGGGGGACACTGGGGCTTAACCTGGACGGGCTGAACTCCAGAAGGATCATGCTTGCAGCCATACCTTCCTTCCTGAAAATAACTGGCACCTACAGCTCTTCCTTCTGCGAGTGGTGACCTGCCAAAGACCACGGAAAAGGCTCTGAGAGCATTCCTAGGGAGGGATCAGTCAAGACCTGTCTGACAGCCACAGAGCCAGGGCTGTGAACACTGGAAATCCTCTCTCAAGGCTGACGTCAAATCTGTTCTGTCCCTGAATTTCCAGCAAACTGCAGTGGAAGGGACCAGCTCCATCCTCGCTGCCTGCAAGGATTACTGCTCCCGGCCCTGAGCAACAGCTCATCTCAGCTGGACCAGCTGCCCTGCTCCTCCCATGTACTACCAGAGGCAGGTCTGTTCCTTCTTATCTTCTCACTCTTTCCATGACAAAACCAGGTTTCTGGTATACTTGCCCACAAATCCCCTGAATTTGGTCAATCATTTTTCCCAAGCCTGCTAAAGGCTAGAGATGTGCTGGCCCAGCCTAGCAGACCAATATTTCCTTTCATTTTAAATTTCTGCTAAAAAGAAACAAACCAAAACCCTGCTGCATTTTGAAAACTGCAGAGTGATTGTTAGGATGTCTTGTTTCTCACATCTGGAAACCTCAATATGTATTCAACACAGGGGCAAGGAATTAGGAAAAAACCCAAGCAAACACTTTTGAAATCAGGGGCTTTTGTAGTTAAGGAAAAAGTCTTAGCCAGGGAAACAGAGTACAGTAAAAGATTGATACCAGGATGGCACAGCTGTGAGCATATACAGAGATTTTAAAGGTTTCTTTAATAAGGATTTTAGGAGCAGTTACTGTGAGCAAGGATTCATTCCCCTGGCACAATGAAGTTGTGGCTGCCTCCTGGATCCCTGGAAGCGTCCCAGGCCAGGCTGGATGGGGCTTGGAGCAAGCTGGGATAGTGGAAGGTGTCCCTGCCCATGGCACGGGGTGGAATGGGATGGGCTTTATGGTCCCTTCCAACCCACAACATTCCATCATTCCATGATTCCATGATTCTAAAACTCTCCATACTTCAAAGAAACTGTTAAATATCAAAGGGATGTGGAAGCCAGGGCAGACAGCATTTCATTTGAGATCTGCACAACGCTCAGTGCCTAAACCAAGCTGTGCCACAATGAGGTTTCTCTAACCTGGAGGAGAAATTGAGAATTCTACAGACAAGCTGTGAAGCAAACCCATGTTCTCAGTTTTACTAGTAACAAACCCACAGGAATGGTGCATTTGGGAAGTTGGCATGCAGTAGGCAGAGCAGCTGCACCCTTTGCTCCCAGGCTGGGACCACATCACTGGGAACTCAGTGCCAGGAAAAAGGAGACTGCTGTCAGATGAAGTCCTGGGGTGCAAGCTTTCACTGTATAATTTTATATTAAAAAATGATTTCAACTTTTGGCGAAATAAATGCAAGAAAAATCTGTTGCCCACTTCAGCTGTAAAGACAGTACATGTAATAGTAATTTGCCAGGCTTGAAGAATTGGTTTTGGTATTTGGGCAATAAAAACCCATAACTGGGTGCATGCAGATCCCATGATGGGACACCTCATTTCATTCAGCCACCCAGAGGAGTTCCCCCTGTGCCTGTGCCCGGGGCAGCACATCCCTGTTCCCTGCCACAGCCACGGCTCCTGCAGAGATGGAGGAGCTGCCACAGCAAGGGAGGCTGTTCACCGAAACAGCGAAATTACATCTAGATGTGCAGCCAGCCCAGCACAGAGAGACACAGACTGTGACCTAGATTGGTGCTGTGTGCCCAGCAGTACTGCTGAACACAGCCCTGAGCACAGCCCTGGACAGGCACTGATGTTTTCCCTGGGGCTGATTCCATCAGACTGATGCAATGCACAGACATTTTTCTGACCCGGAGTGATTTAATGAAATGAGGTCTTATCCTCCCACGATCCAGCAGACTTGCCTGGCTTTTTGTTGGATTTGAACCAGAATCTGAGCAAACACCAGCCTGTGCTAATACATTTCTCTTGCCCTACCAGATGCACTGAGCTGTGTGAGGAGGAGACACCAAGAGCTCCAGAGCAGAGTCCTCCCACCAGCTGCATCTGCACATCAATGGTGCAGCCCCCAAAACACAGGGTTAGAGCTGGTCATGCTCTGCCTCATCCCCAGGGCACCACTTCCAGCGACTGGATGCTTCCTAAAGGAGCCTGAGGTTTCTTTTCAGGTGCCTGTTATTTTCCTGCAGGATTTCAGTCCCTGCTGTCATGCAGATGTGGTCCAGAAACATGGGATTGCTATGCAGGGATCAGCACCCAGCACTCAGCCCTGCCTGCACCCACCCCAGCACTCACAGAGCTCCAGAGGTGCAAACAGCTGTGCCCAAGCAAGCAGGATTATCTCACAGCTCCAACCACTGCCAAGTCTCCTTTAACTGCCAAAAGCTTCCACTTACTTCATCTTATGCTTACTATTATTACATCTTAATTATTAAGGATCTAAAGCTATCAAAGAGAGTCCAAAGAAGGGCCACAAAGATGCTGAAGGGCCAGGAGGGGCAACACAAGCTGCAGCTGGGGGCTCTTGGTGTGTCCAGCGGGAGCAGAGGACACTGAGGGCAGAGCTCAGGGATCTGCAGCTCCTCCCGAGGGGCAGCTCCCATCTCTGCTCTGGGACAGGGACAGCACCCAGGGAACGGCTGGAGCTGGGCCAGGGCAGGCTCAGGCTGGAGATCAGGGCAAGGCTCTTTCCCCAGAGGGTGCTGGGCACTGCCCAGGCTCCCCAGGGAATGGGCACGGCCCCGAGGCTGCCAGAGCTGCAGGAGCATTGGGACAGCGCTGCCAGGGACGCCCAGGGTGGGGTTGTTGGCGGTCTGGGCAGGGCCTGGGGCTGGGCTGGATGATCCTTTTGGTCCCTTGAGCTCAGGATATTCTCTGATTCTGTGATTCAGCTGGTGACAGTGCCAGCCTAACAGTGAGCAGCTGCTAGAGGCATCCTCACCTTCTTCTTCCTTGTACAAGCCACTGAGAGGAGCCACATTTTCAGAAAATCAAATGGGGCCTCTCTTACTTAAAAAATCAACAGTTTGCTGTTTCTGAGTAAAGCAGCATCCCTCTGTGCCACAGCTTTGATACTCACCTGAGCTCTGAGCAGTCTAACCAACTCCAAAGCTGATCTTGCTTTGGAGAAGTTGAGCCATGCAACCCTGAGATCCCTTCTAACCTGAATTATTCAGTGATCTGAACTCCTAGTTATTTTAGCTCATTAAGGGGACAGAAAACTAATCACTGGAAATTTTCTGCCAGCTGAACTGTCTTGTTTTGGGTCACACAGGCATCCAGGACAATGGCAGACATGGAGGAGGAGGAGGCTGGCTCCTTGCTGGGCTGGCTGCCATCAGATCCATTTGGCACAGCGAGAAACATCACCCTGAGGATGCAGATCAAACACGGCTGAACTCAGAGCCACAGACAAGCTGGGCACCACTGATGATGCTATTCATCACTGAAGGATTAGTTTAAACAAGAGTTCTGAGCTTTCAGCAGAAACAAAGAGACTTGACAGAGAATTCCTGATTTCAGGCTCTACTTCCTAATGCCAAAATATTCCCTGTCAGCTGATACACGGCACCTGCAGCTGCCCACCACACTGTGACTGAAACTGTTACTTACAGGACACTGCATTTGCCATCCACACTCTGAAGGTTAGTCAATGCTAGGAAGCAGCACTTGTCACCCACCACCTTATCTCAGGCTTGTCACAGCTTGAAGAAGACAAAATTATGTCCTTGGGACAAGAATTACAAAGTATGTAGAAAAATACGGAACAGAAAAGTTGAAGCTGCAGAAAGGTTTCCTGCCTTTCTCTCCTATTTCCGAGGTTCATTTACCAAGAGCTGCATGAGCACAAATCCCAAATTCCCATTTTCTGTGCCAAGGGCTCTGTACTCTCAGATGCAGTCGTAGCTCATGTGCTTCTCCCTGGAGATCTCCGTAATGGCCCCTGCAGTGTCCTGGAGCACAGGGGGAGATTTCTGAGCACACCACTCATGCCCACATCCCTCTGATGGATGTCCTGGAGGCCACCCCTCCGCTGGTCCTTGTCCCATCTTCAGCAATTCACAGGCAGAAGCAGCACTCAAAGAGGTGGGTTAAAGAGACCCATTTGAGAGAAGCAAATTTGCCAGAGAGCAGAAATCTTGTTGAGATCTGGCTGAATCCTTCCCTGCATGAGGCATTTCAATCCTAGACATCCTGAAGGCTGGAGCTGGACAGGAACCAGAGCTCAGTACCTGTCCCAGAGTAAAATGTAAAAGCTTCAAAGCCCTGTGATTCTTCCCAAAGCAGAGATCATCATCACTGGCCACCATGAACACGACTGGGACAGAAATACAGGCCCTGGGAAGGCTCCAGACTTGGATTGTCCTGAGGTCTCAGCAGACAAGGCATACACAACACAGGAGAAAGGGCTGGAGCATGGGTGGGAGACATGGGCTCCTTGCAAAGACAGGGATTAAGAACAAGATTCCACATCCTGAAAGTTAAAGGTGAGAAGGCAATTATTCTGATAATTCTGTATTTCCTGCAGGGATTTGTGCTCTCCAGCCTGAAACACCTGTTTGAGCTAAGGCTGAGACCAGAGGAGATACCCAACACTGTGCGGGGATCCACGCGCTGCAGGATCTGGCATGTTCTACCTGTTCTCATGATCAGCTGTCTCTTCTCCCAAAGACACACTTTCTTTTCATACAGGATTTGTCTAGCTGCCGGTTTTGACTACTGAAATAAGGTTCTTTTATCAGCTAATCCCCTGGCCAGTGGTTACACAGTAGCACACAAAGAAACCCAAACCCACAGTCCTCAAAACTCTTCATCCCGCTCATCCTGACCATGGGGATGCATCATAAATTTTTTTTTGGGCAGGACATCAACAGGCACATGAAGAGTTGTTACTTCAAACTAAAGCAATGCCTTGTGCATTTATCGAACATGAGACAGGCTCTGAACATTCATCATCAGTGTCCCATTTCTAAAAGGCTTAGAAATCTGCATGGTTTGGAACAGCACTTTTCCTAACTGTTGGCACACACTCGGATGAGCTCTGTCACTGCAGATGACACTGTACATCCCCCTGGCACAAGCTGTTTTTCCAGTTGTTTTATTTATCAAAATATCTCAATATCTCAGGAGTCACAGTGATACCAGCAACTGCAGTTTGCTATTTGTGGAAGTGTCACATCTTCAGTCTCACAGCAGCATTCCCGTGTGCCCCAAACTATACTGGCAATTACACCCAGTGCTCTCTGAAGCAGCACAGCAGGGATCCTGCAAACCCTGGCAGGTGTTCCCAGCACCGTGCACCGTGTCTTGGGGATGTTGGGCAGCACATGACAGCCTGAGCTTCAGTGACTTGACTCACGTGCCAGAGCAGTAACCAAACTGCAAAACAGCCCAAGTGTCCCACCTCTGACTGTAACCACATATGGAGACATGGAAAAGAGCTGGAGACTGCAGTGGGTGCTACTGGAGCTGAAGACAAAAACCCTATTCTGGGTCTGCTTACACAACTAAATACCAGAACTCGGGACCCAAGAGACCTTTCCATCTCCAAGGCTGCCTTTGGCACATCTCAGTCTGCCCCATTCACCCAGACATTTGCTAAAGCCAAGCAGATAATTCTACCCAAGCACAAGGTGCATCTGCTAAACATTTTCCAAAACAAATCAGAGGCTTTACTCAATAACACAGCCCCCAAGAGCAATCTGAGCCACTTGGGCAGTGTCAGTCCAGCTACTGCAACAGAAACCTGAAGGGGTCTGGACTGGCCAGAGGCCACGTGGAAGGATGTGACACAGCCCATCTGCCTCCAAGATCCTCACCAAAGGCTTTTGCAACACCTCCAGAGCCATGGGATAAGAAGAAAGGTTTCTAAAGGGATAATTCAAGGATTACAAGGGGTAGGGGCAAAGAATCATCCTCGCAGAGGAGAGATATCTATGTGGGGAGTACAGGGATGTGCACTGGGATCCACACTGCTCATCCATGAGTGACCTGATGAGGGGATGAGAGATGAGAAAGTCTAATGTTTCAGCCTTCCAGGGCAGGCAGGACTGTAGCAGCCCATGAGCAGAGACTGAGTTTCAGGGAGAGAACACAGCAGGTGACCATTCCACCCATAAAGAGAAAGCAGTGAGTGGGGGGGAACACACTCCTGCCTTCAGCTGCACAGTGCTGGGCTCTGAGCTGCCTCGTGCTCCTTCAGGACAGAGAACTTGGGCTGCAATGCTCACTGCACAAGAACAGCAGCTCAACACACAGCAGGAATCAAGAAAGAGCCAGAGAGAAAGCTTCCACTTTGGAAAAGAGAGACCAGAACACTGGGTGTCACCAACTTATAAAAATCCTAAATTTACTGGTTCAAATCAAGCAAAAAGCCCCCAGGCCTGCAGCCGATGCCTGGATTCTCATTTCCACAGAATTCCAGACTTTCTGGGGACATTTCACCCAGGGCTCAGCTCTGCCTTGCCTGCTGCACACCAGGACCCCCCAGACTGCCCTTCACTGGTCCTATCAAAACTCATTGGTCACACTGAGCATTTTAAGAGTTCCTTCACACTGCTTTGGCTCTTCACACAACATCCAACATCTTTTAATGGTTTTAATCAGTTTCAGAGGCTTTAACTCTTATTGTTACTTTGCAGTTACTGATGCCTTTAGAGTAAAAACACCCGTGTGAAGATATTCCTCAGTGAGAGGAAGCGCTCCGAGATGCAGCACAGCAAGTGTCAGAATGTGCCACACAACAGACGTATCCCCCAAACTGCCTGTACTGCCCTGTACCCACTGAGGAGCACTAGGAAATGAATGGGGAAACTGAGTCACACATCTTTCCTACAAAACCCTGCAAAGTCTGGCACATGGAGAGGGAAAATGGCCTCCTGTCCCACCACTGGAGCTGCCAAGCAAGTTCTCCCTCAACAGCAGCTCAAAGCCCCTCGTGTCTCAGCACATTTGCTGTGGAACATCTGCACAACGGGCCACAAACCTCTCGGGCTGCCAGCTACACATCTGGAGCCTGGAGGAGCAGCAGCACATTCCTGCTTCTTCAGCTCTTCTTTTCCCTGCCATCCCCCATTCCAGCTCCCAGAAGGCAAAGCAAAGGAGCAGCAGGGAATAGACCTGGCCACAGGCATTTACACCCTGGAGAAGAATGGCAGTTCTGGACAGCAGGGGTGGCTCAAGGCACTCAGTGTGCACAGGATTGCACAGGCAGCCCTCAGCAGAATTACAGCCCAGATGCAGCAGGGCTGCTCTTTATTCTCTGCAGGATATCCTCATCACCCGCAGAGAAACACTCACCTGTAGGAGCCAGTGTGCAGAAATCTTTGCAGCCCAGTTACACAAAGCTAGTGGCCTTACCTCACACTCTTTTGTGCATTGTTTTTACTTCCCCAGTGCTCAGATGTTCCTTGGCACAGGGGCCACCAGCTCCCCTAGCCTGTCTGGAGCATGGCTCCTCCTCCCACGCAGCTCCCAGGTCAGACAACAAGGAGCTGCAGCGAGCCTCCTGCAGCACATGGTTCAAATGCAGAGGGCGAGGAAATGCCAGGTTTGTCTACAATCGTCCTCTTCTCATCCCAAAGCAGCAGTTTTTTCTCCTGTTCCCATCCCACCACTTCTTATTCCAAATAAACTGGCTGGAACACAACCTGGGTTCTTGCTTGCTGTGATCGCCCCATCACAACCTCATCTTCTGCACTTCACTGCAAAAATGAAGCTGTTGAAGCAGTGTGTTGTTTTATCCAGCTGTGAAGCAGCTTTGGAATTAAAACAGAGATTCTGAACTACAGCAAGGAGATGAGAACTGAGCTGGGCAGCTCCAGCCTGAGAAACACATCAGCAGAGTTGAGACTCAAGCTCCTGACTGAGGGGATGCACCAGCGATGAAAGGAGAGATAGAGGGGCAATCGGGAAGCTCCAAGAGAAATGGCAGTGCCCAAGTCAGAAGAAATCACGTGGAAATCTGAACTTCAAGCCTGATTGGATTACCTCAAAGCCAGGCTTTGTCTCCTGCATGGCAGTGCCCATGGGCACATAGTGAGTACCCAGCAGCAGCAGAAGAGCCCACTTGTGACCCCTGGAGCTGTTTGGCAGAGGGAACATGAGCAGAAGTGGCACCTTTGGTCCTGACACAGACAGTGACAACAAATCAACTGATTTCCACACCTCAGGAAAGCTGTCACTGCAGCTCTTCCAGGCTCAGTGCTTGAAGAGAGGCCACGGCAGAGTCTGTCCCTGCAGGGCACTGCCAAAAGCACCAGTGGTGGCTGGAATGTCTGGTCCTCGAGAAGACCCCAGAGCCAAATCTTAGTGAGCAACCAGCCCACAGCCTGTCGAGCCTTCAGCTTGGGCACCATGCCCAAGCCCACCTGAGCCACACCCGCAGCAGGACAGAGCTTTGGTTTCTTCACAGATTTGCAGCCCCTGGAAAGTTTGCATGGCTCTGCTGCTATTTATACTCAGCTATCTCAAGGACACTCATCAGTAAAAGTGTGTGCAATGAGAGACCACTACAGCCACACTGACTGATCACAACTTCTGCCCCTGGGAGGCAACTGCCAGCGGGTTTCCAAAACCCCACGCTGGGAATGGTTCTGTACTCCTGCCCTACTCAGGTTATTCAGGGCAGTTCCTGGGGTTTCTGCTTGTTCTGATCTTCTCTGAAGCTCTTTTTTTAGCTTTGGCTTCCGGGTTAAATACTAGCAGAACACCTTCAACTTATCAGTGCTCAAAGAATGAGGAGAGTGCTAGATGGGTGTGGTTTGTTCCAACTTCTGTTCTTTTTAAAGTTCAGAAGTTGTAAAAATACCAGAGATCAAGAGAAGAACAATGACAAGCTGCCAAAGATCTGATCTCTGTAACAAGTGGGGCTGTGTGTTCAGGATGAAGCTCCTGGATTCCATAAAAATGCACAGTCTGGCAACTTAGGCCTGTTCCCTAAAGCCAGGGCCGGAGCTGGGCTCAAAAGCATTTACTTCCCCTCTCCAAAAAATGAGGAGGAAACAAAAAAATGAAGAAACTCCCCAGCAGGTCACGGAAAGATGATGTAATGTTCTTCCTTCCATAGAGCCACTGTCAAAAATCCCAACAAAATGAGGCTGTTTCTCCCTCATACACCTACCTTGCTCCAATCACACCCCAGCCCGTTACCCATCACAACCACGTGGTTGCCTCATCCCTGGAAGTGTCCAAGGCCAGGCTGGACGGGACCTGGAGCAACCTGGGATAGTGGAAGGTGTCCCTGCCTATGGCAGGGGGTGGAACCAGATGGGTTTTAAGGTCCCTGCCAACCTGAAGGGATTTGGGATTCACCGTGTGCAGCCTTTACAGACCCGTGTGAGAGGAGGCTGGTCGATCATTCTGGCTCCTCCAGCACTTGCCCACATCAGAAGCAGGACCCCTACAAGGGACCAAGCTCCTGTCACCAAGGCTGGAATACAGTGACAGGCAGAAACAAGGTGTGGAGCCCGAAATCCTTGAAGTGAAGATTTGTAATCCTGAGTGCTTAAACCCTTTCATCCTGATGGGAAATCCTGCTCTCCCTGTAGTTGTCCTACCCAAACTGTCACCCTGGGTGTACTTTAAGCTGACTTCACTCTGCTTCCAAACCTCACAGCAGAGACACCAGCCCTGCCTGCAATCAGCAGCTCAGGACATCCTAAGCCAGGCACTTTTAGACCCCCACAAATAACAGCCCTGGAATACTTTTCTTCCTTGAGGTTGTCCAATTCCATCCTGAAAGCACTCAGACTTGCAGCCTGCACAGGCACAGCCCTGCACCATGTCCCAGTTAACAGGAGTGCAGGTACTGGTCAGAGATCCTGCAGAAACAAAGTGATGACCCCAGTGCTGTTCAACCAAAGAGGGAGGTTCCAACAGCAGGGGCCTGCTGAAACCTTCTGCCAAGACTCAGTAACACCCAGAGATATTAAAATTCTGTTTTGGGCCAGGAAGCATGGTGAAAAAGGGAAGGAAGCTTCCTGGACAAAACCCAGATTCTCTGGGATATGAAATACTTCAAAATAAAACATAAGGAAAAGTCAAGTTGAGAGGAAGGTCTAGACACTGAGACTAAGGACAGGCTGGGGACTGGAGGAAACTGCTTTTCCCAGGTCAGCTCCTCTTCTCAGAGGCTCCTGCCACCCCCAGGACATCGCTCAGCAACCTCAGGGCTCTGACGTGCCATAGTTCCCCAAACATGAGCCACAGATCTGGTGTTTGCAGAGCCACAGGCACTATCAGCATCCCACAGCCTCCTGCAGTGCTACGCTCCCTTATCCAAGCCCCCAGACCTCCAAACCCCACGTGCATTCCAGGACACACACGCAAGCCGAGGCAGGGTCACTGCAAAGAGCCTTGGCTCTGTGCTCCAAACGGCTCAAGAGATTTTTCTTGGGATCTTCCAACAGCAGCCTCAGAGGCAGCACCACCCAAGTTGCAGGGCTGCTTGGGAGTCACACCCATGGATAAAAACCTGAACTCCTCTGTGTACCCTCCTTCCTCCTGCTGCTAGTGCATAAGCTCTACCTGTGTAGTCCCCAAACCAGCCATGCCAGTGCAAAGCAATGTCACCCAGCTTGATGTGTGAGCTCCAAATCCCAGCTCAGTCCTGACGAGACAGTAATTAATATTTTCCCTTCTCCTTCAAACAGGAAAGCACAGGAGCTCACCTGAGTGTTACCCTGCCAACTACTGATGAGGCTCCTCTTCCCACCATGTTCTCACCCTGAAGAAGGAAGAGAAACCAGGCAATATCCAAAATAAAGTAACAAAAGACACATTACCTTTGCCCCAGGGCAGGAAACCTAGCAGCTGATCATCATCTTCCTTTGAGGAGATGAAGCAGTTAAACAACAAATCACATGGCAGCAACGGTGGTGAGAAACGAAGAACTTCATGAACTTTCTATCCAGGGTCAGCATCTTGTAACCCGCTGGAGTCACTGCAGCAGCCACGGCAGGCAGCTCCGGTCCCGGGCTGAGGCAGAGCTGTGAGCCCGGGGTGGATGGAACTCCCCTTCAGCCTATCCCCATGGTAACTCTCTAAACTGCTCACATTCGCTTGCTCCGCCAGCAGAGGAAGCAGCAGCTGAGCCCAGGCAGAGGGAGCAGGGTCTGACAGCCCACACAGACCTGTGCAGGCACTGACCAGTGTCCCCAGTGCCCTCGCCCAGCTCCCACCAGCCCTGGCACGGCGGCAGAGGACAAGCTTTGTGTTAGCTCTGCCCTGCCTGGCTGGGCTTGGGGCTCTCTGCCAGCTGGGCTGGTGCCAAGGCAGCAATTCTAGTCCTCCAAATTCCAGAGCTGGAGCAGCTCCCAGCTCTGCCCGCCCAACCTTAACGCTTTCACTGCTGCCCCTCCCGCACAGCATGGAGTCACCCTTCTCTTTGTCACAGAGCATCCAGAAGGGTGGAACAGGGAGCAGCAAACCCATCAGGAACTCCAGAGCAACTCGGCATCAGCCAGGGGCACAGCCCAAACGGAGGAATAGCACAGGGACCTGCTGAGTTACAGACGCTGAGGGCTTTACCTATGTCCCTGGGCAGGTGTGTTCCTGCTTCCTTTCGTTCAGAGTGACAGTATTTCCCTGCCCTCCAGCAGTAGCACATGAAACGTGAGAGCAGACTTTAGGGACACTGTTACAGAGAAAGAGGTGTCTGTCTGTGTGCGGGGAAGGTCCTTTCGCAGGTATGGATTAAATCTAAATTTCTCAGGATGGAGAAAATAAGCTGCTTTTCAAACGGGCCAGGAAGCCTGTCACTGCCACAGCACCTCCCAGCAGCAGCACTGCTGGGGTTGTGCACACAGCCACGGGCACTCAGCTGCAGGAGGGTCCTGTAAAGGTCTCACATTTTTTGAACCACGTCCCAGCTAAAGCTCTTGATACTGTGGCACAAATCCTAGAAAAATGCCAGCATTTCTTCAAAACTTAAAGCTGGTCTTTAAGAGCCCTTTCTTGTGCAAAGACAGATCCTGTGGAAATTCTCAGATGCCTGAGCCCAAAAACCCGCCCCGATCCCACCTGCCGAGGCCCTTTTGCCAGCCCTGTGCCTTTACCTGGCAGAGACAGACCCTTCAGCCATCACCTCCTCAGGTGAAGAGCTCCGAGCACAAAGCCTCCATGCAGAGGTACCTGAGAAGACCTTGCTTTAGTTGCTCTTCCCCCAGGGGCTCACACTTCTCCATCCCACAAACCACTTCAGAAAGGAAAATAACTTCCCATGGATTCTTTTCCAATGTGTGCTTCCCTGACTACAAAGAACTGAACTTTCCTCTAATCTGTGATCGGCTGTGAACTCCCAAATTTCCCATGAATTACAGCGGCAGACACATGTCCTCTCTAAAAAACCATGCCTTGGCTGAGGGGGATTTCCCTCACCCCACCTCCCCGCTGAGGGCAGGTGGCCCTGGAAACTACAATCATTAACCAGCCTCTTATCTGTTTCTTCTTTTTTCTCATCCATTTTTATCACAGTTATTTCCCTCTTTGTTTCCCTGAAGCTCAGCAGCATCACCTCCATTTCTGTGTGAATCTCCCTCTCTCTTTCTCCCTAGCCATGACTTAAGGTAACTAAACAACCATCCTTATTCTTTAGGTTGATCCTAAATATTGATTTTCTGCACTGCTTATAATGGGGAGGGACTCTCCAAAGCAGCTTCCCAAAATCTACTCTCCACTTACAGCAGTGACCTGTCCTAAGAGCCCACAGGCATCCCATAGAGCAGGATGGTTAGAAAAAGCAAAATGCATGCAAAAGTTTTTTCAAAGCGCTACATTTGGCTGGGCTGGAGTTCACTTTCTGCAGTAACTGTGCTGGGATTTGCGCCCAAGGCAGGGCTGACAGCACCCCACAGTTCAGCTGGGCTGGGCTGGGCTGGGCCTGCACAGAGCCCAGCTCTGCTCTGTTCCCACAGCCAGCGTTGGCCTGGGGGCACAGGGAGCTGGGAGGTGGCACAGCTGAGACCCCACCATCCCAGGGATGTCCCAGACTGTACAGCTCCATGCTCTGCACGTAGAGCTGGGCAAGGAGGGAGAAGGGGGGATGAAGTGATGGTGTTTGCCACCCCAATCCCTGTCCCTGGCATGGTCCTGGCTTTCCTGGGGATGCTGAGCACCTGCCTGTGCTGGGGAGCAGTGACTGTCTGGCTTGGCCGTGCACCTGCAGCTTTTGCTTTATCTGTTAAACTGTCTGTAGCTCAATCATTTTTCACCCCTTTACCCTTCTGATTCTCTCTCCCATCCCACTGTGGAAGTGAGTGGCTGGGGGGGCTCAGCTGCCCCCTGGGACAACCCACCATACCTGACATGCACATTTTCCTCCTTCAGTCTCTGCTTTCTTCCCAAATTACACTTCTACCAACCATTGCTACAGTGCCCAGACTCATGCACTCCTTATGTGCATCACAACACCTAAACCTTGAAGTTCTTGGCTTGAGGAACGTCAGCCACCTCCTACACTGTACCTGCTGTGCTGCCAGCTGGATCACTATCTTACTCCAACGGGAAAGCACACACACCTGGCAGGTGTGGGTAACTCCTTCCCCACCCAACACACCTTCAGGGTCTTCTGTTGACAAAAATCCATGTTAGCAATGTGCAGACAGTGCATTCTGGCTTCGCTTTTGTGTGCTGCAACATCTAAAGATGGGGAGACAACATTCTCCTCTGCTTTGCCCTCATTCTGGAACTCTGACCTCACCATACAACAGAAAGTCACAGGAAGTTTGAGTCTGATGCCCCATGCAACCTTGATTCAGCTGGTTTATGTCTGTGTGCTGTGACAGATAAATATTTCTCAGTCAGTACTTCTCTAGGATGAGTGCTTGACTCAGTAAGAGCAATCATGCAAGCAGCACTTCCAGGAACAGTTAAACTCTCCTAATTTCTGAAACTCTGAAGTGACCCCACAAGTCCTGAGCAAGGGAAGTGCAGCAGCTGTCAATCTGGGAGCACCCCACTGGCATGCGTGGGACGCTGAAGGAAGTTTGCTGCACACGCAGAGCTCCCCCTCCTTTGGGACAGCCCCTGGGACCTGCCTCCCCCAGCAGCTGCCAGGCTGAGGTGGAGGAGCTGCGGATGCACACGATGAACTCTTCCACATTTTACCTTGCTCTGTAGCCCAGCACAGCCAACATCCATCCCTTGCCCGTGGCCTATGTGGGGAGAGGACCAGGACCCACCACAGACAGAGGCACTCCCAGAGCTGCATTTCCCCCGTGTGGTGTGCTGGTTTGGATCCTCCAGCTCCAAAGTGTGCTGCATCCAGACAGAGCTCCAGGAGATGCCCAGGAGCCCACAGCCATCCAGCCACTGAGCTCTCCCAGCGGGCTGCTGCACAGCCAGCAGACAGCAATGGAATTACTAAGCAGGCATGCAGGCTGCTCCTCCTTGCTGTTTGACCTCCCTTTCCTTCTTTAACACACACACACGTGCCCTAATGAAAGCTCCCTGAAGTGGTTGGCTGGGCCCCAGCTCCCCCTGCTCGGCCACTCCAGCTAAGCAAACACTGCCGGGAGAGGGAGGCCTTGCAGATGGAGAAGGACCATGCCTGGGAGAAGCCCTGCCCTCCTCCACCTCCACTGGCAGCCAGCAGCAGAGACAGATTAGAGCTGAATGGAGTTACCAGCATTAAATAAACATGCCTGCCCTCTTTGAAGTTCTGCTTCCCTTGAACATGAGCTCATTCCACAAGGCCTCTTTTTGCTCAGCCCCAGGAAGCCATGGGGTTACTCATTCTCCATGGAGTTAACTCTTCACAGGATTCCCCAGCTCCCACAGGGGCCTCACACGGTCAGTCCAGTACACCAGCACAGATGAGTATTACCACAGCAGCACTTGACCACCTGCATGTCGCTCCAGTTCTCTTTAAGAGGAATTCCCACCAGGAAAGGGAACTGCCCGACTCCACCACATGGTCCTGCAGGCTCCAGGCTGGCACATGGAGAAGGCTTATTGGAGCTCAAGGAAAGGGCAACTCCTTTGTGGTGATGCACCCTCCAACCCTGCCAAGAGCAGCACTCCCAGGTCTGGGAGGACCGTGCTCAACCCTCTGCCACAGCAGGGCTGAGGAGTGAGGAAACACAGGAGGAATTCCATTAGAGGAAGTTCCCAATACTCTGTTCTTTTGGTTTTATCCCACAAACTGAAAGTCAGAAATTCTTGGGCAGGAAAGGGAGCAGACAGTCACAGAGGCAGAAGTAAAACCACAAAGACAAGGCTGATCTCAACTCCCTGGCATTTTTGCATGGCTGATGCAACCCCTGCCAACCCCTGCTCTTGTCCCAGGAGTCGAAAAAAAAGGACAAAGAGAGCAGAAATCTGCCTGAGAGCGAGGGCTGCCTCTGCCTGTGAGTGGGGAGATTGACTTTGAGAGGTCACTATTTTTGCCCATGAGCAGGAAGTGCAGAGTCACTGCACATGGAGCCGACGTGGAAGGGAGAAGCTGTCACTGCCACCTGCCAAGGGGGAAGCACAAGCTTCCCAGGAGGGCACAATGGGGTGCTGTTTCTGGATAATTGACTGGGCTCTGCTCACCCACAGCTTCAGCCCCTGGCACGGGGAGGCTGGGGAGGAACAGAGCTGCCTGTGCTGGGGCTGCGGGGCAGACGGAAGTTCCCACTTCTCCTGAGAAGGTGGCTTCCACCTTGTTCCTGAAACCTTGCACCCCCAGGTTACTGCCAGGAAAGCTCACACTCAACACAAACACATCTCTAGCCACTCGTGCAGTACCTGAGAGGCACCCTGGAGATGCCTGGTGAGAGCCCCTGACCCCAGGGCACCACTGGAGGGGTCAGGCACTGGCCAAGAGGGCCCCAGTGCCCTGCAGAGCCCGCAGGGCAGCAGCAGGTGGGACACAAACAACCAGCAAGAAGAGAGGGAGAGGCTGGGAACATCAAGGCAAAATGTAGAAATCCAAGATAAAGAGGAATCATCTTCACCCAAGGGGAGCCCACAGCTCGGCTCGCACACAGGTCATGTGAGATCACCTCAGGCAATCCACTGACAGCAGCCCTGCAGCCCCGAGCAGAGACCTGGCCCACAGACCTGGCCCATGTCAGGGACACAGGGCAGCACCAGCCTGACAGGGCAGCATGAGCTGACCCAGGATTTCCAAGAGGAACAGTGTTGTCGGAGAAATGCCTTTCCTAAGCAATCCTTCAGCTCTGGCAGAGGTTGCTCTCCTGCCCCTCATTTCATTGACAAGCATGTGCAGGGCTTGCCAGCCAGCAAATGCCAGAGAGATGTGCTTGGGGACAACGACAGCCCCCCCGGGCCCAAACACAACTGTGATGTGAGAAAGCTTGAGACATGTCTGAGAATCAAACCAGGCATTGCTCAGGCCTTTGCAAGGCAGCAAGTTCCCCAGTACTGCTCCTACCCAACAATCACAGCCCTAGGAACAAGGCAGGTACAGCCTGCTCCACACCTGCTTCGTCCACGTTCACAGCACAAGGCAGAGAAGAAAACTGTCCAAAGCACAAATAGGCGCAGTCCTGCAACTTCGTAGCTCTCATTATTCCAGGCCCCCAGGAAAAACTGCATAGGAAAATGTGGTTCCAAGGCACAGGAAAAACTTCCAAGGAAATTCCTGGAGAGGAGCAGACCTCAGTGATGTTGTACAGCACCATCCCTCCCCAGAGCCATCATCCTGCCCATCTTTATGGATAGCTGCTCCTCAGCACCTCGGTGCCAGGCTGTTTCAGTGCTATAGGTCTGATCACCTGTACCTTTACCACGCATGAAGCAGCACAAAAACTAGACAGGGCACTCAGGTGTCCTTGCTGCCAGTCTCTGCCTGCTTTGCTGCTCTTCGAGAGCTGAGTGGAGGAGAAAGACAGCTAAGCAACAACGTGGGCCTTACCTTTTGTACCAGGGGGCTGCAGATTATCTCCAGTCAGCGAACACCAGCCTACGGGAAAGATGTCCCGGGAATCATATCGGCACCAGTAATCGAAGGCACCTCTCCAGCCATCAAATGTTATGAGGACCTCAGAACCTCTCACCTCCCCAATGGTGGCCGGGCAGATGAAGTGAGGGTTCTTCCTGTCCACTGCCTCCAGCTTCATACCTGTCTTGAAGAAGTTTTGGGAAGGAGATGGTGGTTCCTACAAGAAGAAGTGGAATATATGCTCAAAGGGGATATGGCAGTGCCTCCCCACACCAGGGCTGTGCCCTGACCAGCAAACTCACCTCCAGGGGCAGCTGAAGGGAGTTAGTGGGCTGGATTTGAACCCCAATAGGTGTGCACACACTGGCTGGGTGACACTGGGCTACACAGCCACTGCCCTTTAATCAAGAGGCAGCAAAGTCCCCTACTCAGTGCTCTTCCCTCAGCTGGCTGCTGGACCAAACCCAGGCAGTGGGACATTCCAGTGAGGTGCTGACGTTCCCACCTTGCATTCCCCACTTGGAGCAGCACCTGCAGCTCCAGTGAAAAACCAGCTCCTGCCTCAAGCCTGAGCGCTGAAGCCCAAGGCACTTCCTTGGCAGAGCTCTGGCTGCATCCTGACATCGCTACGACACAGCTGGAGAGGACACGGGTCTGTCCCAGAGCAGCACCGAGGCAGAGCTGGGCAATGTCACCTCCTCTGGGACCAGCACATCTCTCACGATACACCAGCTCTGAGTCTGGTGCTCTGCAGCGAAGGGGCCATTGCCAGAAGGATTGGCACAAACGGTGAAATACCTTGTGAAAAATCCGGACAGGAGCCATCTCTGCTCCATTCAGAGTCTTCAGAAGGAACATGGGCCAGGAGGAGGCATTCAGCCGGAAGCCTGAGGAGAGGGAAGCAGAGATGGAGACTTTTAGACTCTGGGGATCAATGGATCTGGCAGCACATGACTGCTCTGATGGGAACTCACACAATTGTGATCCCATACCACCCTCCTCCCATGCTGGAGTCAGGTGGGACTTTATCCAGATATTCTGAATGCAAAGCATTGTGTTATTGAGAAGAAACATCTGGAAACAGCTGTCTGCCTGCAATATTCACTTACAACAATCCCATTGACCATCCAGGCAGAGCACTTTATGCAGCATCAGTGCTGCCAGCTCCAGTGATCCTGCTGCAGGGGAGACATGAATCAGCAAGTGCACACTCAGGCTATGGAATTTCTTCCTCAACAGGGAATCACAGTTTCTGGGTGGCCTCCTCCACCTCTAATGTGAGCTGCAGGCAAGCTAATCTGAAGAAATAAAGGCTGTGACTTGGCTGGGAAACAGATTTAACCATTTTAGGGAAGGAGGTCAGGTTTTGGCTCGACACCTGCTGTGAAAAAGGTGGAGAAATAACAAGAGGGGGCTTATGGGAAGAAAAAAAGCAATTTCAGGTGCTTTGAGGTATGTGGCACTGACTATGACTACACAACCAACAGAAGGCTCTGGGTATCACAGAACACCTTTTTCGCTAAATGTGCGTCTTCCTGCACAGGCAATTTCTGCTGCTCAGATGTATTTGGTCCGTGTTCGTGGGGTTTTGAAGGTAATCCTGGCACTGGACCTGGACCAAGAACAAGGCAAAACTTTGCCAAGGTTGCAGTGCTCAGCACACGTCCCCCTGCCAGCCTTGAGCTCTGTCAGATCAGCTTGGAAACCAACCCAAGGAACCACAACCGCAGGGGATGGAAGAACTTATCTCCCAGAGTGGCAAAGGAAACATTTTACATTGGAGAAGTGGCAAACGAAACATTTTTCATGAATCATAAATTATCCTGGGCTGGAAGGGACCCTCGAGGATCATCCAAGTCCAGCTCCTGGCCCTGCCCAGACATCCCAACAACCCCACCCTGGGCATCCCTGGCAGCGCTGTCCCAAGGCTCCTGGAGCTCTGGCAGCCTCGGGGCCGTGCCCATTCCCTGGGGAGCCTGGGCAGTGCCCAGCACCCTCTGGGGGAAGAGCCTTACCCTGATCTCCAGCCTAAACTTCCCCCTGACACAGCTCCAGCCATTCCCTGGGCCCCGTCACTGGAATTATCTTTGTAAAGAAAGAGCAGCAGCAGATGTGTGCACACGGAAAATACTACAGGAAACAGAAAATCCTTGCTGGGTTTTCTGAGCCCTTGAAATCTGCAGGCAGGAAGGACAACTGCAGCACTAGCTCTGCTACCTGTCTTCACGCTGGGTGCAAAATCATCCAGTTCCTCCCCCTGCCACGGGCAGGCACACCTCCCAGTGTCTCAGGCTGCTCTAAGCCCTGTCCAACCTGGCCTTGAACACTCCCATGGATGGGGCAGCCACAGCTGCTCCGGGCAGCCTGTGCCAGGGCCTCACCACCCTTACAGGGAAGAATTTTTTCCCCAATATCTCACCTGACCTTGCGCTCTTCTCTGGTGCAAGGTTAAGTAGGTGACACAGAGCAGAGCTGGGCGCAGGGAGCAGCACCCCCGGCCCCGTCCCTGCCCCCGGCACAGCCAGGGCCCTTTACCTGCGCTCCGTGCCCTCTGCTGGCCACACCCGGCCACGGCACAGGAGGGACCCGCGGGCACCGCAGCCGCGACCGGGCTTTGGAAGAGACGGGCAGCAGAATCGCCGAGTGATCTGCTTTGGAAGGGACCTCAAAGCTCATCTCATCCCACCCCCTGCCACGGGTAGGGACACCTTCCCCTAGACCAGGTTGCTCCAAGCCCTGTCCAGCCTGGCCTTGAAAATGTTATTTGGGGATATGCTAATTGAGAGACAGATTTATGAAGACACTAAAACTGTTGGGCAGCAGAATGCAAAAGCAGGTTAATCTTGCTGATTATCAGGAAAGAATCAGCAAATCAGCTTGTCTAGCATCAAAGAAAAAGGAAAGTGTTGGGTATTTAATGGAAGAAGTGTTAGACTGCCCAGGCTATTTATAAAGTTGTAGCCAAGCAAAATTAAATAAGTAAGTGTGAACTATTGCAAGTGTCCCTTCACATAAGACAGGACTTTAGTCACTGTGAACCTTTTCAGACATTATGTTTTCTGTCCAGGTAACCTGGCATTGAATCCTAGAATCACAGGGAAGGTTGGGTTGGCAGGGGCCTTAAAGATCAACCAGTTTCACCCCCTCTGCCATGGGCAGAGACATCTTCCACTATCCCAGGTTACTCCAAGCCCCGTCCAACCTGGCCTTGAACACTTCCAGGAATGGGGCAGCCACAGCTTCTCTGTGAGCTTGAGCTGCAACCAAGGCAAGCAGCTCACCTTGGTGCAGAGACCTCTTTCATCTACACTCTAAAGGGTCTCCCTGTCCATGTGCCTACATGGAAATACAGACCCAGTGTGGTTTATATACCCTGTGTATATCCTGGAGCAGGCAAGGGCAGGCCATGGGCCTGTGTCCCAAGCACAGATCTATAAAAACCCCCAAGCTTTCCCCACCATCGATTTGACCCTTGCTGGACAGCTGAACTCCAGCTCACCCAGTGGAGGCTGCAGCATCCCTCCGTTCTTCTCACAGTTGCCAATGGGCTGGATCTCAGCAGAGTCCACCAGCCTCCAGAAGTCATTCTTGTTGTCGCTGCCATCCAGGCGCAGGCGCAGGCGGGCGCCCGTCAGCCCCACCACGGTGGCGATGCACGTGGACGTGGTGTTCCGCGGGTCCTGGGCCTCCAGTTTCATACTGATCTTGAACTCGTTCGCAGGTGGAGTGTAGGACTGAAAAGAGTGGAACAGGGGGCCTGTCAGAGCCAGGATTGCCAATACACGCACCAGCTCAGGCACAAAGCTTCAGCACTAAGAGCACCCAAACAGAGTCTATTGAAGGCTGACAGCCCCTCCAGGCACAGCACGGAACAGGCACCACAGAGAACTCAGCAAGCCCTGACAGGTCTGTAACAGACCCCCATCCTTCCATCCTGCATCATCTAGGCAACTAAAGCCTGTTCTCTTGGAATCACAGAATCATTAATGCTGGAAAACACCTCTAAGATCATCGACTCCAGCTGTTCCCACAGTACTGCCAAGCCCACCACTAACCCATGACCCTAAGCACCACATCTACATGTTTCCTGAACACTTCCAGGGATGGGGACTCCACCAGTGCCCCGGACAGACATTTCCACGGCCTGATCACCCTTTCAGGGAAGAAATTTTCCTGATATACAACCTGACCCTCCCCTGGCACAAGTTGAAGCCGTTTCCTCCCCTCCTGTCCCTGTTCCCTGGGAGCAGAGCCCGACCCCCCGGCTGCCCCCTCCTGTCAGGGAGTTGTGCAGAGCCACAAGGTCCCCTCGAGCCTTCTTTTCTCCAGGCTGAGCCCCTTTCCCAGCTCCCTCAGCCGCTCCTGGTGCTCCAGCCCCTTCCCCAGCTCCATTCCCTTCTCTGGACACACTCCAGCCCCCTTGTTGTGAGGGGCCCACAACTGATCTCAGGATTTGAGGTGTAGCCCCACCAGTGCCCAGTTTAGGGGATTAACCCTCTCCTGGAAAGACTCACCCAGCCAACCCCAGACCCACACGCTCCCCTCTGCCCGGACCCAGGTGTCCCACACTGATTCACTCCTGCACCTCCTGTACTCAGCACAACCACCTCTGGGCTCAATACCTGCTGCCCAGGGGCTGCTATTCTGTCACAACAGTTCGGTGAATTCTGCTGAAACTCTCCTTATTGAGCAGGACCCACCAAAACCTGGATCCCAGCCTACTCAGGACACTTTCTCCAAGTGCCCGTGCTTGACAGAGTAATAGCATACTCATGTTCCCAACATGCACATCTGAGAGGAAAATCTTCTGTGATACTCTAAATGTATCTTTTTAATCTTTGCTTCAGCACTTGGATTTCTGTTAAGTCTCCAATATCCGTAAGTATCTTCCTTGCCAAACCAGAGGCCTATCCCAGGCACAGAACTCTGGGTTCCCCAGTGGACCATAGCCTTTGACCTTTCTTGTTTGCACCCTCTTACCTGCTTGAAACAATGGGCAGGAGCTGGGATGGCACATGTCTCTTTCAGGTACTTCTCCCAGGTGAAGTGACCTGAGAAATAAAAACAAAAGGATTCAAATAGGAACCGATGAGCAAAATTCTCAGCAAAAGAACTGGCCAGACTCCTAAGCTGGCAGTTCTGCGCTTCTCACAGAGGAGGTGCTCACAGGCAACACCTTTTCACGAGGAATCGCCGATGTTTGTGAGCACAGAAGATTTACAACTGCAACTGACAGGCAGAACAAAGCACGGTGCTGCCTTCGGCATCCTCCTGCCTCCGTGCTGCCGAGAAGGGGCTGCACAGAGTCAGGATAACAACCTACAACTTAATGGAAAACACCCAGCACAGATGGGAATCTGCGGAGTCTTCCAGACAACTGTCCCTTAAAAACCATTCATTAAACACATCACTCAGTCTGGGGATTGCAAACAGTCACCGTGGGCTACGAGCAGCACAGCTTGGGGGTTGGAACAAGATTATCTCTAAGGTCATTTCCAACCCAAGCCATTCTGTGATCCCATGATTCTAAACCACGGATTTAGAACAGGAACCTGCTTTGTGGTGACTGTATGGTCCCCCTGGTCCAGCACACACACAGCCCACCCCACGGGTCAGGGATCAGCCCAACCCCAGCAATAAGTGGACAGGTCAGCAATTAACTTCCTGAAGTGTTACGGAGTCCATAGGATGGGCAGGATGGGAGGAGGGACTCTCTAAACAGGGATTTACTGAACTCAATACCTCACACCCGACACCAAGTCCCCTTCCACCGAGTGCTGCTGCCAGGGGAAGCGCATTTCATCCTTGCCTGCACCTTCCTCATGTACAGCAGGAAGGGTAAAAGGAATATGCCACCCAGGGAAACCTGTTATTAAATGAGGAATTAAAAGCTTCTGTGATCTGAGCAAATCATGACTTTTGCCATTTAAACTGAGCAGCTGGGAGAGGAACCTTCCAGCATGACATTTGCTCGTATTCATCCAAACAGCTCCCGGGAGACCACTGTTTTCAAGGCATTTCAAGAGCATTGGTGGCAGCACAATTAAAGTCAGCCACTGCTTCCCCGAGTCACAGCAAGTTCTTAATCAGTCTATTTTCAAAACAAAAGCTACAGTAAGAGCCATTTTAGCTACTGCAGCACACACCACACCTCTGAAAACTGAGGCAGTAAGGTCAGCACACATTGCTTCAGTGCTGCCTCGTGCACAGAGGAGCCTTCATAATCTACAAGCTTCAAATAAATACAAGGAACGCTGCTTTCTCACCGCCTCCCATGCAGATGACTAGTACACTGTTAAAAATAGGGAAAATGAACAGAAAAAATACAGTTTCATTGCCACACTGGCTGAATATCGCTGTTTACAGACTTACAGCATTCTCCATGCCGCAGAGTACTCAGCTCCGTCCACTTGCACATATTTTCCTTTCAGCCACACTCTCACATTGGGTAAATGAAGAAATTCAGTGAGTTACTGCAATGACGTTCTCACAAAACCAAAATTCTTCTGCTTTAATTGAAGATACGATTTTACACTTGGTTCTGTCAATGAAACTCTTTGTATGAATAATGTAGAGTAAACACCCAGCAAAGCAGAGCTGGGCACTCCTGGCCTGGAAATGCCTTATGCATCCCACCCCTTAACTCTGGTTGTTGATCTGGGCTCATCTCAGACCGGGGTGGCCCTTCAGAGGCCATTGTCCCTGAAACACAGAGGATGCCCAGGTGACAGTACTGGGTGAGCAGTGCCAGTCTCAGCCCCAGGCCTGAGCCAGCAGCTTGAACAGGATCAGCTGTGCTTGACAATTTTATTTTAAAAAAAAACCCCTCCCCTCAGCTGGTTTCAATCCATCACTATTAAAAGTTGTCATGGTTTTAATCTTTCCACTTTTCATTCCCTCCACACCAAGCCAGGCTGTCCTGCTCCCTGCAGCAGCTCACCCCACAGCTGAGATCCACGCTGCACAACCCCAGCGGGAGCAGAGAATTTCTGAGACAGCTGCAGGCCTCTAAAATCAGTGTTTGGACATGGAACTTATTTGAGATTAATTCTAAAGCCTGCTGGGATTCAACCACTGTATGAAGACGCACACAGCACTAGAACTGCAGTTTCTCTAGGACCTGAGGGAACAGCACGAAGCTGCTAGGGCAGGCTCAGGCTGGAAATCAGGGCAAGGCTCTTTCCCCAGAGGGTGCTGGGCACTGCCCAGGCTCCCCAGGGAATGGGCACGGCCCCGAGGCTGCCAGAGCTCCAGGAGCGTTGGGACAGCGCTGCCAGGGATGCCCAGGGTGGGATTTTGGGGGGTCTGGGCAGGGACAGGGGTTGGACTGGATGATCCTTAAGGGTCCCTTTCAGCTCAGGATATTCTGTGATTCTCTGATGCCTATGACTAATGGTTCTGGTGATTTATTTTGCAAAGAAAAGCAGGAGCATCAGAAAGACTTCTAAGAAAAGACAGAGCTGATACAGCAGTGTTCAGCCTTCCCTCCCTCCCTCTCTGTTCACTACCAGCCATCCCCTTACACACAGATGGCAGAGCAAGCACAGGTAGAACCTGCACTTCTTTTTCAGGATTACCCTCAGACCAAGGTAAAAACTGCAGACTGCAATTGAAAGTTGCCATCACACCCTTAGCACGAGAGGAAACTCTGCACAGAATGGAGGGAATGGGTTTAAATTAATTCAGTAACAGTATCTAACTCATGATACAATATTTTTCATATTGTAAAATATTCTCTCAATATTCTTATCCATATTAATAAATTGGATGCCTTACTCTAGAGCTACAGGACATTTTAGTCTGCAAAATGCTTGTTTCTGATCTGGCCTGGGCAGGTAACCCTGTTTCAGAGTGTTGGTCAAAAAACACTGATGGCTTTTCTCCACTTGTCAGTGAATCACTTTGCCTCATGAAAAAACTTCAGCCAGTCCTAAACTGTCCCTTTTACTGGTGATGGAGCAGGAGTGTCCAAGGCCAGAGCTGACTGTAGGGAATGAAACCCCCTCTTGCCTCATAAAGCAATACTTGCTCCACTGCTGCTGGTTTCTAGAACAATAAGCAAATTGTCCTACCAGCCCTAACACCAGCCTGGTCTCTGCCTGCTCTCTCATGTTCCTTCCCCTGCCTTGCAGATGACACCACCAGAAGGATTTCCATTGGAGAGGACTGTGTTCCTCCAGGGAACATGCACAGAATCGTATCATAAAATAGTTTGGGTTGGAGGGGCCCTTAAAGCCTCCCACCCCCTGCCACGGGCAGGGACACCTTCCACTATCCCAGGCTGCTCCAAGCCCTGTCCAACCTGGCCTGGGACCCTGCCAGGGATCCAGGGGCAGCCACAGCTTCTCTGGGCACCCTGTGCCAGGGCCTCTCCACCCTCCCAGGGAACAATTCCTTCCCAACATCCCATCCATCCCTGCCCTCTGGCAGTGGGAAGCCATTCCCTGTGTCCTGTCCCTCCATGCTTTGTCCCAAGTCCCTCTCCAGCTCTCTCCAGCACACTGGATCTTCTTCACAGAAGAAATGAGAGAAAGACACTTTAATGAGAAACACCGTGTTTTCGCAGCTACATCTGTGAGCCAAACAAAAGCCAAGGACTGGGAACCCGTGTGACTCCCTGTGACTTGGCTGTGGAAATGCCACTGGGGTGACTGTCTGTCACTTGTGCTTGCCCTGGGAAAGCTCCTCGTCGTGTGCTCACGCCAAAGGCAGATATTACTTCCAGGCAGAGAGTCAGATCTGGGCTCTGATGTCTTAACCTTCAAAAATATTTACTCCAAACAAAACACTCCACACACCCAAGGGGTCAAACTGCAGTAGTTGTGAACAATGTAGCTCTGCACCCTCATGTTTTGATTCTCTTCATGTTGCATTTAACATTGATCTTTTGCCCAGAACTTAAATGAAGATGGAGTTTCTGTTTATATCTTTAACTGAAGTCGGGTTTGGGCTCCATTAGCATTTTGGCTCCCGAGGGGTCATCAATCCAACTGAAACAATACATGTGTGTTTCAGGTCACATCTGTGAAGGAGAACGTGCCCATCCCAGATCAAGGCATCCCATTAAAGTCTGCAGCCCATATGTGTGGCTGCTAAGGAGCACCAAGGCAGCACATGAAAGCAGCACAGTTTGAGCCAGCTTGGTATGAAAATGAGCAGAGCATCATCTGTGGTCACAGAGCCAAGGTGACAGTGGCTGTCCCTGATGTCTGAGCATGGCCTCCTGAGGGGTCAGCTCTCCCACGGGCACGGCACAGCTCCCGCCTGTCCCACCCCTCCCAACCCCAGGCACTCTGCTCAGCCATCAGTCCGGCTGCATGTGCTCCACCGGTAACAGCCACAGCCCCTGACACGAGCCCCACCGCTCACCGTCCTGCTCAGGAAAACGTGAGAATGTGCCAGTCAATGCTAACAGCTCTGAACCACCAGGGTGCTGTCCCGTCTGTCCTGCTCTCCTCAGAGGTGTCCCAAGGCAGCTTTGAACAGAAATCCTTCCAGCCTGGATTACAGGGTGCTCCGTGCCACAAAGATACCGCAGTTTCCCCCCCCCTCACTGCGTTGAATCAACGAAAGGTTTGGGTTGGAAGGGCCCTTAAAGCCATTCCTTTCCTCCCCCTGCCATGGGCAGGGACACCTTCTACTGTCCCAGGTTGCCCCAGATCCTATCCAACCTGGTCTTAAACACTTCCAGGGATGGGGCAGCCACAGCTTCTCTGTGCAACCTGTGCCAGGGCCTCCCCACCCTCACAAGGAAGAATTTCTTTTTCAATATCCCATCTAACCCTGCCCTCTGGCAGTGTGATGCCATTCCCCTTGTCCAGTCACTTCAGGCCCTTGTCCAGAGTCCCTCTTGAGCTCTCCTGGAGCCCTTTGAGGCACTGGAAGGGGCTCTATGGTCTCCTCAGACCTTTCTCTTCTCCAGGCCCAAACTCTACAAGGATGTGCCCAAGCTCTGGGCAGTGATGAGCCACTCAGAGTTCCTTGCAGGTGGTCATCAATCCTCACTGCTGCACCATGCACTTGTCAAAAAAATCTTAGGAAATCACAAAAGGGAGAAAGGGGGAGAAAGAAAAGTGGGGAGGAAGAAGGGAGCTCTCTTACCTTGGTACTGGGAGGGAGACTCTGACGGGCGGCTGTGCTTTTGCTTTTTACCATCTTTCCAGTCTATGGCTGAGACAAGAAACAGAGCATTTGTGTCAGGGAAAGGAGCCAGATAACGCACCCTTCAACACTATCTGCTTTACAGGCACTTCAGAGGAGAGGAGTGACCTGCCTATTGTGACCCCAATAACATGGATGATTTGCCTCTATCTCTGGGGTGTGCTCCCTTCCTCCCCACAGCTCAGGCGGGTACCTGACAGGAGATACCTACAAGTGCACCTCAATCCCTGTTTAGTTCCCACCAGCCACTGTTCTCCTTCAGTGACAAGCAAAAACAAAGAACAGCAAACTCGTAGAGCTCCATCATTTTAGTTATGGGAAGAAGGGCTTGAGAGGAACAAACATAACAGCCACTAAAAATGGCTCCGTGTGTATCAACTCCAGGTTATTCCACGCAAACAGCCTCAGCCCTTTGTGGTGATGGGGAGAAGACTTCTCCAAAAATCTGCACAAGTGCCCTCTTCACACGCAACACTAGGTTTCCAAGTGTCCCTTGCAGCTCGGAAGAGAGCACAGCAAAGCAGCATCAGCTCTGCAGAGCAGCTCACCT
Organism: Melanocharis versteri; assembly: GCA_013397845.1. Classification (NCBI taxonomy): domain Eukaryota; kingdom Metazoa; phylum Chordata; class Aves; order Passeriformes; family Melanocharitidae; genus Melanocharis; species Melanocharis versteri. The sequence goes on from VZTG01006284.1 coordinate 100,869, forward strand.
GAGCTGTCTTTGCTCATGACAGCTTTGGGTCCCAGAGCTCCAAAAAAATTAAAGTTCTCAAGACAGTTCTGGAAAGTGACAGAGCGAGAAATGGAGAATGCTCATCCCTGCCTCCAGCGGCCTCCAGCCCAAAGGAGGGATGAAAAATCCCTGTGCCATGGCAGAGTTCACCCTGAGCCAGCTCCTTGACCTGCTGCTGCCAGGCTGGGCACCCTGGGAGTGCTGCCGCACTCCGGCTCCTTTATTTTACAGAGCATTTTTAGCGCTACTGTAGACAACAGCTTGGTAGTGCCCTATGAAATGTGCCTTGCCCCCACGAAAAGCAGTTCCCTGTGAAAGGAAAAGTTTTGAAATCTCCTGACAAGTAACTGGAAGAGGCAGGCTAAGAACTGCTTCTGAAGTGGCCTGGGGTGTCTTAATGTGTCTGGAATTGCTTTTGGACAATTATTTTTGCAATCTTCTCATCTTGACATGTCCTTTTCAGCACAATGGGCAGGACAACATGTAGGTTTTATTGCTCTGGAAAGTGATAGAGCAAGAAGTGGGGGATGCCCACCCTGATTCCAACAGCCTCCAGCTCAACAGAGATCAGCATCCTTTAAATGAACACGAGGGACATATGGAGTGTGACCACAGCACCACTAGACATGGACCAGACAAAGAGCCTCCTTGGAGAGACATAAATGAATTAAAAGGATTGAAGGACACCCTTCCTAATAAATGCATTACCATGAAGCACAGTATTGTGCCATCTCCCTAAGAAAGCAAGAATAAAGGACATAAAGTATTTAAGTCAGAAGCAAAAGAGCCTCCTGGGTGGGTAAGGCTCCCCTCAGTGCTGCAGGACAGCTCTTACAGCATCCATGCACTCAAAGGAGCTTCTCACCAAACCCTGCAGGTGAAGGTACATTTTGTTCTTAACCTTTAACATGCAAAAATCCTCATTAAGCAGGGTATAAAAGCAGCAGAGAGAGAGAGAGAAACAAGAATTTCTGCAGTCAAATAAAGAAAACAGTGAAAGTTCAATGCATTATTAAAAAAGCAGGTAAGTAGGACAGAAATCCACACGTGCAAGGTGGAGGTGTTGCCTCTGCAACCTACGGCCCAGCATTCTGAGCACAGGTCACAGAGGCAGGCTGGCTGGAGGCTCCAGGAGCACAGAGAACAAGCTGTGAGTGAGGCTGAATGCAGCCATCCCGGGCCTCGGCCATGCTGCTGACTAATCAACCGGACTCCTTTATTGCCAAGCCCTCCAGCTGCCTCGCAGCAGGGTCTCCCCATTCCCTGCTTTCCTTCATTTATTTTCACTTCATTAAAGGACAAGCAGTGTTAGGAAGAGGATAATGCTGCTGTAAGATGAACCACGACAGAAGCGAAGGAGACATTTAAAAAAAATAAAGGGAGGAGAGAAATCGAGCATAGAAATCTCCTGCAATAAACCTCGGGAGTGGGGAGCAGATGTGAACAAAGAGCTGCGGAGGATGCTCCATCCTCTCGCTTCTCCCTTCCCCCCTCCTCCAGAGCGCATGTGATGAGATCACTCCAGTCCAACGCACATGCATGGCACAGCACGAAAGGAAACCAATATTTTTGTTAAGCACAAGAAGCCAGAGCAGCTCGGCTGCAGACAGCCTGCTCGGCTTCACCCTTTTTGCTGGGGATGCAGGACCCAGGAAGCACGTGCTGAGTGAGGGGCCGAGGGACTCGGTGGCAGGGTAACCTCCTGACAGATTTCCTCTCCACAAGGTAGGCTGGTCTCTGGTTTCACGCCTCATTAGAAGGGGGAGGCCTGTGCCAGCTCAGGCAGTTTGCCTCATGCTGGGAGCTCTGCCAGATGGTGCTGTGGGTTCTGCAGGGCACCCTCGCTGCTGACACTGTGCCCACGAGCTGCTGGGATGCCCCAAAAAGGGACTCTCCCTGTCACAGGGGCGGATTGATGAACTGCTCTCTGCACACTGATTGAGAAACACACAGCTCTGTTTTGGGCTTCCAACCACATCCCCTCAGCTCCCACCCCACTGTCAGCCCCCGGAGGCACTCGGCCCTCCAGGCCACACCAGCTCACTGCAGGGCCCTTGGCTGTGCCAAGCATCACTGCTCACCTTTCTGAGGGCCTGGTTTCCGCATTCTACCACCTGCTGCTGTCCTTATCCTGGGACTGGGTTGCTCTTACAGAACTGAAGATGTCTAGGACAAAAGAAATAAAGATGAGAAAATTCCCCATTCTGGAGCACACAGTCATCTGCACCACTAACTCATCACACAGTGGGGGGAAACATACTCTGTCACCCGGGGTTGCACAGAACACACACAATTCATTTCACCCCCTGAAACTACAAGACTTTCTCCAATTTGTGGACAATGTCAAATTCATGGCAGCAGGAGCAGCATAAATAAGCACAAGGAGCACATGCCTGTCTCTATGCTAACCCTACAGCGGGTCCAGAGTGTGTCTGTGGAAGGAGGGGCTGCTCCCCCTCACTAACAAAGGGAGGCAGAGCTGGAATTTATGAAAGAAAACACATGGAAACATAACATTAACTCTGGCAAAGCAGCACAGCAATCCCCAGCTTGCCACTTACAATTCAAATTGCTTGCAGCAGTTCTGGGGAATAAGGATGAGAAATTGGACAATGACCCAGGAAATACTTTTGCTGTTAGTACTGCCACGAGTGTCCGAGTTGTGCTGCATTTTTTTTTTTCCTGGTTGGAAGAAAACTAGCTGGACTGTCCCCAACAAGCAAAGGTATTTGCATTCTTGTTATAAAGAAATATTCCTGAAAAATGAGAGCTCTTGGGAGACGTGTGCTGGACACATACAGGGACTCAGCGCTCCAGCACAACCACTTGCACAGGGCAGGGCCTGCCACACCCACAAAGCCTTGCCAAGCCCCGCAGGAAAACATCCAAATGAATGGCTGAGCCACAAACAAGCCCTTGGGAAAGCCAGGAATAGCATATTTTGACACTCCACTAACTAATGAAAGATTAATTGTATCAATATAATTCCATTTTGTTCACAGTGGGGCAGTCAGGAGGAGGGTGGAAGAGGAAGCTGTCTCAGGATGCAGCATTGAGTAGCTGCTTAAAGGGTTATTTACAGATCCAACTTGGCAAGAAGTTGGGGTTTTGAAAACCAGCCTTTTTCTCAATATAAGAGAAATAGAGTTTAATTTTCTATAACAGCTCTACAAACTACAGCCTCTTTACATGCAACGCTGAGCAATACTCTGAGAAGAAAAATACTGAAGGAATATTAAATACTAAAGGAAAAAAAATTCCTGGTTGTTTTCTTAATCCAAATCAAAAGGTGCACAGTAGTCACTTATTGCCTCTCTCCTAAATAGCGTGTGTGTCTGTACACACTTGCGAAAGGAGTAAAGTTGGTTTCCCTTTCAATAGCAGAAGGTAACCTACATGTGAAAGGTTATTTACAACTTTTAAAGCTTCTTTTCATAATTTTCTTCAGTCATTTTTATTAAAGACTAGCAGTCCTGGCAGGAAAAGTCCCCTAGACATAAAAACCCAGGCTGAAAGGTGTTTATACATAAAGGCACCAGACAAGCATTCGCCATCTCTGGCTCTGCCCCTCTGCTGTCTGTGGGACTTTCTCAAGTACCCACACACATAAATCTCATGTGTTTGGCACTGTGCTTCTCTGGGGGCTTCTGAAAAGCTGCTTCAGCCTGAGCACGTCAGAGTCCTGCTGGCAGGGATATGTGACCCCTTCCCTTCAGAAGTATTGGGAGAAAAAAAAAAATTATGACTATGTTTGAGCTGCTCAGACAGGGTTTGTGAAAGGTTGTGTCCCAGGACAAGGGTGCACTACTGCACCCTCCATCCTCACAATGGGAATAACCCCAATGAGGCACGGGGGGAGCTTCTCACCCTCTACAACTCCCTGACAGGAGGGCGCAGACAGGTGGGGGTCAGTCTCTTCTTCGAGGTAACAAGGGACAGTTCAAGAGGAAACAACCTCTCCACCCTTGGAGATACTCCAAACATCACCAGCTCCCTCCCCTGCCAGCCTGATCTAACCTTGCAGCTGAGTCTGACTTCAAAATGAGCCCATCTCTGCATGCAGCACTGGACCACACAACCTCCAAAGGCTCCTTCCAACCTGAAACACCCAGGGACTTTATCTCACTGACAACGGATTGGATGGCAAGAGGAATCACCCCATAGGTTTTGACACGGCTGAAATGTCCCAGTGAGGAGATTTCGGTGTAGAGAGAGGAAAGTCAACGGCAGAACAGACAAGCTCACAGGCACTGCAGGCTAGGAGCACCATGGCATCAAAGGACATGGCCTTTACTGCATTCAGGGACTGAAGATTGAAAAAATGTGAAAGTAATAAATAGGAGAAGCTACAGTCTGGTATCCAAGGGGTAAAAACAGGCTATCCACAGAGACAGATCTTCCAGAATCACCTCAGGCACAAACACGCCCCTGACAAGGGCCTGTTGGCTGGATCCATGGCACAAAGGACACAATCTTACTGTTGCATCGAATAAAGCCTTTGAGATTTCCACAGCCCAGCACACGCTGCAATGCTCCATCTCCAGAGCCTGACGCTTGCACAGAACTGCACACCAGAGTCAAAACTCCCCTTGTTTTCAAAAGCTGTGTTTCTCCTGCTTGTGGAGATCAAGATAATCTCCCAAGCATGAACTACAGCATTATGGAGGGCTGGTTTCCAGAATTTATAACCTGAAAGGACAGATCAATGTGCAAATTCATTCCAGCAGGATGCTACCTTAAAAATGTAAAAAGACCAACTGATTTGCTGCCTTTAGTAGCGGATGAAGTGTCTCTCCCAGAGTTTCAAACAACTTTCACTCACCGAGATATCAAAAGTGCCAAGGGCTCCACTGAACTGTCATGGGCTCTAGTTCCCCATCACTCCTACAAGACAGCAGAGTCAGTACAAACACTGTGGCATAGCAAAACCTGAAAGCAGAGAGACAAAATGAAAAAGTTTGCATTTAATTGCAGAAAGGCTACGTTACCAGCTGCATTATTCATGTTCATATTTAATTCATTTAAAACATCCAAATTTAAATTTAAAGACAGCTGTAACAAACATTCCCACTTGCACTCGCAAAGCAGCACAGAACTTGACACAATTTAAGTTCAGCTTGCAGTGAGTACACGGGACTGCGGCTGTTAAACACCTTTGATATGAGTAAGATCACATCAACCGAGCTGATAGAAACTAGTTCAGCTTTTGTAAAATGAAACTATCACACAAAGGAGGATTGAAAAGACTAGACCTGATTAGTAATGAAAAGGAGAGAGACCACAGGAGAGGCATATAAAATAATGAGTAGCATGAAGAGAGAGAACTGGGGACTCCAAATTATCCCTTCCCAGTGCAGCAGAGCAAACCTACAAAACTAAAAAACTCCCAAGTATATACCAGGGAGAAAAAATGTTTATTGGATGGAAACTAACAGACGTGCAACCTCCTTATGGAGGAAGTTATCAAGAGAAGTAAACGAGTAACCTCAGAAACGACACAGACATTGGAAAGTAAACCAGCATTTGTAAAGATATCAAAGTATGACACCCATGGGCCATCAGTACCCAGGCCTCAAGCAAGAGCTGAATGAAGGTTGGGTGCCCAGCCAAACCCTGTCCACCACATCACTGCCTCAGCTGCTGTGCTGTGGTAAGGAAAAGCCAAACCCTTACCCTCCTGCCAGGCTGCTGACACCGGCTCACGGCCAGGACACCAGCTCAGGACATGGTTTGTTCACACCCGGGTGAGCCCTGTGCTGGGTTACTCTGAGATGCACCTTTGATGCATTTTCCTTTTCCTCAGGCAGTAGAGAGGCAACTAGGGCTGGAAGAGCATCCCAGGGCATCCCCAGCTCAGAGCGCTGCTCTCTCCAGCACCGCACAGTCCTCAGCACAAACACTGCAGAAATGCATCTTAATCTAATTAAGTTCTCCCCCCACTGCTCTTGCCAACAGGCTCTTCCAAAAGCTCATCCCTAAGGGCAGACGGATTCAATTTACCTGTGCCAGATTGGAAGGGAACTGCAGGGTTAGAGGGGAGCCTGCTCTGCAATATCCTTCCACAAAATGTGGCAACTGTAATATCAGTAAAACAAAAAATGAGAAAATGTAAATGGAAGATGCTGTCCCATCTTTCCAGACCTCATGAGATGCATGTAATCCCTTTATCTCCAAAGCCTCTGCTCCTTTGGAGCGCATAATTAGGAAAAGAGTTAGAGCTGAGGCTCTTAATGTCTCTTCTAGGCACTTCTTTATTCCACTCAAGGCACCAGTCACATCTGAATTATTTCCTGGGGTTGTTTGGACTTCCTATTGTACAAGGATGATTATGGTGAACTTTGGGATGGAATCCAAGTCGGATCTCAGCACTACCATATTTGATTGAAAGGGAACCTGAAGGTTTGTTGACAGCGTGCCAAGCTTCAAACCTCGCTGGACGATGCCATTGCCAGCAGGCCAGAGGCTTTCAGAGAGAAGAGGAAGAAAACCACCAACAGCGAAGCTGGAAAATGGTTTTATTAGGTCAGATAGATACTCCACAGATTAGGATTGGGAAAAAAAAAAATAAACTCTGCATATTGACAGAGGACTGTGAGAATGACGCTTCTTGGAAATCCCATGGGGCTGCCACAAGAGAATCCTGACAGTTTCTCATGATGCAAAGTGCCTGCAGTCATTGATTTTTTCCCCACAAAAGCACAGGTCTGGAGCACCACGACCACTGCAACCACTAAAAATCCCTTCCATGTAACCTCTGCTTCAGTTGAGGTTTTCTTCACAGTCATCTTTCCATCAAACACCATCAATGTTTCCAGCAGTAAAGAGCTGTCCCTTACAAATTCCCTCAGGAAATGTGACAGCAGCACTGTAAGCTCCTGCCTGTCGTGGGTGGTGGCAGTGCTGCCATTCCAGCCTCCCTGCTGGAATGTTTCAGCTCCATTCTGGAAGCCCCTATGTGACCGGGGGTTACACAGCAGCATCCAGTGGCATCCCAACCCAACCAGAAAACCAGGCACGTGATGAGCAGACCATGTGAATTACAGAATATCCTGAGTCGGGAGGGACCCATAAGGATCTTCAAGTCTAACTCCTGGCCCTACACGGGACACCCCAATAATCTCACCCCGTCCCTGAGAGCACTTTCCAAATTCTTCGAGCTCTGGCAGCCTTGGATCCATAACCATTCCGTGGAAGCCTGTTCTGTGCCCCACCACCCTCTAGAGGAAGAACCTTTTCCGAACTCAGCCTGCTTGCCCATTTAACACTTTTTGCCATTTTTAATTTCTGTGGTGGAGAAAGAAAAGCACTTTCAGCCTACCTGAGAAATCAGAGGACTGTCAGCGCACGATCTGACTCCTCTTATGGCTTTTAGTTTTCACACTGGACTTGGCTCCTCAGATTTCTGCCTGACCTGTGGACACCAGAACTTTTGCTGGTCTAAGCCACAGTTCTTGCTCTCAAGGCATGCTCTGATGAGCTGGCTGACTGACCTCTGTGGTGGGCAGAAGCCAAAGACCACCTCCCAGGACTGAGCACCAGGCTTCTCAGAGCCAGACATGCAGGCAAGGAGGCTTAAACCAAAATGCCAAATGAATGCTTATGTGGGACCTGAAGGAAACGCTCAGGAGTGAGCAGCTTCCGAGTTTGAAAAGGTGAGTCAGAACTTATCTCAACCAATGATTTTACTTCCTTCCACCTCCCTGTTACCATCCTCCTGGGAAAGACTGGAGTTTTATTTCCCCCGTCTGTGCAAAGTCACATTTTTGGCAGCCCTGAAAATAGGCTGATGAAGATACAGCACCTCTGGAAGCATCTCCCCTCATCAGGTCTAGAGAGTCCTCACATTCAAGCCAGGGAATATTTCTAAGTAACACTGTACAATGAATGCTGGTATTTCCATCTGCAGTACTGATCCCCTTGTGTGATCTGAAATACCTGACGGCTGCAAACCATCACTCCTCTTTCTGCCAGAAGGATTTTCTGTCATTTCCAACATCTTTTGTTCTCTGGAATTAATTTTATCTTTCTACCCCGTAAGAAGTGGACTGATAAACTCCAGACTTCATGACAGGCTCCTCACAAACACATTCTTGTGTTAACACACTGAGGTGTCTCAAATATGTGATCACAAGTAACACAATTCCTCAGCCCCTGAGCCAAGTCTCATGGGACTACATATTTAAAAGTCAAAAACACATGAAAAACTTGGATAGACCATGTTACTACAATGAAAATATTGATTTTATTACTTCCTTTTGAACACCTTCAGGTTGGTGGGGAGAGGAGATAGGTCAGCCTCCCAGGAAATGGCAGCTGGACCACCAGACACTGCTGATTCAAGCTCAAGAGATCACCCCCAGAGTGAGTGCAAAAACCAGGGACCAGTGGGAGGAACTACCAGCGTGAGCAAAGCTACAACAGTTACCACTCATGATCGTGGAAGAAAGTAAATAAAACCTTGCAGGATTTCAATAAATATTTCCTTCCGTATCAAAAAAAAAACCCCAAAAAATCTCAACAAAACCAGCATGGGCCTTGGATCAAACCAAAAACATCCTGACAGGTATCACTGTGAGTAGACCTTGCTCTCCATGAAGACTGAAGAGGCTGCAATAAAGACAACATATTTGGCACGCTCCAGGAACAGGATACCCAGGCTGAGAGAAATGGAGAGAAGAAAGGGCTTAAAATAAAAGCCAAATAAGATAATCTGACTTGAGTCTGCTAAAGGAAGCCCCTTAACAGGAAGAATTTTCTCAGTACAGACATGTTTACTGATGAGCTGGGAGTTACAGCTCCATGGCTGCCATTTCTGTAGCGAGGGGGGTGAGCACTCCAGCCCTGCAAATCCTCCTTGGAAAGATGGGGCTCGACTGCTGTAAGAAATCCACACACTGTTGAAAAATCAGAGCTGCTTTTAAGACTGGTATTGATTAGTCTCCCACCGACTCAAATCGAAAGAAAACAGTGCAAAACCTAAAGCATTCTTATGCAGGGTAACATGGAATCACGGAATGGTTTGGGTCAGAAGGGACCTCAAAAATCCTCTTGTTCCAACCCCCTTGACACGGGCAGAATTATTTCAGCAAATCCATAATGGATGGTCCTACTGCTGAAGTCACTTCAAGGTTCTGCTTCTGAGGTAAGCAATGCCCACATCCCACATTCCAGTGTGAAAGATGCCACCAACACCATGGCTCTCCATAAGTTGTCTGAAGGAGTTTTGGGAAAAGCTGCAGATCTCTGCTTCTGGGTGTTAAGCAGAGACATTTCTGACCTGTACCACCACTGTACCTCCACAGAGCTCTCTCAAATGCACTGTAACAAAACTCAACACAGATGCTGGCTTTTTGGGCAGGTAAGGTGCCTGTTACACACAGAAAAGCAAAGGACTGATGGACTTCAGTGCCATACGGGAAGAACATGCCAAAGCAAGGAATTGAATCTGTGTGCCCAAGGCTGCTGTTTCTAACACTGAACCATCTGTGTTACAGCTATTTTGTGTCAGCAGGACTCCCACAGCTAAAAGTTAATATCTCACGACTTTAGAAGAGGAATGGCCTGGGTATAGACTGGCACAGCAGTGTACCCAATCCACTGAGGCCACCTGGAAGTAGAGAAGATTTGTCACACATGGCGCTCTGTAGCCTGATCCCAGCATATTCTGACCATACCCTGACACCCTGGTGATTGGGAACCAGGCCACAGGCCAGGTTTGCACGTACCTGAGTTTCCTTTTGTGGCAATCCCAGAACAGGGGGAGGTGCAGGATGTGGTGCACTCCACACTCCTGTGCTGGGTCGTGCCCCCCCTCGCCTGGGGACAAGCTGGAGGGTGAACCCCAAGGACAGGGTCGATGCAGAGCACCCCGAGGGTGCACCCAGCCTGCAGGCCTCCAGGGTGTCCCAAACTGACGCAGGAAGTAAAGAAAGTTTTGCAGCAATGTGGCTATTTCAGCCTGCACTGAGCCACATGCCAGAGCTAAGAGCTATTACTGAAAGCAGATGGCTTACAGGAGACCTTGAAATGGGATTCTGCCCAAGGCACTTAAAAAGTCACCCCTCACAAAAGCACACAATAGGATGCTTCAAAGTCTTTAAATAAGCATTTAAACAGGAGTACATTAAAAATCAGTGCATGGTTTCCATATCACCCCCAGACAGGCTGGGACAGCCCCCCTCGCACAGTCAGCCACGGCTGCTTTCCCAGACAGCAGTTACACGGGTGATGGATGTGGCCCCAGAATGGGCTCCATGGGCTCCATGGGCTCCAAACTCTTCACAGGTCTCTGGCTGACACCCAGGAGATATATGCATATATAAAATGTTTAATCAAGCTTATACTTAATTCTCCACTGAACTCTATTAAAAAATAAACTCTTCATGGGATGGAAGATAAGGGAGGACAATGAATTCCTATGTCCCTACGGAAGGGGAAACAGGAGGCAATCCAGAAGGAAAGAACTGACTTCCAGTTGTGTCTCTACTGGAAATATCACGACAGACTGTGCAGTGATGCTGCAAGCAGGATGTGAGAATTCCTCAAAGAAAATTTTGCATTAACTATTTCTAGTAATGAAAGTTTGATAAAGTTTCAGCAGAACATTCTCAGGAGACCTAAGCAGGGAAAGGCAGCTTGAGGGGGAATAAAAAACCAAAGGGATGGTAATTAGGGGACACAACAGAAATGTAAATGAGGAAAACCTTGGAAAGAGAGGGGAAGGAGATGACCCAATCCCTTAAAGTACCCTGTATCAGCACAAAGGAGGAGGGTGATCCCCAGGGAGAGACATGCAGGGGTGGGGAGGGGGGCACGACGGGGGGCAAGGGTTTCCACTGAAATGGCAGGGAGGGAGACAAGAACTCAGGGAGCAGAGGAGAACAAACAAATCCTGAAGAAAAGGTGAGGGACAAAATTACCACTCTCTAACGAGTTAAATACTGAGGAGTGGGGGATGATGATGGTTACATACACCTACAATTGCATTTTCCTTCTGCTTTCCCTCTATAACCAACCCTAACAATTAAATGGAATGCTTAGCAATATCCCTTGGGAAAATACACCGGATGAAAACTCATCCTCAAGCCTCACACGGCATCAAAGCAATCACTGAGCATGTTACTGGAGTGCCTAAAGTGCTCTCTTTCCTCAAGCAGCACAAAGGAATGACCTTCCATGGAGTTAAGTATTTCTTACCTTCTTGGGGTCCAGCACCAACACAGAGATATCCCTTCTGACAAAGAGGGGGAGGGAAGGGGGCAAGACTCCAGTCACACGCGAGGCTGAATCCTTCATAGATCCATATCCAAATCCCTGTCCCTGACTCAAGATCCATACAGCCAACCTCCCCAAACTTTCCAAATGCAACTCTCTCTGCCCTCCCGAACCTGCTCTCTCAGAGAAGGCAAGGTAAAACGATCCCTTTAACGTGTGTGTGTCTGTGTGTGTGTGTGTGTGTGTGTATACATATACACCAATATCTATCTATGTATCTATCTATGTATCCATCTATCTTTCTATCTATCTATCTATCTGTATGTATATAAATAAAAACCTATCCTTAGACTGACAAAACTCAGGGTCTCCCTGGCAGGAAGCACAGCCAGACTCCCCTCCAACACTTCCAGCAGCTGATTCTTCTTATGCAAACAAAGGACAGATGAGAAATAATTCCTACCGATCTGCCCCATCTGCTAAAGAAATGAGAAAGACAAAATCTCCAAACCCTCCGGGTATGGAGCAGAGCCACAAAACCTGGATTTACCCTTGTTAGAGCGGAAGAGGAGTCGGTCTCTGCTGCTTGGAGCACTGAGACAGAGATAATCCAGCCCCGACAGAGGGAAGGAAGGGTGTCTGGGAGAGTGAAGGGAGAGGCTGTGCCATTCCTCTTGATGCCCTGCCTGCTCCAGCCCAATCAAGGCAAAGAGCTGCCCAGGAGAAGAGCTCCCACAAACTCCCCCAAGGGAATGGTGTGCCAGGGCAGGAAACAAGCATCTTTGTTTTATTTTCTCACTCATGTAGAGAGATATTAATTCATCTATTTCTTAGGAAAAAGAAAGGAAATTGCTGCAGTGCAACATGTCAGAGAAGCCAGAAGAGTAGGCTCACTGAGGATGGGTATTAATTACTGCTTGCTATTTTTATCCTGTGTATAACTCTGGTCTCATCCGTGACTTAAGAAGATAAAATCCCAGTATTCAAACCCGTGTATCTACTCAAATAGGAGAAATATCCTCTACTGGGTACAAAGTCTGGATACAGAAAAACTCTAACATGCCTATCAAAATTACATTCAATTTTAATAACAAAAGAATGAACAATCTAGATGTAGACAGAAATATTAACCCAGGAGAATTACTCCCAGAGAGGAAAAATCACTAGCCAGTTCCTGCAGGAAACCCTGAACAGATTGCTGTTAATTATGTAAAGAAAAAGTTGTTAGGCTGTTTTACATTCCTGAAGGGCCAAGAGTTTGGACAACTAAAAAATATACTGTGAGGCCCTTCACTGTTTTCTGTACAACACACGGTAGACACCAATAAAAAAACCCCAAACCATGACCACAAGCAACCAAGAGTCCATCCTGCAGCTCTGCAAGTATGTTCAGTGTCTGCCAAGGAGCTAATGAAAACAAGGCACTCTTACAGACTATATCTGCTCGACATTCAAGTACCTGCTGGACATTTTCTACAGCTTATAAAGCCATGAAATATCACAGGGCATTTACAGATATTCCAGCTGACAACAATATGAAATAACTGAGCAGCCCCAGAACACACCAAGCCCTCTGGTCAGGCACAAGATAATGCTGAACAGATACTGCCACACACACACACACACACAGCTGGAGACTCTGCCAGCAGTGTGCAAAACGAGACCAAAGCTCATGGTGATGGAAAAGGAGCCAAGATTCAAAAGCCATCCCTCAGCCCCACCATAATGCTGGAACAACAGTGGGACCGCCCAGATCTACAGTGCAGGGCTTGGATAATGCCCAAGGGAAACAAGTTCCTCCTGCCCTCTCCAGGCACAGCAATTCCTCATCAAGTGAGCTGCTACCTCCTGCCATGCTGGAGGAGATGTGGCATTGTACAGCCACCCAAAAGCCTCCAGTTTGGAGCTGTGGAATGACAACATGGACTTCACCTCTGGAGCCATGTGAAAAGCCAAGAGGCTGGCCAGCTGCCACGGTTTACTCCACTTGTGGTGAGAGCTAAGGGCTCCACGTGAGCAGCAAGGTGGTGGCCTTGCTGGCTAGAACTGATACCTGCTGCCCATCAGTGGCCAATATCCTCTGGATAATTTCAACTGTACATAACAAGAGGTACAGCAGGTATTCAGCTACAGAAAAAATTGTCATTTTGCTGAGTAATCTGCACACAAGGATAGAAATACCACTAGCACCAAACCCTGAAAGATCTAAACTTCTATCACCTAGGGCACCACATGGGAACCATGGATTATACACTGTTACTGAACTAGGAACCACTCCTGACACAGATGTAAACAACAATCACAACACTCGGTGGCTGATGGCCCTTCACCACATCAGCAGGTTACAGTACCCTACTTACAGCTGATACTCCAATGGAGACCACACCTGAAAACATTTTTCAATGATGCTGTACTACCTCAAGAGCTATTTTCTGTAAGAGTCTGACTAATAACTTAGGACACCAGCTGATGATGAGAATGTCTCCCTGGTCTTTTTGAAGGCAGGCACAAAAGCTTTGAGCTGAAATCATAAAATTGCAATCAGCGCTGCTCAGCCCAAAGGCAGCATCACACAGCTCCACGACTCCTGGGTCACACTGACCTGATAGCAGCAAAAACCAGGGAGTTTGGCACCTGCCAGGTACTCCTCACCAATCTCATGGGTCTGGAGAGCTGGTGTATGCACACACAGAATCACTAAATGGCCTGGGTTGGGACGGACCTCAAACCTCATCCGGTTCCACCCCCTGCCATGGGCAGGGACACCTTCCACTATCCCAGGTTGCTCCAAGCCCCATCCAACCAGGCCTTGAACACTTCCAGGGATGGGGCAGCCACAGCTGCTCTGGGCAACAAAACATGTTTTGAAAGAACTTTCAATGTCACCTTGTTTATTTTTATAAAATGTATCACTAACTAAAAACCCTTTAAATGTTCAATATACACATTTTGCTACAGAAGTATAAGACAACCTAGGAATTCATGATACACAATTTTAATAAAAGCCATGCCACCTCAAGCACCCTATTTTCAGTGACATCAGCGCAGATCAAGAACTATTAGTCAAGGCCAACACAACAGGGGGAAGTGGGACTGGGGCTGCCCAGCTGCCACACAAGTGTCATTAAATCCACAGCACTGCCCAAGAGCCAGCAGATGCTCTCTGAGCGCAGACGGGAAAGGCAGAAAGGAAGATCAAACCCTACACAATTACTACTTTTGCATTTACTGATTTTTTTCTTCTCATTGGTAGCTTGCCAGAAGAGAAGGTGAAATGTCAAAATGATGGGGTTAAAGTACAGTAATACCAGCCTGAAATCAGGCAAAGATCCTTAATCTCAGAATAGTCAGGCACTGGAGTGAATTGCTGAGGAAAGTCGGAATCACCATCACTGGAAGTCTTAGAACACCTTAGAGAAACCTCTAGGAAACATTATGTATGTGTGATCCTTCAAGGTCACTTCTAGAAACACTGAAACCACAAGACTTTCTCCATCGGTACCTCTCTGATCACACAGCCACTGCACAATTTTAATGGATTGCAGCATGTAAGATTTGCTGTAACAAGTCCAAAAAAGAAAAACAAAAAAACAAAAGCAACCACAGTCAGCGTACAGAGAGCAGCAGTCTTCGGGCTGCGTGAACAGCCACTCAACTTATTTTTAGAAAGTGGAATTGGTATAACTTCCTCCTCAGTCCACATCAGACTCCATCAGCTCTTCTGCCTGCTCTCTATGCCTTCACTTAGCTAATGAGTAGAGAGCAGAAATTTCTCTTACCTTATGTGTTGCAGCTGGGCAGGAAAGGAAAAAGTGGGGAGCGAGGGGCCCTGCAGCAGTGATTGAAGGGAGAGAGCACTGGTGGGAGATGCCCAACACGCTGCAGACTTCCCCCAGCATGTTCAGCCTGAGCTCAGGTAGCCACCCTCACCCTGAGCCGTCACCTCTGCAGACCAGCTGGTTTCAGGGACAGTCAACTGCACTGTGGGGACGTTTTGTGCCACCTGGAGCCAGAGCCAAGCCCGGGTTCCTGCGCAGAAGCGCTGCTCGTCTGTGTCCCCCATGGTGTGTGTGGCCCAGCCCGGCCCCCCGGCCTGGCCTGGCCTCCCTGCAGCTGCGGGGACACGGGGAGGGCAGGCAGGCCCTGGCAGGGACCCAGGGAGGCTCCCACAGCTGGAGGGAGCGGGGGGGAACAGGGAACACAGGCTGCCCTCCCGCTCACCGCAGACACAGCTGGATGTGCATCCCGCTGCCGAGGGCTCAGCACGGGGGGAGGAGGCAGGGGCTGCTCCAAAGGGGAAGGGAAGGAGGCCCAGCAGCAGGGACACGGTGCAGCACTGCCACAGGGCAGGGCAGAGTGGATGAATGCAGGTCAGGTGCTGGCGGCAGGTGCTCCAGGTGCTCCAGTCAGGCAACAGGGAGGTGACTGCAAGCAGCAGCCGATGGGACCGTGGCTCACTCGCTGGAGCACAGCTGGGATTCACCCCCTGCAGCCTCTGCCAACCCTGAGCTCAAACATTGTCAGCATCTCCCAGCTACCCCCAGGCTCAAATCTCATTTTTCCTGGCAGGACCTTTTTCTGGAGTCACAAATCAGCAGCACCCTGGGGAATCAGAAGGGTGCACTCACTTCCCCCCACCCCCAAGCAAACCGCAGTTGTCCCTCCAGAAATGGGTGAAGCAAACTTGTTCCCTTGCCACGATACCTAGGAGAAAGGACCCACATCGGTGTCCAGTGAAACCTGGAAGGGCCAGGAGAGGGGAGGAATAGCATGAAACTCAATGGGCAAAGACCGAGCTTCACAAATTTCCACTGGCACCCACTCCTACAGCTTCCGTTGTTAAAAACAAACTCGAGCCATGGGGAGGTTTCCAGGCTGTTCCCACTGTGGCAGTCTGGAAAATGTACAAGCTAAGTGGAGCTGGGTAACTCAGAGCACATCAGCTGGGAGGAGGCACCCTCCAGCAGGAGTTTAGTTTCTGACTGGTGATAACACCATTTGATTTATAATACAAACAGAAAAACTTCCGAGCAAGAAATGGAGAGCGGCAGAAGCACAAGCTTGTCCCAGGGAAAAAACAGCCCTGCCCTAAAATCCCACGTCAGCTCCCTTGTGCTGGCAATGACCACATCGACTCTGCTCTGTTTCCTTATCTCCAGTGACATGTTACCAACCAGGCCGTGGAGCTGCAGGGGTCACTTCCCTCTGCTGATCAAGTCAGCTCTCAGGAAGCCAAGTGCTTTAGACTCCTCTACAGCAGCTCAGACATCACTCGTCCATCTGGCCTGTTGGACGAGGCTGCCACGCAAACAGCAGAGGCAGCAAAACGGACGTTCATCTTTTCCTTGGGTTCTCAGCCAAATTCTTGGTTTTTTGCTCAGGATGAGTCTGCATAAAAGTGTGAGATTCAGCCCAGTAAGAGCAGAGGCACAGACACAAATTCTGCTTAAATCCCTGCTAGAGAGNTTGTCCCTCCAGAAATGGGTGAAGCAAACTTGTTCCCTTGCCACGATACCTAGGAGAAAGGACCCACATCGGTGTCCAGTGAAACCTGGAAGGGCCAGGAGAGGGGAGGAATAGCATGAAACTCAATGGGCAAAGACCGAGCTTCACAAATTTCCACTGGCACCCACTCCTACAGCTTCCGTTGTTAAAAACAAACTCGAGCCATGGGGAGGTTTCCAGGCTGTTCCCACCGTGGCAGTCTGGAAAATGTACAAGCTAATTGGAGCTGGGTAACTCAGAGCACATCAGCTGGGAGGAGGCACCCTCCAGCAGGAGTTTAGTTTCTGACTGGTGATAACACCATTTGATTTATAATACAAACAGAAAAACTGCCGAGCAAGAAATGGAGAGTGGCAGAAGCACAAGCTTGTCCCAGGGAAAAAAACAGCCCTGCCCTAAAATCCCACGTCAGCTCCCTTGTGCTGGCAATGACCACATCGACTCTGCTCTGTTTCCTTATCTCCAGTGACATGTTACCAACCAGGCCGTGGAGCTGCAGGGGTCACTTCCCTCTGCTGATCAAGTCAGCTCTCAGGAAGCCAAGTGCTTTAGACTCCTCTACAGCAGCTCAGACATCACTCGTCCATCTGGCCTGTTGGACGAGGCTGCCACGCAAACAGCAGAGGCAGCAAAACGGACGTTCATCTTTTCCTTGGGTTCTCAGCCAAATTCTTGGTTTTTTGCTCAGGATGAGTCTGCATAAAAGTGTGAGATTCAGCCCAGTAAGAGCAGAGGCACAGACACAAATTCTGCTTAAATCCCTGCTAGAGAGGCAGAAACATTTGGTAGGTGCCTGAGTGAACCCTGCAGACTGCAAACTGTCTACCACAGTATCAAAATCTGCTAGAGGTGGTGGTGTGTCAGAAACCTCGGCAAAAGAGCTAAGTATTACTCTGTTTTTTTAAGGGACTCGAATGAAAATAGAGATCTCTGGGAATTAAGAGTTTTCAGCACCAGCCAGGCTGCAGCGATGTCCCTGTACTGATCTCTCCTTCTGCTCACAGTTGAAACCACCTCTGAAATGTCCTGCTAAGGGAGATTGCCACCCAGGACAGAGCACAACTTTGCAAAGAAGACAAGGTGCTGATCTCCAGTGCTCAGGTGCCCCCATCAGATACTATTCTGACACCACTAGTTCAGGTCACTGGATTTGTTCGCTCCAAGCCCAGTGAGACCTGGTAATACACAGAGAAGTTTTCTTGTGCTTCCTGCTGCTCTCAGACTTGCACTATCAGCTTAAACATAGTGCAAATGTTTTATAACAGCCTCCACTGGTAGATATTTAAGCTGGGTAAGAAAGGAGTTCTTTACAACAGTATCAAACCCAGAAAAAGTATTTCCTTTAGGATTAGGCTCTATTATCCTGCAAATAAAGTGGGATGAAACATTCATGTCCCAGCTTGGACAGGTGCTACACCAGGGCGTAGTGCTGGAGTGAAGAAGGGGTGAGAGTTACAGTTCTGCTACACTGAGAGTTCCATTGTGGAGATGACTTTTACCTTGGTATGTCCCTGAATTACATATATACAGGAGATTAACCACCCCACAAGAGAAGCTGGCAGCCAGAGTTGCTGCTCTGTCCTCAATGCACCTTCCCTCACTTCTCAGGGATCCCCCTTGCTAGGAAACTTTTCAAACATAAATGGATGTATAAGCGACTCAAAATCTTTTTGTCTCATTGCAAAAACTAAATTTCAGTAGCAGGCAAGGAAAAGAAAAGCAGAAAAGACAGGGTGCTAGATGCAAGCATTACAGCTCAAACATGAGGCCCAAACATGCCAAAGTTTAACTCAGCACAGCTCTGAGCTCACGTTGCTAGCACACTACTCCAGATTTGCAAACAGGAGCTCACTGAGCACGCCAAATCCTCTGTCACAAACACACAGTTAAAAGCACAAATATGCAAGCATGTGGTCTGCATTCCTTGTCACATAACAGTGCTGAGACATACCCAAAACGGGATCGTTTGGGCCCGCTTACTACAACTGCTCTGCAGAAGCCCCATTAACAGAGTCCTACCCCTGACCATGGTGCTTTAGGTGAAGTGTGAATGGAAGCAGAACCCAAGTCAGAGGCAGAGGTCAGCTAGGCTGACATGCCCACATGAGAAGAATGGAGAAACTGATCTTGCTCAGCTTAAGGAGAGGGAAAAAAACTTCTTCAAATGCTTCTAACTGAGCTGCAGACGTAGGAAGTGGAGTGATGTGGGCAGTAGGGTGTTCTCCATGTGCTCTGGACATCAGAAAAAGAACAGGTTTAAAGTGCAAGACAAAGATTTACATTAAACACCCCAAAAAATCTCTCTCTAATGATGAGGAGGCCAAAGTGTTGGCATACATCATGTACACAGGATGTGGAACTGCCAGTGCAAAGAGCCTTAAAAGAAGAATTATTGCTCAGGAAGGGTTTAGAAGTCTACCTGACCTTACCCAGGGTTGGGAAACAACCAGGACATCTCTGGAGGTCTCTGATGTCTGAGCCTATGAAACGAAGTTTCAGAGATTCCTTTAAATTAGACAAGGCAGGGACACGGCTCCCAGAGCACTCACATCTAGACTGAAGCACAGCTACTTGATGAATAAGTTCATCATTTAATACCTTAACAGCATCTTTCACTTATAGTGCCATACTGTCCTGCAAAATTTATCAGGTTTCCACAGAAGCACCTCAAGAAAAGCAGATTATCAAGATGCAGAATCGTTGCTTGCTAAGATGTTAATACCAAACCAGGAGGACCAAGGCCCAGCGTATCTCTCTCAAATAAAACACACTCAAACTTTTAATTAAATAAATACTTTAAACAGCACAGTTATACCTGCATTTCCCTCGTGCCCATTGTAAGGGATTCCCTGATTTCCATCTGCATTTTCATACCATCTACTGGGCAGATCCTGAACTACCCACCAGCACATGCACGGCTGAATACCACGGCAGCTTGTCCCAAGCTGAGCCCTCCATGAGCCAAGTTTTGTTCCCCATATTAACACCAAGCTACATGCCGGTGCCTGAGACGAACCACAAGGAATGAAACCACCATGCCATACTCCAAATATTCCCAGAAAACACATATGGACAGCACAGTCTGGCCAGCAGAAGCTGAGAGTAAGAGGAGAGGAAGGCGAGAGGAGGAGGCCCAGCCCGCCGCAGCCGGCGCTCAGGCACTGAACCGAGGTGGGAGAACATTTTCCCCCAATATTACTGGCTGCGAACTGCAGCGACCACATGGCTGTTCCCAGCCACTCAGTGCACGCTGTTTACTATAAACAACAACAGTAAACAGAAACTCAGCCAAAAAATCAAAGCCAGGGACCCCAGAGCTGGGTCGCCACATCCCGACTTTCCCCACGGAAATAATTAGTTTCATGTCCAGCTGCTGAACCTAAACCATCCGAGGCCCAAGGGAGCCAAGCTGCTCAGTGCATCCCAAACTCAGGCCGCCTGTTCGGATTTGCCAGCTCTACCTTCAGTCATCCAGACTCCAAAGTGCTGCCACAGTTTTACACGGAAGCTTCAAAGAGCTTGCGGATTATACCTGCGCGGCAGGCGCCAGCCGTCACCGGGGTTATTTTTAAACATCTCACTGTGCACGAAACGCTCAAATCTTGTCTCACTCCCAGCTCTATCCCAGCACTCGACTCGGGGCGGCTGTGAAGGAGGCGCAGCTTTTCCCCACGCATGGTGGTTACGGGATTTCTCCGGCTGCTCCCCGGGGTCACCCCGACACCTCCAGCAGCAGGATCTCGCGGGGGTCCTGCTCGGAGCACCGGGGACCAGCTCCACACACGCACCGGGGTTACAGGACGGTGTCACCGAGCCCGAAGGGCTTGCGGGGAAGGGCACAACCCCCCCCGGGCACAGCCCGCAGCCGGGGGCCACCTCCTGCAAACCTCCGGCAGCTCGGTCCCGCTTCCCCTTTCCTGCCAGGAGCGTCCGGCTGATACCGAACGGCGCCGGGGATGGGGCGGCTCCGGCCGGCCCAAGAACCGCTCCGAGGCCTCGGCGGTACCGCGGCTGCCCGAGGCCCTGCCCGGGGACACCCGGCAGAACAACAAAGCCCTGGAAGAGGCTTCCCCGGGAGGCACAGCCCCGCCGGGTAGCCGCGGGGCCGGGGAGCCCGCGGGGCGCTGCCCAGCCGCCGGGAGGGCCGGTCCCGGACGGGCAC
>VZTG01006284.1:123460-142007 GCA_013397845.1 Melanocharis versteri
CCCGGCTCGGCCCTCACAAACCCCCCACCGTCGCTGCGCCCCGCGGGCCGCCCCCGGCCGTGCCCGCTCGGGACAGACTCCCGTCCTCACTCCGCACCCTGGGCACGGGGCAGACCCTCAGTGTCCTCACCGTGCCTGGGGAGAAACCCCTGTCCCGCAAGGGACCCTCCCGGCACAGGGCAGACCCCGACCCATGGTCTTCAGCCTGGGAATGGCCCTCCCCATGCCATCTCAGGACCCTTTGGGCACGGGGCAGACCCCCACTTGTGAGCCCCAACCTCGGGACAGACTCCCCTGTGCCATCCCAGGACGCTTGGGACCGGACAGACTTGCTCCTCGCATAAGCGCCAGCCTTGGGATAGACCTCCTGTGCCCACCCAGGACACATGGGCACAGGGCAGACCCCTTCCATGATCCCCACACCTGGGAGTGGGTGCCCCAGTGCCCAGCCAAGACCTTCTGGGCATAGGGCAGAACCCCACTGGGACCTGGTGGACCCCCTGTTCCACCAGAGACCCCCTGGGTACTGCAGAGTGATGTCCATCCTCGTCTGGCTCCCCACTGGGGACAGCCGGGATTGGGGTGGATTCCACGCAGCACAGCCAAATGCTGGGGACAGGTGACCCCCAGATATTCCCTTTCCTCGAGCCTGGGCAGGACCTCCCCCTGCACAGCCATCCCAGCCAGAGACACCACAAATGTACAGGTGTATTTGGGGACTCAGTGTCTCCAAATTCCCCCCAGACAGCATAAGACCCCTGTGACTCCCCAAAGGAGTCCTAAAGCTAAAAGGATCCCTTGTGCCACTGTTGTACCTCATTACCTTGACGTGCTATCTCCAGGTTCCATCCGGAGAGAACCCTGTGCAAGCTGACCCCATGATCATCCTCGGTGCTGTCTCCTGAGCAGAGATGGACCTTGCTGGGGACCTTATCTGTGCTGTAGAACAACCAGAGCCTACACGTGGTACCCCAAAACCATGCCCTGTCACCGCTTATCTTGGGAACTCCCAGGTAACTAGCAACAGTACAAGAGGAAACAGCCTCAAGTTGTGCCAGGGGAGGTTTAGATTGGATATTGAGAAAAATTTCTCCGTGGAAAGGGTTGTCCAGCCCTGGCACAGGCTGCCCAGGGCA
Source organism: Melanocharis versteri (assembly GCA_013397845.1). NCBI lineage: Eukaryota > Metazoa > Chordata > Aves > Passeriformes > Melanocharitidae > Melanocharis > Melanocharis versteri. Next base: position 124,597 of record VZTG01006284.1, read on the forward strand.
GTGGTGGAGTCACCATCCCTAGAGGGATTTAACATGTGTAGATGTGGCACTTGGGGACATGGGTTAGTGGTGGCCTTGGCAGTGCCAGGGTAACTGTTGGATTTGATCTTAGAGGGCTTTTCTGACCCATGCAATCGTGTTTCTGTGTGACATGGGCTACTGCAAGAGCCACCTTTGCCCCTACAGACCCCACCAGTGTTGTGCCCCCCACATCCCTTTAGCCCTTGCACCAACACCCCCACAGCTCCCTCACCAACACCTTTCTGTAGTAGAGCTCACCCTCTGCTCCCCCCAAGCCATCTCCCACCCTTGCCAGCCAGAACAAGGAGTTCCAGGTTCCCAGCTGAAGATGCCATTTCCCATTTGCTCTATGCAGCACCCTGGCTGCTGGGTTTGCTGTGCTGAAGACCCTACTTCCACTGCAGGGATCACAGCTGAAGGAAGCTGTTCATCTTAAATAGCAACCAGGTCATGCTACAGCTGGAGATAGAGCAGGAGATCCTGTCCTCCCTCTGCTCGCTGGATTGGCCAGAAAAAGGAATCCCGACATGTAGAGGCTGACAGCCGGTCTGAAGGCTTCACAGATCTTAATCTGGGTATGGTTAGCTTCTATGAGAGAAGCCAGTGAGAAGAAAAGTAACCAGTTTGTACCTGTGAGAATGTAGTATCAACAGAAGTAAGAAATGTAAACAATAGAAGGAGAGAAACAGCAAAAAGTCTGCACCTGGTGTTTTTCTGAATGTTTGAGTGCTTATCCTATAGGTAACCACTAGTAGTATATTGTAGTTAAATAATAGCCAATGGATCCATTGTAGTAGTTTAACAGACAATGAATGTATAACAGGAATGATAACACATGAAAGTGTATAAATGAGGCTGATTTCTAGAATAAACTCTCTTTTCTTTTTGCCTACTCGGTGGCCTGTCCGTGTGTTTTGTCCACTCCAACAGCGACACCAACAAAATTCTTGTGGTCTGGAGATTCAGTTCACATCTTTTCAGCTACTTGAGTGAGTGGCCAACGAGTCAGAAGGATCTCTGGGGGTGGACCTGGTCTCATGACCCAGGTATTTCAGTGGGACAGTGGAGACACCATGGAATCACAGAATGGTTTGGGTTGGAAGAGGAAGAGATGATCCAGTTCCACCCCTCTGCCATTGCCAGGCACACCTTCCACTATCCCAGGTTGCTCCAAGCTCTGTCCAACCTGACCTTGGGCACTTCCAGGGATCCAGGGGCAGGGGCAGCCACAGCTTCTCTGGGCAACCTGTGTCAGGGTCTCACCATCCTCATAGGGGAGAGTTTTTTCCTAATATACTTTCCTCTGTGTTTTCCTACACACCTTTGGAGTGACACAGACATGTGTGACAAGTCTTCTCAGGGACAAAGCACCTGAACAATTTCCAAAGTACTTGTAGTGACATGGCTAATGTAGGACTCTCCCCGTGAATGATTTCACATTCTGGGGAATTACATGGAAATTTGAGTGTTTGAGTCAAAAGAAGATCAGAAGGAAACACTCCTGGTGAGGACAGGGCTTGGTGGAGTCTGGAAATGTTCCTGGAAAGCCCTGCAATATGTGTGGCTTCCTGAAATGAGTGGCTTTGTTATCTGTGACAGTGAGAAGGCCAAGCCATGATTCATCTGCTCACTGCCCACTGCCAAACCTGATGCCAGCCAGGGAGGCACAGGGTGGGAAAGGGCTCCAGGATGGGACCTTCCCACCACTACCCAGCCTTTCAGGAAGGGCTGGAACCGCCTCAGCCCGTTCCTGTGCTCCTCCCTTTTCCTCTGGGGAAGTGAATGGCATCAGTGTGATGGGCTGAAGGCTGCAGCGCTGCCAGGGGAGCGGAACTGATGGCTGGACTGAAGGCAAGAGGCACCCTGTAGGTGCTCACACTGTCCTAGCTCAGATGCTGGGCTGGGTTCAGCAGGTGCAAGGCTGAAAGTCCTGCCCAAGGCCAAAGGAGCTTCTGCCTGACCAGCAGCTAACTTCTGGGGTCCAGCAAGTAGTCCACAGCTCTTTGACCCCCTTCTCAAGGGGGGGAAAAGGGAATCACTACTCTCAGAGCAAAATAAACCTGTATTTGCCTGTCTCTCACCAGAAAAAATTATTTATAAATAAAGACATATACTTCATCCAACAGGGTGGGATTTCTAATAGTGGGGGAGAAAATTCCTTGAAACTGTTCCAGAACTGTTGTTTGGAGGTTTCTCATGTCTTCTTCTGAATGGTGGCACTGGCCACTGCTGAGGGCCAGCACTGGCCTGGAAAACCTCTTGTTCTGAAATACATTCAGGGATGGACAATTTGAAATGCTGGTGGGGGCTTCTGTTTTAAGATGTGGAGTACTTGGTTGAGGTAGGACATGAAAGTATGTTTGCTTCAGCCTTGCACCTGAGCATCTTCTCTATAAATTCACAAGTACTACCAACACTTCTCATGGGTGTCATCAACTCTGGTATTCCCTCATGTCCACAGTAATCAGGATTTCATGAATGGAATAAATGTGCAAGAGCTCAGAGCTGCAAGATGGAGACAGGAGCGAAATTTCTCCATTGGCTTTAATTTGGAATGAGCAGCAGCCAAGTTCAGTGGGATTTACATATGACATCCATATGAGCACCACAGGAATTCAGCTTGATTAATACTACAATGGAAATGAGCCGCAGAAAGGTTTGCCATTTATTCTGAAGTGTTGCCAGAAAAGCTCAGCACATTTGCAGCCTGGTTTGGGCCAGCTCCCGGGGTTGAACGGCTGGCAGAGAGCCCCTCAAAGGGCACTGGTACCCTGATGCATGGGGTGTTGGACACACTGCAGCAGGACCTGCAGGAGGAGAGGGTGGAGGAGGATATAAGGCAGCGTGGCTGGGAAGAAAACCTCCTGCTGTCTTCCCTTCTCCCCTCCCTCTTCCTCCCTCACTAGTGCCTTGCAGCAATCCGGCACCAAATGTCCTCCTAGGCCGGTTCCCACTATTTGCACTGTTCCCGTTAATGAACTTTGTTTTCTGCCACAAATTGAGCCTCAGTCTGGCACGGATGAAAATATAGAGCATGTTCTGCTTGAAAGAAAAAGCCTAATGTCCCCTGGTCCATGACCTTTTTATCCCGAATCTGGTACTTCATGGAAAGGTGAGTAAGAGGGCACAGGGATGGATGCAGAGGAGGAAGATCTAAAGGAACATGTGCACCCAGTATTCCTGCTTCTGTCATAGATATACTCTTTGACCTGACATCTTTCTTAGAGAGGGGAGGTGGGAATCTTCTCCCCATGCCTCAAAAAGGCAGAGGAAAAGGTTATTTACAGAGATTAAAGCCCCAACAATCAGCAGATCACTTTGCAGGGCCTGCCATAAGTTTCCGTTCCTAAAGCAATCTCATATTGCGACCAGCTGTTGAATTTACCAGCGTCTGTCTGCCCAAAAGAGTCCATTTTTGTTCTGAGGACTTCATGGCCTGGAAAATCACCTTTGTGAATATCAGAACGCTCTCTTGGTAGTGGGAAATCTCCTGGCCTCATGTCCCAGACATTTGCAGGCAGCTCTGCCTTTCCCTGTCCAATTGCACAGTGACCCTCTGAGAAAGGCTGCCCGCTGCAAACCCCTGTGAGCCCCCAATATCCTTCTGAGGCAAAAGAACACATTTTCTCATCACAACACATGTCCATTTCTCCTGTTTCTCATGGCTCTTTGCAACTATTTCTGTCTTTTCCACGTGCCAGGTGGATGCCAAGCCTGGGTCCAAAGTGCTGGGGTGTCACTGTGCCATGCCCAGGGCTCGCATCCCCTGTCCTGGTTAAATGCACCCGTTCCTGTCAGTGTATACACCCACATTTAAGCTAAACCCCCTCTGTTACAGAGCCACTCCTTGCAGTTCAGGTCTGCTTTGCCAACCTTGAACTTCTTCCCAGAGTTGCTGCTTTCTTGATCCCACCCCACCCTTGCTGCTTAGCGCCTCACCAAGCTTGGGTAGATATTTATTATCCTTCTGTTATTCTAATATGAAATTATTATCTAATTATTACTTAATATCAATATACAACCTATAATTATCTGATTTCAGGCTGTCACAATAGCTCAGTCCTAACTCAGCAGTTGTCTGGTATTTCTAAAGCCTGCTATACACCTCTGTCAACACTTTAAGGATGATTGTGTTTGGGTTATCTGGCTGTAGGTGTAAAATATCAGTTTATTTTTAGGTATGTTGTTTAAATTTCTTAGCTAATAGCAGTCTTGCAAGTCCTTCATCAGCTTTATGAAAAGAGATCTGGTTTCTCTGCAAAAGCAGAATTTAGGAAGTTATTGAACACTTGATTGCCGCTGTTAATAAATTTCCTGTGTCTATTAATAGACTCATATGGGTTTGAATTCTCTTTGTTCCCAGCGCCTTCTAAACATTTCCTACTGGTGCTCTTTGATCCCGCCAGCAACGAATCCTTCCCCTAATAGCTCGTTTCTTCTGTTCGTACCCTTCACAAATTACTGCACGTCTTAATCCGAGCCGACCTCTCATCCTCCCGCAGGGATTCACGGCTCCAGAGCCCTCTTTGATCCACACATCGGGAAGAGACGCCGTTCCCGGGACACGAGAGCCAGCAGCGCTGGGTGTGGGGAAGGGGCAGGGGCACAGGGACAGAGCAGCGGGGACATGGGACAGCTGGGCACTCACTGCTCCGTGCGCGGTGTCCGTGCCTTGCTCGTGCCAAGAGAGTGGAGGGAACCTTCCCAAGGGATGTGGGAGAGTGTCAATCACATCCCTGACACCCGGCAAGTCTGAGCTGGGTGAAGATTTTCATCAGTTTTTGACCTTTCCACTCCCACCCAAACTTTGGAACCAACTCTTTGAGGAATTAAATTAAATTAAATTAAATTAAATTAAATTAAATTAATTTAATTTAGAAGTTTGCATGTTCAATCCCCCTCGTGCACTTTCTCTCTTATTTCTGTTTCACCATTTTCCCCAACAGTGCCTGCTCAGCTTCTCGAATTACTGTAAAAAATTTCAAGCAAGAGATTTTTTCAGAATCATAATAAACTATTGGACAGAGGAAACAGCTCAAGTTATTGATTCAATTTGAGTCATCTTTTCTCAAACTTCCCCTTGAATTTCTGGCATTGCTTAGATTCAGGGTCATCTTGGACTCACTGATCAATATAAAATGTTATTATTTATGTATCTTGTTATTTGTTTGCCCTTACTGCTCTTTGACACATACATATCAATTTGGGATCATCAATTTACTATATTTCTTCCCCTCCTTTTCCAGTGAAATAGGATGGATTACAGCAGTTTCTCTCCCTACAATGATATGACCATTCTTAGTATCTGGAAAAAAAGTTTCACCAGGAAGTCTCCATCTCCATTCAATTTTTCTGGCTACATTTTTCTCCCCAGAAAATACAGCCAATAGCATGCAGCTCCTTCATCCACTGCTGACTGGGCTCACCTCCAGCAAGTGCAGCACCTTTCTAGTCCCTTCAGAACAGAATATCCCTTTAGAATGCAAAATAATATTAATTAATTCAGCTCACTGAAGGAATACATAACAAACCAGAATGTAGAGTCCACACGTGACTGAAGGTTGTATGTGTCTTTCTGGGAAGATTTTCTTTGTGACAGAACAAGGGGGAATGGCTTTCCACTGCCAGAGGGCAGGGATGGATGGGATATTGGGAGGGGATTTTTCCCTGTGAGGGTGGGGAGGCCCTGGCACAGGGTGCCCAGAGAAGCTGTGGCTGCCCCTGGATCCCTGGCAGTGTCCAAGGCCAGGTTGGACAGGGCTTGGAGCACCCTGGGATAGTAGAAGGTGTCCCTGCCCATGGCAGGGGGTGGAATGAGATAGTGTTCAAGGTCTCTTCTAACCCAGACCAATCTGTGGTTCTGTGATTCTATGAAATACTGCTACAGCTCAGCTGGTTTTCCTTGGAAAATCTGCCATGTTGCACTAAGGAGGGTGCAAGCTCAATGACATCCAATATTTTCAGGTCGACAGTCTGGAAAGCCTAAACCCGGGATACACAAAGGCGTCAGCTGGGAAGCTGTTTGAATTGTGAACCACGACATTTAGCAAGCCTTGAAAACTTGGAAAATCCCAGGGGACTGAGGATTTACAAAATTGTCATGATGGTATGAGAAAGGAAGCCATGAACCCAGGTCAGATGGTGGGAGGGATAATTGAGTTCCTGCAGCTACACACTGGCACAATTAATGGCTTTTGGTATGGAAAGCAGCTCTAGCTGGACAGACTCATGAGCTTTGCTGTGGGAGACTGGGACTGGTGAAAACATCCACACTGGTCCAGGCCACGTCCTAGCAGTTCTAAGTAGCACCTTGGCAGCACCGTGGGATAGGGAGGATGCAAATCCCTGAGGAACCAGCAGCAGCAAGGACATCATTAATGCTGTAAACTGGGCATGTTAAATGTCAGCTGTGCCTGGCTTTGTGACAGAGCCTCTGACCAACGCCAGCATGCTGAGATGAAGGAGAGGTGCTGCTCCTACTGGGACTAGAAATTAGAAAGACAGAGCTGTGAAGTAATTTTGTTAAAGATGATGGCAATCATAAAATCTACAGTAAGGTTTGCAGGTGAGAAGAATCCTGAGCAGGGCAAGTTATGGCTGCCAAACCCTCGGGACCATTAGATAGCCCTAGTGCAGCTGCTGTATTTGAAGAGCCATCCACAAATCCACCCCGGAGAGCCTGGAAAATGCATACCCCAAGATGAGAGACTCCGTCTCACAAAGCATCATTCAGGGCAGCTTCAGAGTCGTTCTGTGTATCTGCCTGACACCGGATTTATAAAAACGGGAATAGCAAAGAGTCAGGAGTGACCTAGATCCTTCATACAGCATTGGAAAAGCTATTCCAGGAACAACACAGCAGCTCTGCTGTCAGCCTCTGACAGGGTCTGTAGAAGCACAAAGAGGGCTGGAAGAAAAGCTACAAAAGTCTTCTGGGGGCTAGAAAACCTCTGTGACTTGAGGTCAAGGAGCTCTTCATGCTTGGCACAGGAAGCTGACGGATCTTTGCCATGGTGTGTGCCCTGCTCGTGTGGAAGTAGCTGAAAGATGCAATGAGATGGAGGGGCTGGGAATGAAAACGGGGGTAATGCAGAGAGGAGAGAGATGTTAGTGCCAGGGGTGGCCTGGCCAGGGCCAGGGAAGCTGAGCATCTCACTCTGGGGCTCTACCCCTTCACCCGGATCCTGGCTGAAGAGAGGAATTCCTGTCCTAGAGCAGGGATTGCATTTGAATAGCAAACACCGCGCTTCTGTTTGTATCTGCAGAAACACTTGTCCTGCCTTCCTGGGTTTTCCTTTCCCCAAATTATTGCAGGCCTGTTCCACCTGGAGGTGAAGTATGGTGGTCCATGCTTTCACCCATGACAGAGAGTCTCCACTGGCCCTGAATTATCTGTTATGTCTTTTAATGGAGCACAAACCCTGGGAGGAACCTGCTCCTCAGGCTGACAGAGACCTGAAGGGTGTCCATCTCACTTATGCAGTTTACCATGTTCATCTGAGGGGGATCATGGTGAATCCCAGCCCTTCCAGTGGCCCTGCTGGTTCCTTTCTTTTGGCAGCTGAGTTTTACAGGATTGAAATATTCAGCTTCACTACAGTCTTTGGGCTCAGCAGCGAGTGTTTGGGTGAGACTTGTGACACATGGAAGTTGCAGTAAATGGTCTCTAACAGTTTTGGCTTAAATTTTTGCTGTCCTTCTGTGGTTTTTTTGCAGAAATAGCCATACAGTCCATTCATGTCTTCCAAATTAAATAGAATTATTTCCTGTTTGCATGTGATGAGCCTCTGTCAGGTCAAGAGACCTCAGCCATTTTCCTTTGCTCTGGGGGGGTGGGTAAATCCTACACCCAGTGATGGTGGGAAAGCAGAGCCAGCCCTCAGTCATTCCTGCGGGGCTGGAAGTGCTCGAATCCCACTGCAGGCTCCTTGCTCCAGCAGCACCACCATGGTGCCACAGGGATGCTCCCACCAAGCTTGCCCACTCCCTGGACCAACAGCTGGCAACCATTTCTACCTTGCATTTGCCTTTTCCTCACCAGCACTTGCAGCAGATCCTTGACTGCATGCTCAGCTCGAAGCCAGCTGGAAAACCATTTTGGTGAGTTAATTTGTGAGTTGTTCATTAGGATTATTAACGGGTGGCAGGGCTCTCAGGGACACGGCTCCCACACACGTGGGCACAGGGGACCACGGGCAGCTCCTGGGCTTGCAGCGTTTTCCAGGGCACCCTGTGTTTTCCTGCAGATGTGTTGCTTGGTTATTTATTGCCCATCAATACAGACAAGAACACAAAGCCAGTGTAGGAGAAAGGGGGAGGTTCCTGTGCAATCCTGCTGGGAAATGGCTCCTGGGGCTATTTCAGGACATGAACTCGGAGATCTGCTCAGTATGGAAATGGAGCTGTTTGCTTTCAAAAGTACTTTTCCTACGTAATGTCTTGGCTCTCCTCGGGATGCTGCCAGCATGCTGAGGAGACTTACATGAGGAGTTTTTTAAATTTCCAGGGCTTTGCCTCTGCCCAAACCATGGAGCAGAGGGTCCCACCCTGCCTGCAGTGGGTTGTGCTGTGCAGGGATTTTGAAGGGAAGTGGGGTTTTCCTATCCCCTACACTTTGGCCTGTGGCACTTCCAAGGCTGCTACTATAACACGTCCATAGGTGCCACATCCACACATTTTCTGAACACTTCCAGGGATGGTGACTCCACCAGTGCCCTGGGCAGCCTGTTCTGATGACCAACCACCCTTTCACCATTTTTCCTACTATCCAGTTTAAACCTCTCCTAGCACAACTCAGAAGGCTTGGAACAGGCCCTGATTATCTTTTAAGACCAGCTCCCTTGTTCTGCTTAAATTAAAATTACAGCATCCTGCTGCTTCTGTGAGCATAAAATCCAGCAGATGCATGCACAGCTGAGTGACATCATCTGATCTGATTCATATTTTAAAATCTAAAGAGTTCATACATGAGGCATTTATTAGCAGGCAGATTTACAGGTGAAGTGTCACACACCCCACTACCAATTTCAGGAGGGGTTAAGTACAGTTTTATGACACAAAAGGTGTTTCAGGGCATGTCTGAAGATACCCCTGGTTATTTAGGGGATCCCTGTGTGTCTGGGGTCTTGCACTGATCGACTCTGAGCCCCTGAGAGAGGCTGTGCCAGACTTTCTCTCTACATGGGAACTTGCTTTTCTGAGACAGGAGGGACCCGGAGATGCTAATTTGCCTCTCCCAGAACATTAATTGAATTGCAGATATAAATTGATATTAGGGTAGTCTGGAAATAAGATATAAAAAGATTTCCTGGCATGTTGCTGCAGATTTTTCTCTATTAACATTTTGCAGAGAACAAAACATGGCTCACAAATACCTGCTATTAGTTTCAGTGTTTATTACAGTGTCACCAACTGTGCCAGAGACACGAGATCTGCAGGATGCTGAACACGGAGCCTTGGAGCCTCTGGTGCCCTGTGGGATGCAGGAGAATGGGCACTGCCAGTGCCTTGAGTTCCTGCTCCTGCTTTCCAAAAATTGGGGAAATAAGCCAAATGAGCAGGAGGTGAGGGGTTTTCCTGATGCGAAGGAAGCAAAAACTCCCCTGCTCCTCAGCAGGTCAGGGAAGGGCATGTCCCATTTTGACCTGAATTTTGTGGTGCAGAAGACACTGGAGTAGTGTTCATGCAGTGGCTGAAAATCAAAAAATTGCTCTTTTTTTAAAGAGCTCTGTCTCCTCCTTAGGGAGCAGCTTTTATTTTGGGGGCAAGACAGTGCTGAGCTGAGCTGGTGGCTGCTCGTGGCATTGTGGAGTGTGTCCAGCAGTGATTTCCCACTGATAATCCAGAAGAATGGGATGTGCCTGTGTGGGAAGGGCAGAATGAGACGAGCTCCAGCAGGGGCTCAAAGATCAGACACTTTCCAAGAGTCTGTGTCTGGGAGCAGCTATGGCAGCTTAAGCACGGGAAGAGAAGCACTGTGAGCAGCGTGGAGCTAAAATCCTGGGGGAATTTTAGTAAGGGAGTAGCAACAAACCCATAAAAAAAAAATCCTAGACAGAATGATCTGCCGATGTGTAAGTTTAATCAGGATATGGATGGGATGTGGGAAAAATGGAAAAGCCAAAGAAAGGCAAAACATGGGGCAACTCTAGTGGAACTTGTGAGTCTGAATGGGGGAATAAACACATGATGCTCATGAAAAAGAGAGGGAACACCAGATAGGAGACGATTGCCTCACAGGTGCCATGGGCCTCCATCTGCTTCCATAGGTAGGAGACACTCTGAGCAGCCTGGAAGCACAGCTGCTAGGAGGGATGTTCCCCTGCCACAGTGCCTTCAGTTAAATGAGGGGGAAAAAAGCCTGGAGAAGCTTATCTTCTGCATTTCCAATTTAACAAAATTGGCAGTGAGGAAAAGGCAGTTTTGGGGTCTTGCTTTCATCCTTTCCGGGGTACAGTGTTTTGGTAGCAAGGCACAGGATGGTGAAAGGGGGAGAAAACACTTAGAAGAGAAAAGGGAAGCAAAAATTCCAACATAGGGTAGGAAAAAACTTACTTTTTGAAACTGATGGAATTAGTGATATCAGGATTTTAAAATGAAGTGCTGTTTTCCCTTCTGGGCTGGCCAGGAGGGATGGGTGAAGCTGATTCTTGAAGAGGCTTGGACCTCATCATATTAGGGAAAAGGAAAAGAAGATGGGTTGGAGAGCTTGGTCTGAGATGGGGTATGGATGCTTATTAGGAAATAGTTTGAATCCTCGGTGCTGGACTATTTTTAGTGTCCAAGGGGGGAAACTGAGGCAGCAATTGAACCAGGCTCTCCATATGCACTCCAGGCTCTGCATGGTCCTGTCATTTCCTTCCTGATGTACCTTTAATTGCAGAAAAGCCTGATGGGGACGTCCAGAACAGACACTCCTGAGGCAAAGCCTTCAGTTTCTACTCTTTGACAGAGTCAACAGTTTTTGCCCTACAATACCCACAGGCGTGGGGTGGATGGTGTCACTTTTAACATGAGTGGTTCATTTATTGCAACCCCTCACCTGGAAGGCAGAGAAGGGGTCCAGGACTGGGTCGTGCTACTGCAGCTCTTCCCAGCCGTGAGCTCCCGGCCCCCAGCGTGGCCCTGTGTGCCTTCCAAGCAGATGGACATGCTGGAAGACAAGGACACAGGTGCCTCAGGAGGCTTTGGCCACGTAGTCCCACCTGATCCCCTCGTGTCCCCCAGGGTCCTGCAGCACCATGGTGCTGTGCACTCCCCAAGTGGAGGGAATGAGGCTGTGTGAGCCCAAACCCAGCTCTTCCCACTCCATGAGGTTCCAGCAAGAGATGGCAGCAGCAACCTGCTGGAGGGGGTAAGAGCTGCAGGTTGCTGAAGGAGAAAAATACAGCCTATAATAACAGCAAACATCCAGCTCCTGCCCCTTTATAGAGGCCATAAATCCTGCCAGACCTTCTCCAGATGACTCCTGCTTGGTGTAAGGGGAGAGCTGAGCTCCGGCCGCCCAATCCTGTCCCCTGACAGCGCATTCACAAGGTGAAATATCTCCAAATTGCACAGCTGATCATGGCATGAATTATCAGCAGCTGCTGTTGGGAAACATGGCTCAGGCAAGAGGAGCGGGTGGTCTTCCCTCTCCTCCTTACAGGCATCTTTACAGCAGCTGAAGCTGCCAGAAGCATGGGCAGGGATTCAGGCTGTTGGAGGTGGAAAGAGACACAGTTCCCAAGAGTTGATTTAAAAAAAAGCAAAAAAAAAAAAATAGCTCACAGTGTGTTTTGTTTCAAAACCCAGTTGGAAGCAAAGGGATGATTATGCACCATGCCAGCGTTGTCCTTCACTGCTCAGCGTGACCTTCCTGCTGGAGGACCTTAAACCTGGTCACCTGGCCCCAAGGTCTGGGGGGGTTTCACCTCCCAGAGGCCACTGAGGTGTTCAGGCCAAGCAGGATTGTCTCTGGAGCAGAGGGACAGGGCTGGAGGAAGGCTGACATCCTTCTGAGGAGCAGAGCCTCAGCACTCCTCAGGGCACACAGCTCTCCTGCCTTGTGCCCTGGGACACTCTGCTCCCTGAAGGGTGGGTTTTTGAACAGACTGGGGGCAGGGACTGTCCAGGGCAGCTGAGTCATGGTAGCTGGGAGGGCTTGAGCCAGAAGTTCCCAGCCCCAGTCCTGCCAATCTCCTGTGGTGTTATTGAAAGTCTCCTCTGAACGAGAGCAGCAGAACCAGGGCTGGTTTGAACCTAGGAGAGGAAGTGACCTGCTGGGCAGGGAGGTCAGTGATGACACCAGCAGTGCCAGACCTGCTGGCTCAGGCTCCACCTTCACCTGCAAGAACCACCAGAGACACCTCTGCACCCTGCCACAGCCTCTGCTCCCAAAGGAGCACACTACAGCCTCAGGGCAGCCACGTGTGCAATGTCTGCAGGATTTGGGCTTGAACTGGTACCATCCTGGTGAATCTTTGTGAGCCATCAGAAGTTTAAGACACAGCTGCACCTAATGCAGAGACCACTTGGAGCGTTTTTTGTAGATGTTGGTAGTTGTCTGGAACACCCAGCTGAGCTCCCCACATGCTGTCTTGTGCCAGAGGATGAGCTGTTTTGGAAAAACCAAAGGAAAATGACCATGATACTCCTGAGGATATGAGGAGACAGATATTATTTCCCCATTGTTTATTAACAACTTCTCGTACCTTCAGAAGGTTCGGCTCTGGAGCTGTAAGAGCCCACAGGAGATGCGGAGTCCCCACCAAGGGTGTGCTGACAGGGACATCGGAGTGGTGGCCCGGAGCCTTGGGGCCAGCCAGCGGCAGGGGTGACCAGTGCCTCGGGGGTGTGGGAGGTGTGGGCAGTGCCAGCAGTGCAGCAGCTCCTGGAGCCTCTGGAGATGCTGTACAGCAGAGCTGAGGTGACCTGGCTGCAGAGGTGCTTCAAGGAGAACTTTGGAATTGCAGCCTGGAGAATTGCGATTTCCTGATGGGCAAGGGAGGTTCCTCCTTACGTTGATTTCCTGAAATATGAGAGTGACTAAGAGTGGTGGGGGCTCTCCAGCCCCTGCCAAGCTTGCTGAGCCTCCTGGCAGTGGCCTGCAGGATGCTCTCCTGCCTCTCAGCTCCACCCTGCTGGTGCTGGGAACTGGGGCTCCTCCGCTGCCCAACACTTGCCAGGCTGGCAGATGGGCACCCGTGGCTTCCAGGCTCGCTGAGTCCCCAGCAGCTTGCCACGCAGGTTGCTGCAGAGTGGGGATTGCCAACCCGCTCCACAGCGTGCCAGACGGACCACCGGGCTGGCAGGGATCCCCTGCTGCATGCTGCCTGCTTGGCAGGCTCTCAGCATCCCCAGGCTGGCCTGCTCCCCGGGGCTCTCGGCCCAGCACTGTGGCAACCTGGGTGTGCGCTCAGCATCTGGAATCATCAGGGCTTCCAGGTGCTGCCTGGCCAGGTGCCGTGCAGCAGGAAAGCTGTGAGCTCGAGGAACCCCGAAACTAAATCCCATCTCTGGCACCGCAGCATTTTGGGGTCTGTTGCTGCACGTACCAGGGTGCCAGCGGGGCAGGGATGTGGGTGTCCCCACTCGCTGGCACCCCTCATCCCCTGTCAGAGCCCTCCAGGCTGGGAGGCAGCTCAGGTCACATAGATAATTCCTGGGAAGGATCTGGGCCTTATGGATATATGTAGGGGAACTGCATGGTGCTGAGCAGGGAATCCTGGTTTCTCCAGAGCTCATGGAGGATCCCCTTGGAGCTGTGCTGAGGGGTCACCCCTGTCTGTGCTCGCTCTCTGTCTCTCCCTCCTCTGGCTCTGATGGGACAGCCAGCATGGTCTGGGGGCTACTGTGGGAGATTCACGGCTGTTTTTCCACACTCCCCTTGCCCCGAGCACAGTCTGCCAGGCAATTCCATCCAGGAACATAAGTGAGTTATTGAAAGCCTTGCTGGCAGAAACATCGGGATCTTATTTCAGCGTGTGAGTGAAAATATTATTCTCCAGTGTGAGGGGAGAAGTGATGAAAGAACAAGAGGCTTTTTGAGATGAGTTGGGAACACCAAGTTACACCAGGACAAAAACCGGGCAGCGATTTCCCAAACCCCAAACTTCCTGCAGAAAGGATTTGGTTGTGATTAAACCATTGTTAGGAGCTTCCCTTTGGTTCAGGGTGTGATTTCTGGTCCTGGGGAAATGCAGAGGAGGCTGGCCAAGGTTGTGGCAGGGTAATTGTCCGTTTGGGGGCTGGGTTGTGGGTCCGGGCAGTCACTGTGAGCGTGGCCTCGCTGCTGTGGGTCCAGGCAGGAGAGCTGTGCTCAGGCACTGCCTGGGGAGCAGCACGAGGAGGTTGTGCCACACCATGGGTCTGCTGCAGCGTGGTCAGTGCAGCCAGTGCAGGCTGGCAAAGCACAGCTTGGGTCAGTGGCTGCACCAGAACCTCAGGGGTGGGACTTGCACAGCCTCCTGCCAGGGGACAGTCCTCATCTGCTCTGGTGCCAGCCTGACACGGCAGAGGGTGTCCTGGCTTTGTCTGGGATAGAGTTCATTTTCTTCCCAGTAATTGGTGCAGCTCTGGGTTTTGGAATGAGGATAATGATGATGAAGTGATGTTTTAGATGCTGCTGAGTAGTACTTCCTCTAAATCAAGGATTTTACAGTACCCTGTGCTCTGCCAAGTGATGGCCAGGAGAGATAGCCCAAACTGGCCAGAGGATATTCCACACCACAGCCCATCATGGCCAGTACAGAAACTGGGGACAGTCACCTGGGGGCTGGATGGAAGCTGGGGGACAGGCTGGGCAGTGCGTGGTGAGCAATTGTATTGGGCATCACTTGTTTCTCTCGGGTTTTATTCCTCTCTCTCCTCTTGTTATCTCCCTTTTCATTTTCATTACTACTACTACTATTATTATTATTACTACTATTATTATAATATTTTACTTCATTTCAGTTATTAACCCATTCTTATCTCAACCCATGGGTTGATCCTTCGTTGCAGGCTGGGATTGAATCCCATCAGAGGGACAGGACCAGCTGTCCTGCCCCAGGCCAGGAGCACAGGAGGAACAGGTGTTTCCAGCTGCTGGTCCCTGCGAAAGACCAGGGCAGTGCAGGGGGTGTTGGGACAGTGCTGGGGGGCTGAGATGCTGCTTCTCTTGCTTCCCACGTCCCCACACATGAGGCCCTTGGGGCCAGTGCTGGCACTGGCTGCTCTCCCCATGGTGGGGACAGTGGGGATCTTGTCTCCAGCAGCCCTGGACCCAAGCTAGGCCCCTTCCCAGGGGCCACTGATCCTCCCAAGTACCTGCAGGCCCCAGTCCAGCCTTCCAAACTCCAGTGCCCAGGAGAGTAGGAGGATCACATGTGTGGCAGGAAAAGGCTGAGGCTGCGTAGAAGGACATTTGTCTCCTCGAGCTGGGCTTTGGTTTCTCAGGAGCTGCTGCCTTTCATGTGCTTTGAAAGGCAGCGCTGATGTCTGGAGAGGCAGCTCCTCCAAATCCCAGCCCTGCTCCGCTCTGCTGTGTAGTCCTGGGCAGAGCTGGGTGGGGGGGAGAGGCTCACATGGACACACATGCACATCACGGCCAGACACACAGACACATGGTTGCTGTGAGCAGGGTGTGGGGCACACCATCTCCAGAGGTTCCTTTCAGCCTCAGCTGTTGTCTCACCCTGTGAACGGTTTTATCCTTTGCAGGAAATGCTCAGAGAGATGGCAAAACCAACACGCGCACACAGCCCAGCTTGGGCTCTTAGGGTGTCAGGCTGTGGGGAGATGTGCTGGGCTGAGCTGAGCCTCTGCACAGGTCCTGTCTCTGCAGATATCCTGGCCCGGACCTGTGATCCCAGGCTGGAGCAGGATCTGGAGTGGTCCCGGAGCGAAATTGTGCAGGCAGGCTCAGCTCAACTCAGCTCAGCTCAGCTCAGCTCAGCCCTCCCACTGGCTGCCTGGAGCAGGGCACCAAGCCCAGCGTGAGGCAGGAGAGAGGGTGCCTGGTGGACTGCAGGGCTTGGCCATCCTGCCCAGCACACAGGACACCCACACTGGGACCTCCCTGGCCTGTGCGTGCCGGGAGCTCGGTGCAGATGTGGTGATGGGTTGTCCTGGAAGCTGCGATGGGGCTGTGGTGCAGCTGCCACCCGAATCCTGTGGGAGATCAGTTTTTTCATGCCCTGGGGCAGCTCCAAGCCCTGGCTGGTGTCCCCTGCTGCTCCCCACACTGATCCCTGCAGTGACCCCACACGAGCAGCAAGGCCCAGAGGCACTGGGGGCTGTGTTTGGCACTCATCAGCATGACTGACGAATGGTTAATTTATTACAATCCCTCCATGCACCAGGAGTCCTCAGCTGCCCAGAGCAGCCAAGAACTTCTCCAGCCTATCCTGACCCCCAAGCTGCCAGGGCTGCTCCCAGGGGATGGAAAGGAGACTGGGGTTCACTTAATCTCCATTTTATGTCTTCTGAAGTGAGACCCCCACTGGCCTGAGGAAGGCCCTGTGAGGCTGGAGGAACTGCTCCATGAGCAGGGCACAGCTGTGCCTGGGTGTGGAGATGTCACTGGCTTGTACCCTGGTGCATGGAAGCACCAGCCCAGCCTGGGAGCATGACATGGGATATCCAGGGAATGTCCACAGTGTGGGAGCAACAAGGCTCAGCTCAGTGCCCTTTCCTTCTGGAGGGAGGTGATTTTTGGCAGTGGGAAAAACACAGCACTACCTTGGCAGTGGCCAATGCAGGGCAGTAGCAACTGGAAAAACCCTGGGGCTGGTCCCTGGCTGCTACCAGGACCATCCAAAGGCTATACATGCATGGGTGTTCCCAAAACAAGTAGGAACAGCCGAGAAGGACTGATGTCCTGAAGATCAAGCCTTTCCCCCCAAACTGAAGAGGCAAGAGTGCCCAGAGGTTGCCCAGAGAAGCTGTGGCTGCCCCTGGATCCCTGGAAGTGTCCAAGGCCGGGTTGGACAGGACTTGGAGCACCCTGGGATAGTGGAAGGTGTCCCTGCCCATGGAACGAGATGAGCTTTAAGGTCCCTTCCAAGCCAAGCCAATTTCTGGTCCTGTGCCTCCACGGCAATGGGGGCTCGTGGTGGGATGAGCACCCGTGCCCTCTCCCGGCCTCGGGAACAGCCTCGCTCCGGCCCCTGCGCGTTCCCCGCGCCATGAGGACCCGGGTGTGCCCCCCGGGCCCTCCAGCTCCTCGCTGTCCCCGCGGGGCTCGGGGTGGCGGCGATGGAGCGAACATCCCCCGTTTCCGTGGCAACCGCGGGGCCCGGCCGCGGGTCCCCACCAGGGGGCAGTGGCCGCGCGCGGATCGGCGCTGCCGGGGAGGCGGGACGGGGGGCCAGCGGGACGGGGACAGGGACAGGGGCACAGGGACAGGGACCGGGACAGGGGACAGGGAC
>VZTG01006284.1:142174-175910 GCA_013397845.1 Melanocharis versteri
CAGGGACAGGGGAGCGGGACAGGGGAACGGGACAGGGGAGCGGGACACGGGCACCGGGACAGGGGCACCGGGCACCGGGCACAGGGACACGGGCACCGGGACAGGGGCACCGGGACAGGGGCACCGAGACAGGGGACCCGGACAGGTGCACAGAGACAGGGGACCGGGACAGGGACAGGGCACCGGGCACAGGGACACGGGCACAGGGACACGGGCACTGGGACAAGGGCACAGAGACAGGGGACCGGGATAGGAGACCGGGACAGGGGAGCGGGACAGGGGCACCCGGACAAGGCGTGTCCCTGCAGCCAGCCCGGGACAGAGGGACCGGTCCCGCAGCCATCCCGGACAGGGGGACCGGCCCTACAGCCAGTCCGGCACGGAAGCAGACCCTGAGGTCAGCCCAGCCCAGGGGGACCCGGCCCTGTGCCCTCGGCAGCCCGCAGTGGGGACTGGGATCCGGGGCCGGTGCCCCGCGGGGATGGGGAACCGCCCCTGCTCATCCTCGGGGCAGCCAGAACCGTCCCCCGCCGTGACCCCGCGGGGATGGGGAACCGCCCCTGCTCATCCTCGGGGCAGCCAGAACCGTCCCCCGCCGAGGACACGGACCTGCTGGCTGTCACCGACCTGCGGTGCAGCCGGCGGCAGGCGCTGGTGGTGGCACCTCCGGGGCTGAGCGTCACCTTGGCCCATCCGCTGCACCACTGGCTCCCTGGCTCTCCCTTGGATTCCTCCTGCAGCGAGACCCACACTGGTCTGAGCCCCGCTGCCTCCCATGGACCTTTCCTAGAGCTTCCCTGTATCCAAGGTTATCGAACTGTTCTTTCAAGTGAAACCAAAGCAGGTCAGAGTGTGGATAGAGCCTTAGAACCTTTCCGGTTGGGAGAGATCTTTAAGATTGAGATCAGCTGTACTCCAGCACTGCCATGTCCCACCACTAACCCATGTCCCCAGCTGCTGCATCTACAACTCTTAAATTCCTCTGGGGATGGCGACTCCACCACTGCCCTGGGCAGCTGTGCCAGGGCTTGAGCATCCTTTCAGTGAAGAAGTTTTTTGTACTATTCAGTCTAATCTTCACCCAGCAGAACTTGAGGCCGTTCCCTCTCCTCCTGTCCCTGTTCCCTGGGAGCAGAGCCCGACCCCCCCGGCTGCCCCCTCCTGTCAGGGAGTTGTGCAGAGCCACAAGGTCCCCCTGAGCCTCCTTTTCTCCAGGCTGAGCCCCTTTCCAGCTCCCTCAGCCGCTCCTGGGGCTCCAGCCCTTTCCTCATCTCTGTTCCCTTCCCTGGACATGCTCCAGCCCCTCAATGTCCCTCTTGTCATGAGGAGCCCAAAACTGACCCCAGGACTGGAGAGGCCTCACCAGTGCCCAACACAGGGGGATGGTCACTGCCCTGCTCGTGCTGTCACACCATGGTTGGTACAGGCCAGGTGTCATTGGCCCTCTTGGCCACCTGGGCACACCTGGGCTCATGTTCAGCCCCTGTCAGCACCACCTCTCTGAGAGACTTTCCTGACAGGCAGCTTTGCAACCACTCTGCCCCGAGCCTGGAGCGCTGCCGGGGGCTCTTGGGACCCAACAGTCACAAACAGGATGGTGCCTCCAAGGGCTGGCAAGGGAGGAGCTCAGGCCATCCCAAAGGAGCCAGGCCACGCTGCGGGGGGATGATTCCTCCCATGGTGGGAGAAGACCCCTGCTCAATTCCCTGAATGCATCTCTGGCTCCATCCTGCCTTGGCACCAGAGCCAGCTGAACCAGTGCCAGGAGCACATCACCACCATCAGTAACATCGCTAAGACAAGCCTCTATTTGCATATTTTATAGCATTAAACATGCACTGCAGCCCACAGAACACACCACAGGGGCTTTGTGTCCCCTCAACAGCCTCTCCGCAGCCTGGTGAGGACACCAGCTGGCTCTCCCCGTGGGTGACCATCCTTTCTCAAGGAAAACATCAGCAGGATCCCCCATCCCAGGTCCTGCCAGGGAGGATGGCAACTGGGAAAGCCTCCTGTTTCTAGAGAAAGGCCTGTTTTGCTCTGGCAGCAGGGTGACCAGGAGCTTTCCCTGACTTCAGTCCTGTGCCTTCATAGATGCTCTGCTCAAAATTTCAGCTCTCCACCTGCTTTGCCTGGCCTGGCTGCGCTTCTCCAGTCCCATCATCTCCCAGAGCCTGGGCCTTACTAGGACGGCCGCACAACTGGGGTGTGGAGAGAAGCTGGGGCATCTCTGCAGCACCTGGTGGCCCCAGGCCAGAGGGGACCTGTATGGACATCACCTGCCTGCAAGGGGGGAGTGAGGAGACTGGTGATTTAACCAGATCCTGGGTGGATTTGAAAGAGTAAGAGGGAAAGTGTGTATGGATTTCAGCCCTCATTTGAATGCGGCTCAGTGCCACAGCATTCCCAGGCTGAGAAGGAGTTTTCCCCGGTCTCTTGCATGGCTCCGTAGCCTCAGGCACACAAGCACAACAAGAAACATCTGTCCTTCTTTCATGCAATCAGTTTCAATCACTAATAATTATCTCTCCTCTTCCCTTTTCCTCCTGTGCTGGCTGCTGTCCTAGTGCAGTGTGGCACTACCGGAGACCAGGTACCCACCTGCTCTGTGCCAGGCTCGTGTGGCATGGGCACACCAAGCTCTGCTGCTTTTGCTGGCCTGATCTGGCCAGGGCTTAGCCTTGCTTGCCAGACCCTGCATCCCTGGGGATTTTGTTGAAAACCCCAGCTCTTGGATGCAGGTGATGGGAGGATCTCAGCTCCCCTTGCTGGACAAAAGCAGGTTCCTTCTTTGATGGGGAAGAATGCTGTGAGTACAGACTGACAAGGCAAAGGCAATGAGGTTCCTTACCCTTTTACAAAGAGATTTCTGGGCTGTCTCCTGGCCTTTGGGTGCCTGCACACCTCGGAGCCCTCATTCATCTCCTCCCTCTGGAGCAGACAGGAAAATGAGGATGGTTTCTTGACACTGCAAGAAAACATGGCCCTCAAACCACATTGTTCTTGTGGCAGGAGGGTTTGGGATGAACACTCAGCCGGAGGTATGACCCTCTTGCCTGTGGGCAGATTTTGGTGTCAGCTGTGTGGGAAGCTCTGCAGCCTCAGCCTGGGAGCTGGGGGCCAGGTTAGAGCTGGATTTACAGTCAGTTTATCAAGTTAACTCTGGGCTTGTTTTAAACATTGGCAAGTGGCGAGCTCCTGGCGCTGAGTACCTGTGAAGATGAGACATATATATATTTACACATCTGTTATTAACCTAAAAATATAACCAAGTGGCAGATCACCTGTCTTGGTTTTCCATAGAAATGCAGGGCTTGGAGTCCTTGCAGAGAACAGAAAAGGGCTGAGCCACCCTGTGGGTTGCCAGAGCTGCCTCATGCCTGGCTTCTTGGTGCCAGTGCACCACAGGATGACCCTGAGGTGGAATGGTCAGTGAGGAGAGGCACCCTGAGGGTGCCCAGCCCTTGTGTGGACACACAGCACTGATCACAGCTCAGCTCCTCCTCCAGAGCAGGACATGCAGGGTGGGTGTCATGTGGGGCTCCCACAGCAGCTGCCAGAGCAAGTTCCCCTGCTGTGGACAGGGATTTTCCCTTATATTCAACCCAAACCTCTCCTGGGGTAACTTGAGGCCGTTCCCTCTCCTCCTGTCCCTGTTCCCTGGGAGCAGAGCCCGACCCCCCCGGCTGCCCCCTCCTGTCAGGGAGCTGTGCAGAGCCACAAGGTCCCCCTGAGCCTCCTTTTCTCCAGGCTGAGCCCCTTTCCCAGCTCCCTCAGCCTCTCCTGGGGCTCCAGCCCCTTCCCAGCTCCATTCCCATCTCTGCACACGCTCCAACCCCTCAACGTCGTTTTTGTCCTGAGGGGCCCAAAATTGACCCCAGGATTGGAAGTGCCTGATCAGTGCCAGTGCAGGGGACAGTCACTGCCCTGCTCCTGCTGTCACACTGTGGCTGGTACAGGACAGGTGGCACTGGCCTCCCTCATCTAGGGAGGAGTTTTATGGAGAATGAGACTTGAAGAGGGGTAGTGTTTGGCTCAGTGACTCTGCATTGCATTTGGTCATTAAACCAGCTCATCTTGTCCCTGACAGCCTTGGCCTGGCGGGAGAAGCTCCCCATGTGCTGTGAGCTCTGTGGGGGCAGTGGGTACCTGGGCACTGAGCCCAGGGCCCACTGAGCCCAGGGCCCACTGCTCTTCCAGCTCCATGGCTGTGTGTGTGGGCACCCCTCCGCTGCCATCAGCTCCAGCAGATCCCCGGGATCGCTGCAGCTGTGGCACCAGCTGGGGAGCTTGTTCTGTCAGCTGGAAACTCAGCAGACTCTGATCTACAGAGGGGGCTGCACATGAAAGCTGGGCAGGGCTCTCTGGGCTGTTCATACGCTGCAGGTTTTTATGTCTGGGATTTTGGGCTCCCATCCTGAGGGAAGGCCCTGACTCACACAGCATCCCTGCCCTCCCCACCAGCATGAGCTGCTGGCCCTGCTGCTGCCACAGGGGCCAGTGAACCTTGATGCACTGGGTGTCCCTCGCCTCTTCAAAAATCTTCAGGGCACAGCAGTCTTCAGGAGAAGAATGGAGAGAACTATTGAACCCTCAGAGCAAGACCTCCTCCGAACCTGCCCATCCTTGCCCGCCTTGAGAACCCTCATGCAATGCAGCCCCTCCTGCTCAGAGCCAAGCTGTGCCACGCTGGGGTTCATCCCCACCATCAGCACCCCAGCGTGCTGCATGCAGTGGGAGCCAACCTCGTGGGCAGCAAAAGGCACCCCTGAAGTTCCAGTGGCCTGTTTCATCTTAGACACTGTCCTGGGCCTCTCAGAGACCCTGCCTTGCCCTGGGGATGGTGGTGTCCCTCCACTGGGCTGAAATATCTCTGATTTTAGGGGACCACAACGAGATGAATCCCATCCCAATGAACACGCTGAGAACGTCCAGATGGAGAATTAGCGTAGAATATCAGATGCTCCTCACGTCTTTCCAGCGAAACCTTTGAGTCATTTGCTCTAAGGCTGTGTGGGTGGGTGGGTATTTGTGCTCGTGCACGTGGGCTTGCACCTGGCTACTTGTGCAGACAGATCCCTCCTGTGCCCGTGAGAGCACCCCCGGGCAGACCCTGAGCTGTGCCCTGCACACTCGGGCCGCTGGCGGTGCCTGCAGGGAGAGGTTGCTGCAGCCCCCCGTGCAGAGGGCTCTCCTGCAAGCAGCAGCAGGTGAGGGGAGGCTCCGGCGTGGCCACCACGGCTCGGTGCTCTCCGAGCAGCACGGGCTGAGCAGAGCAGGCTGGCAGAGACAAGATAACATGCCATGGGGAGCAAAGCTGCTTGGATCACCTCTAAAATGCCTTATGCGATCAGACACTTATCACCTCCAATCCCCGGCTTGTCCCAGGTCACGTACCACAGCCGCTCTATTACTAATATCATTAAGATCCCTTTGCTGGCTTCTAAATAATAAGCATAGGCGGGGACGCTGTGATTAATGGAGGGCTGATGGATGAAACCCCCTGTCACCATTTAATACCTGTAACAATAGATTCATTAACTAGGATTAGTTTCAGACATAAGCTTTCTATACCCATGGCTATTACTCACTCAGTTCATTAACAGGACAGCATTAGTTCTGGTACCTTTGAGCTGCAACACATCCTGCATACAAATGATTCCTGGTGCCGTAACTTTCAGGAAATCCGAAGACTGTTTATAAAAAGCTGGAATCTCTTAATTCCAACCTGTCAGCGAAGGCATTTCTGCTCTCATTTTCTGCATGCTTCATTTCTGAAGGTGAAGGATGGAGGTGATGTGCCAGAACACAGCTCCCCACTGCCTCAGATCCTGCCATCAGTAGAGGCCAGGGGCTGTCCAGCGCCACTTGCAGGGTGAGCTCTGTGCCGCCGGGCTCCTCGTGGCGCAGCACTCTCCTTTCCCAGGAATTAACTCTGCAGAGTTTGACACGGTGGTTATTTGCCCGTGCCACCAAATGTGCTTCAAGGGACAGGCTGGCCAGCTGGCAGTGGGCTGCTGCATCCTCAGGATTTATCCCCACGCAGCATCCTCCCAGGTTTGGCCAATCTGTGTGAAGAGGAAAACACTTTCATTCCCCGTCTGGTGTGTTTGTAAGCTTATTTCTGTCCATAGCCCCTGGAGATGGGTGGTTGGACACTGCTGGGTGGGGATGTGATGGATGCAGGTGGTGGTGGATCTCTGGTGTCGGGAGAAACGTGTAACCAGGTGTCTGCAGAGGTGAAGGGGTAGGTCAAAAGGGGGGAGCGCTTGCTGTCCCCATGGATTGTCACACAAGGAAATGCTCCAGCTGTAGTTGCAGATGTTTGCTCAGCTGGGGATTTTGCTGTGGTGGCTTAGCTGTGGTGGGGCAGTGGGTGAACGGGTCTTCTCGTCTCATCTTGCTCAGCAAGAGAGCAAAGCCACAGGGATACATGCCTGGTTTCATTTTCCAGAAGCTCTCCCTGCCTCCTGCTGTCAGGACAGGGCTCAAGAGGGGATGACTTCTGCACTGCTCTTCAGTGGGTGCTAGCACAGGTTGGGTGGGACATCCTGAAAGTCTCTACGCCTTGGGTGGTCGCAGTGTTGGGATGGACTTACTCTGGAGTGGCAAAACAAATATTTTCCAGTATGTCCAGATGAGTCCAAGGCAGGGAAAGTAATGCCCTGGCACTTCCCAGGGAGCAAGGACACGGCACCAGCTGCTCCCTCCCACTGCACGGAAGAGCAGCAGGAGATCCCATCGTCTGGACATCAGCTGTGCTCACACAAGGACTGGCTTCAGTCACGATATTCCCCTTGTTGGAAAACCCAAGGAAAAATGTAAATGTATCCAAAAATATTTGAGAGTTGAAGACAATCTGCAGGATTTTTGTCTACTGTGGGAAGTGCCTTCTCAGTTTATTGTAATAAGTGTGATAGGTTCATTGTTACAGAAAATGCACAGTATGTTTGGCCCAAAAAGCAAAATAAGGCTTTGGAGGATGCAAAAGCAAGCTGAGTTCTTGCATTTTGATACATTTCAATCTCAGCCTCCTCCCCATTAATATGCGGTGACGAGCCGGGGGGTAGGAGCTGTGATTCTGCACATATGGAAAGACAGGAAAGATAACCCATTTCTTCCAGGAACAGAAACATGGGCTGGAAGAAACCACTCTGGGATTGAGAGAGAGGAACTGGGGCAGGAGAGGGAAGGAGAAGAGGTAGTTACACTCCACAGATAACGGTGTAGGTGGCACGAACGAAGTGTGAACCCTGGCAGGAGGGTGCATGGATGTCCCCTGGAGCAGCTGGCTGTGGGAAGAGCTTCTGGTCCACCTGGGAGTGGTGGGGGGTGTGCAGGTCTTGGACAATGCCTTGATTTTAATGCCACGTGCCAATATCCCAGCTTGGGCACAACAGCCAAGCAAGCACAACGTCCCTGGTCTGAACCTGCTGAAGGAATTTTCTGTATGGAAGATTTCAATAAAAATGGGGAGGAAGGATGGGAAAGGATAGAGGGAAATATATGTATATATATTTCACTGCGGATTTCAGCTTTTAATCAAAACCCCAGAACAGCCTTTGACAATTTTGGCTCCTTCTGATGAAAGACTTTTAATGAAAACTGAAACCATCCATAGGGAATAGGAGCTTAAAAAAGTAAACAATGAAGTCAATCAACCGTCCAACCAAATATGAGCCACAGGTTTAATAAAAAATCAGCAAGAAGTGGTGTGAGAGCGATGGGAAGGGTGTTGGGATGCACGGTCATGATGGAGAAAGGCGTGGATGAGTTGTGCTCGGAAGGTTTGGGACATGTGGGATGTGGATGCTCCCCTGGGGCTGAAGGGTTTACTCAGATCCCATCACCATCTGCTGCTCTGTGTGGCACTGGGGACACTGGGGGGCACAGCTCCAGGGACAGGGGCTGTGCTGGGTCACGGCTGCTGCAGGGCAGCGGTGTGGGATGCCTGCACACCCTGCCCCGCTGCATCCCTGCTGGAGTGGAATGCACAGGGAGTTTCCCATCACCCACATGTTCCTGGTGCACACACATCCCTGCACGTCCACATGCACTGGAGAAGGGGTGCAGCTCAGCTGGTTTCACCACCAAGGGGGTGGATGGCACAGCCAGTGAGTGGAGGTGACCATCGCCTTGGAGAACAGGGAATCATGGAATCACAGAGCTGTTAGGGTTGGAAAAGTCTCTAAGATCTTTGAGTTCAACGGTTCCCCCAGAACTGCCCGGGCTACCACTAACCCATGTTCCCAAGTGCCACATCCATATGGCTTTTGAACACTTCCAGGTGATTCCACCACATCCATGGGCATCCTGTTCCAATGCCTGACCACTCTTTCAGTGAAGAAATTTCCCAATATCCCCCCTGAGCCTCCCCTGGCCCAGCCTGAGGCCGTTCCCTCTCCTCCTGTCCCTGTTCCCTGGGAGCAGAGCCCGACCCCCCCGGCTGCCCCCTCCTGTCAGGGATTGTGCAGAGCCACAAGGGCCCCCTGAGCCTCCTTTTCTCCAGGCTGAGCCCCTTTCCAGCTCCCTCAGCCGCTCCTGGGGCTCCAGGCCCTTCCCTGAACTCGCTCCATCCCCTCCCTGTCCTTCTTGTCATGAGGAGCTCAAAACTGACCTCAGGAATGGAGGTTCCCCAGCAGCGCCAGCACAGGGGGACGGTCACAGCCGTGGTCCTGCTGTCACATCATGGCTGGTACAGGCCAGCTGTCATTGGCCTTCTTGGCCACCTGGGCACACCTGGGCTCATGTTCACCCACTGCCAACCAGCACCCACAGGTCTTTTCCCACCGAGCAGCTTTCCAGCCACTCTGTCCCCAGTCCAGAGCACTGCCTGGGGCTCTTGGGACCCAGGTTTGGGACCTGGCACATCAACCTGTTGAACGTCATAGACTTGGCCTCGGCCCATCAAGGCATGGGGACAGCAAAGGAACCCCTCCCATCCTACCCCAGCAGTGCCCACCGTGCACACTTCCATGGAATGAACGGAACCTTTACTTTTGAGACTTCGCGTGAAAAAAGTCTCAGACTCGAGTCCCACCTGGCTCAAACACAGGTTCAGTTGGAAACGACAGAGGAAGCAAAGCCCACACCTGACCCTGGCCCCAGTCCAAGAAGAGCTGAGGCAAGTCAGAAAGCAGGTCCCACCCCGGTAAGTGGCAGGTACCCTGTGTTTATGGTAATAACAATAATTTACCCTTCACTATCACCTTCCAGCTGAAGAGCATAAAGCCCTTTGTAGGCATTAATTATCATTAGCCTAATGACATGGTTGATGAAACGGAGGCTGTGAAAGCTGGAGTGATCCACCCAAGGTCCCCAGGCCCCCGCGGTGGCAGAGCCAGGAGTTACAGGCAGACAGGGGTGCAGGGCAGGCTCTGGGTGGGCACCGGGAGCTTCGCCTTGTCTTGAGGCAGTTGGAGGTCAGCTGAATGGCTGTGTGTGTTCCACATCCCCACCTCCTCCCAGGACATCCCTGCCGGCTGGGATTGCTCCGGGCCGGTGCAGTGGGTGGCTGCAGGGAGTGCAGGCAGTGCAGGCAGTGCAGCGTGGGCTGCTCCGTGGGCTGGAGGAGCCCCACAGTGTCGGGGTCACAGTGCTGGGACCGGGCTGGCTGTGCCCAGAGCTGGCCATGATGACAGCACAGACAGCTGAGGAGTCTGAGGTGCTTTTCCTGGGCACTGCAGAGGTGTGGGCAGAGCTGCTGGAGCCCCCCTGGCCGCAGAGGCAGCAGGGCTGGGGCAGAGCATCCACCCAGGGATGCAGAGCCCAGCTGGGCACGGCGCTGGCTGCCAGGGCTGGGGCACAGGACCCTGTTAACACCACACAGAAATTTTCTTTGAAGGTGTGGAATGATTTATGGGTTATTACCGGCTGTGACAGGGTCAGCTGCCAGGCCTGGGTGATTTGGGGTTGGGGGGTCTGGGAGGATAATGGGGACAAATTGGGGCCCGAAGGAATGTGTGCTGGCGGAGCGGGAGGAGGCGGGGGGCAGGGGAGGTGCCGCCTTCTCCTCCATTCCCAGACACAACCTGCTCTCATTATCCGGAGCCACCACAGGCGCTAACGCACACAAATATATTCTAATTTATTAGAGCTGGCAAAGATCTCTTTGCAGAGAGCGAACGTTTTATTTTTGAGGCTCAGTGGTTCAAGTGTTTGAAAGGGCAGCATTCTCTGTGCCTCCAATGTGGGGCTAATGATAATCTAAATTAGTTATTGGAAATAATTACCAAGGCTTTATTGTGCCAAACATAGCAGAGCCCTGGAGAGCAGTCGCGCTCAGACACGGCCATGCAGCTAAAAGCTTTGATGCTTCATTAATATTCAAGGGGAGTCTTTGGCTGTTTTCCCTCCTCCCCTCACGCTGCCGCAGCTCTCTGAATGAACCCAAGGCCTCCGGTGACACCAGCGAGGGGCCTGCCGATTGAAATTAGCACTGGTACCATATCAAAGTTCACTGCACTCCTAATCTCCAATGGAGAAGGTGGGTTTGGGAGGACGCTATCGCTCGGCGCGGCGGCGAGCGCTCAGTGCCGAGACAGCTTCTCCTGGCTCCAGGCGCCCGGTTCCAGGCTGAGATAATGCTGGAGAGGAGCATCTCCAAGGTTGTCCTACACAGCTGGGTTTTATGATATAATGGACCAAACCGGCTGCATAATTAATCAGCCTATATTTTTTTCCCCTAGTAAATCTTCCTGTGATGGGCAAACAGAAGCCCTGGAGCTGTGTTTGCCTGCCAGATCCGTGGTGGTGCATGTGTGTCTTTTTCTTTCTCTTCTCCCCAGCTCTCTTTTGGAATAAGTGCTGTGATTTGAAAGTGACTCCAGCCCTGCTCACGAGGACAGGGGGCTCTCAGGGCTGCTGTTATTTTTTGCCTGCGAAGCAGCTGCTCTCTCCCTTCCAAAAACCTTTGGGCTCCGAGCAGGACGGCAGGATGTATTTTTGGATGCGGGCTTGGCCTGGCAGGGCTCCAGGGAGAATTTCCTCTCCTTGCTCGGGATTCTGCACTAATCAACCATTCAGTTCCGGCGCCTGCGGGCAGGGCTCGGAGCAGAGGTACCGTCCATCTCGGAGATGATCTCCATGCTCAGCACATCTCCGCAGAGCCCTGCGGGCTCGACCTGCCGCCGGCAGGAGCAGTGGCAGGATTCCTCTGCTTCAGCGAGGCTCGGGTGGAAGAGCAAATCCTTCTGTCTGGCAAGACAGAGGACAGCTGCTGCGCCTATTTTCCAGGCAAGCAGCACAGTAATTTGGGACAATCCAGGAATTTCACCCCCCTTTTATAATCCAGATTGTGCAGTGGCTAAAACCACCACGAGCCCCATATATTTTTGAGCAAATCTGCCACGCTCCAAGGCTTCTGTGCCGCCCCGGGGTGCGGGATGGGGATGGACCCTGTGCCTGTCCCGGGCCCGTGGGGGCGGTGGGCACGCCGGGAGCTCCGGTGCCACGGCAGGATGTGGGGTGTGGTGAGTCATTCCTGCTTCCATCCCACGCCGTCTCGGTGGGTGAGTTATGGGACTTCTCCTCTGCTGAGCAGGCACAAATCATCGGGGCCTGTCAGGAGTCAGGATGAAGTGGGCTGGCTGGAGAGTCCACACTAGTCCTTTAACAAGATTGATGCTTTGCTGCTTCTCAGGTCTGAGTTCAAGAATCTATATTTTATTCCTTCCCTCCTCTCCCTTCTCCCTGCCCCGTTCGCCGCGGCAGAAACGCACTCTTATAATTCCTGGTCAGGTTTGTGTGTGTGAGGTGGTAATGTGTCTCCCTGGGAAGAAAAAAAATTGTTTCTAGGAAAGATTTATGTGGAATGAATTATTTAACCTCACACTCCTGGTTGCCCCCGTGCCTGCCCAGCCTCCAGGACTGGAGAACCTTGTCTAGGGAAGCCCAGGTCGGGATGGGCCAGTGTGTGACTGGTGCTGCTCAGGGATCAGAGGGGCCCAGCTGGGCAGAGACAAAAGCCCATGGAGGGTCTGAGAGCTGCGGGTGCCTCCTCTCCTCCCAGGTGCCCCTGCCCAGCTGCAGCCATTACTGCCTGCTCGTCCTCCAGAGCTCTGAGAGTGGGGAGAAAACCAGATGTGAACAGCTGGTAAAACATCTGGAGTGGCCTTCTGCCAAGTCAGGACGTCACTGCCCCACCAGGACAGGACACACTGGTGGAACTCAACCAGCACGACCCCTCTCTTGGCTGAATCCCAAAGTCATGTCCACCCCACCACTTGGAGCTTCCTTCCAGGTCTTTGCCAAATCCACAGGAGCGGTGGGGCAGCCAGGGGGATGCTGTGCTGGGCAAGCAGAGGGAATGGGACATGCAGGGCTGGCGTGGGAGCCCACTGCTGGGTGTTACTGGTGCCTGGTGCCTGGCAGGGTCAGCAGCACAAAGCCCAGCCCAGGTCTCTGCAGACCCGGGGCAAACCGAAAGGGAAAAAACATGTTTGTTAGATATTTTTCCCTTGCAAATTATGATTTCTGCAGGAAGTGCCTGTCTGCAGAGAATTTCCAGAAAGAGAAAAAACACACACACGCAGAATGGGTTTGTGCAAATTGAAAACAAAAAGCTGCCAGACGTTCCCTGCTCCTCGCTGCCCGCCCCCTCGAAGAAATATTGGCAGAAGATAGGGAAGGGAAGCCAGAAAACTTTTGAAGAAAAATATTAATGAAAACCAAACCCTTTCTGCTTCTTGTTAAATTTCCAAAGGGAAGATGAAGGGCTCCCTGCCCTGCCCTCTGGACTCGTTGCTGACCCCGGAGTGAGGGCAGGAGTGGTGCTGGTCCAGCCCTGCTGCTGCTTGCTGAAGAGCCAGCCCAGAGCCCTGGACCTGGATCTTGCTCCACAGACCCCTCTCCCTTGGGACTGGGGTTCTAGAGTAGCTTCTGATTCCCAAAAGCTTCTGGGAATGGGTCGTATCTGGGGAACTGGGTGATGTCTCAGGCCGGAGAGGAGCCCCAGAGTGGTCTGCTAGAGTGAAGGGCCCTGGAAACCCTCGAAAGGAATCCCAGGTGTTGGCTGACCGGGGCACATGGTGACCAGCCTGGGGACAGAGCCACTGCCAGGGCGTCCCACGGCTCCAGCCGCACTGCACAGCAACAGCAGGAGAGGTGGGAAGGATTTTCTTTCCAGCCACAAGGTGAGAGGACAGGGAGGAGGTCAGGCATGAACACAGCAGGAGGATTTGATGGGGACAGTGGAGTTCAGAATGTTTTGCTTCCACAGCGTGCTGAAGGACTCAGCACCTGCTTCCTGAGAGCTGTTCCTCTGCACCTCAGGGCTCTCACCACAACCCAGCACCGTGACAGAGGGGAGGCCACCCTGGCTGCCAGCATCAGCTCCCCAAATCCCTGACTTTGGGGATGCTGTCACCTCCGGGACTGCCAGCTGGGTGTGACGGATGGGGACAGGAGGGAATGGGAGAGGGAACTGCTGGCACTGGTTCCTGTGGTGTTATAGCAGGGTCCTGCACAGGTCACAGGGCACTGGGGTCCCACAGGGCTGCAGGGTCAAGCAGGGTCCTGCAGTGCAGCAGGGTGTGGGGGCATCCTGCCATCCCAGCATGGCACTGGTGGGGCAGGTTGGGAGGCCAGAATGCACAGGGGGCTGTACTCTGGGTTCTGCTGGATTTCTCTGGAGTCTCCTGGGAGGATGAGTCATGTGGGAGTCGCTGCTTGGGGTGGACTTCAGCAGGACTGTGAGGGCAGACAAGGGTCACGGGTCTGTGGTGGTTTTCCAAGAGACAAGGGGATGTGCAGGCAGAGCTGTGCAGCAGCTCCCTGGTGACAGCAGGACTGTCACGAAATGGCATCTCCTCTTGAGGAAAGGGCAAGGCAGGCAGCTGGAGCCCGGCTCCTCTCAGTTCACGATGGTTTGATCAGGGACATGGTGCTCCCCTGCACTGCTGTGCCAGAGTCTGTCCCTCTCACCTGGTTTTACAGGATCCTCGTTCCTCTACACACATCCTGGCAGCCCTGTGTCATGGCAATAGAGAAGCAGATCCTGGGAGGGGACTGCAGGGCCAAGAAGGCCTGAGAGGGGGTTCTGGAGTGCTGGGAGGGGGTGAGCTGCAGAGGCAAACATTGCTGCTGAGGTTTGAACAGCCGGGATGAAGGAGGAGCTCCTCTCTTTCACACACGGGCTGTGGGATGTGCACTCCAGGCCCGCACTTGTCTCCACTCTGCACTCACTGCCCCCATTCTCTGTGCAGCCCCTTCCAGCCGTGCAGAACATAACCCCTTCCTCTGCAGCTGCCCCCAGCCCTCCCTGCAGCTCTCCAGCTCCTTGGGAAAAAGAGCAATGAGACAGAAGAAGAGGTGACCCTTCTCCTCTGTGGGCAGGGGAAAAGAAGCCAAGGAAGAGCCCAGGATGAGCTCTACTCCCAGTGCTGCTGGAGCTGGGGTGGGCAGAACCCATCTGCCTTCCTACGAATGGGACAGGGGGAGAGGAAATGCCCCCAAGTCCTGCCAGGGGAGGTTTAGTTTAGACTGGATATTAGGAAGTATTTTTTCATGGAAAGGGTCATAAAGCAGTGGCACAGGCTGCCCAAGGGAGTGGAAGAGTCACTGTCCCTGGAAGTGTTCAAAAAATGTGTGGATGTGGCACTTGGGGACAAGGTTAAGTGATGAACACAGTGGTGGTGCTGGGACGGTTGGACATGGAGATCTTAAAAGTCTTTTCCAACCTAAAGAATTCTGTGGTTCTGTCATTCTAGGAGCTAACCAGGTTTCTCTTCCCCTCTCTGTCCTTGGAATTCAGCCGTTTGGGCCAGGCTTATCCTGGGAGCCCACCCAAGGCACTAACGCTGCACTGGGGTGGGACCTGCCTCTGACCCTCACACACCAACCACCCCAGGGCCTGAGGAAATGCCAGAAAACCTCTGCAAGTGCTGGTTTGTGGTGCCAGCGCCATGGCCTCAGCCCCCAGAGCTCCCTGAGCTGCACAAACAGCATTACAAGGTGCTCCAGGAGGATTACACCCAACAACACATGCGCCGTGTCCTGCCTGTGCCTTGTGCATCCACAACAATGCTCAAAGACTCCCACAAAAATGCCTCCAGCTTTCAGTTAAAACTAATTTTAACCAGTGAACACCTGCCAAATTGATTTTACGGGTTTGACACCAGTAAATCACTTGAAATTTCAAGCCTCCACAAAATTTGCATTCTGCTATTTTCACATCTCTTGGAAATTCTCAACTTTGGCTGGTTTCACTGTGGAACTTCTTTACGAAGCAGCCCAGGGGCCAGGAGGCAAGAGGCAGGAAAATGGCAACTTGAGCAACTGCTGGGACACACTGAGAGGTTTGTGCTGCACTTTTTGGATCTGATGTCTGGGTCTTGCTGATCCTGAGTTTGATAGCGTTTTGCCTATAGATGAGCAAATCCTGCATCTGATGGAATCTGGCTTGTGGACAGGGTTCCTTGTGGTTATCTCCCGGAATAAATGACTCTCTTGTGTGACTGGATGGCTCAGGAGAGCAGCTCTGCTGAACCCTGTCTGTAATGAGCCTGGAGCCTGCACTTCACGTGTTCTGCTTTGCTCCAGAGACAAATGAACTCAGATGAAATCCACAAGTGAGTACGATTATCCTGACTGACAAAACCATCTCACAATGGTGGCTTCTGTGGAGATAGAATCAGAGAATCCCAGAATGGTTTAGGTTGGAGGAGACCTTAAACCCCATCCAGTTCCACCCCCTGCCATGGCAGGGACACCTCCCACTGTCCCAGGCTGCTCCCAGCCCCGTCCAGCCTGGCCTGGGACACTGCCAGGGATCCAGGGGCAGCCACAGCTCCTCTGGGAATTCCATCCCAGCCCCCCACCCCTCACAGGGAACAATTCCTTCCCAAGATCCCATCCATCCCTGCCCTCTGGCAGTGGGAAGCCATTCCCTGTGTCCTGTCACTTACACATCCCTGTAAAAACTCTCTTCCCATCTTTCTTATTGACCTCTCCAGGTACTAGAAGGTCACAACTGGGTCACCCCAAAGCCTTTTGGTTACAGGGCTGGGATATCACTGGGATTTTGGTGTATCCCTGAATAGCTCAATGGACTGGGCCCGAAGAACAGTCACAAATCCAGGTTTTATTCCTTCTGACTGGTGTGTTAAGTAGCTAATGGTGCTTGTGAGGAGAGCTGCTCTTGCTGCTGTTGTATAACAAGGACATAAGAAAAAGAAAATCAAAGCATCTTTAAGGTGTTCCTGGAAATAACAATGCCGCTAGAGGAGGATTTTATCTCTGAGCTTTTTAATGGAATGGATATCTCATACTCCAGCATCCCAGCTGTTGTGTGGCTGAACACGTCCTGCAGCTCCTTTCTTTTGTAAGTGGGATGTTCATGGCAAAGGGTCAGAGTGGTGCAGCCTTTGCCATGCTGTCACACGGGCTGATTCCCCTCTCACTCGCAGTTACACGGGAAAGGAAAAACAGATGAGGCTGAGAGAAGCTGCAAAGCATTCCCAATTCTGATCCCAGAGCTGCCCCACCTCTTCCTCCTGGTGCTGCAGGTGAAGTGAGGCTGTGTCAGAGAGCACGAGAAGAGACTGAAAAGTAGAGAGACAGCTGGACAGTGTGATGGAGTGAAATGGGAAATTGAGAAAAATATTGGAAAGGAGGAAGGAGGAACCATAAAGAAACCAACGGACAGCTCCGTGAAAAGATCTGAACAAGGATTGACACCCCCAGGAATCTCCACAGAAACCCAGGGGCAAAGGAGGAGAAAGGTAGAAGGACAGAAAATGGAGCAGAGACTGTGGTTTGGTGTCCCAAAGCTCAGGGAGGAGAAACAGAGGCTTGGCCATAAGAGAGACGATGGCAGCTGGGCCTAAAGGAAGAAAGACAGAGACAAGTGTTAAGCAGGAACCAGAGGTGGAGGCAAAAGGGGACAGGCAGAGCAGGATGAGAGGACAGAGCAGGCGAAGAGGGACAGAGACAAGTGCCTTGCAGGTTCCTTCTGTCACACACCAAGTGTGTCTGGGCTAGGGTGGGGGATATAGGCAGAGAGAAGGGACACTTGGGTGGCCTTCAGAGGAATTCTGTGGCTGTTTTTGGTGAAGGGCAAGGAGTGAGCACAGTGGAGGTGGGGAGATGATGTGAGTGTATGAGGAAGTCACTGAAAAGGATTAGTATACAGAGGGTTGTTATTAGTATTAGAGGGTTGTTCTTAAATGAGTGATTTCCCTTGGGAACTTTGGAACGAGTTTTCTGGGGCTGAAGGTGGCACAAATGGCAAGTGGCTTTATGACAAGAGGAGTCTGGGGTGAGTACGGGAGGATGGAAGGCTCTGCCCAAGCCCTTGGTGCTGCCACTGGTGAGGAGGCACTTAGGGAATAGGGGAGTGTGGAAATGACAGTGACCCTGGCTGGGTGAGCAGAAAGCTCCAATAGTTCAGTGCTCTGAGATTGTGAAGAACCAGCTCACCTCTGCCTCAGAGTCCTGGAAGAGTTGGTTCATGAATCACAGAATGCTGGAATGGTTTTGGTTAGAAGGGACCTTAAATCCCATCTTGTTCCCCCCCCTGCCACAGGCAGGGACACCTCCTACTGTCCCAGGCTGCACCCAGCCCCATCCAACCTGGCCTTGGGCACTGCCAGGGATCCAGGGGCAGGGATCCAGGGATTCCACAGCTTCTCTGGGAATTCCATCCCAGCCCCTCCCCACCCTCCCAGGGAACAATTCCTTCCCAAGATCCCATCCATCCCTGCCCTCTGGCATGGAAAGCCATTCCCTGTGTCCTGTCCCTCCAGGCCTTGTCCCCAGTCCCTCTCCAGCTCTCCTGTCACCCTTCAGGCCCTGCAAGGGGCTCTGAGCTCTCCTGGATCCTTCTCCTCTCCAGGTGAGCACCCCCAGCTCTCCCAGCCTGGCTCCAGAGCAGAGGGGCTCCAGCCCTGAAATCAGTGTGGTGGCCTGCTCTGGACTTACAGAAGTAGGACAACCACGAGGTTGGAGGCAGTTCTTGTGAAGGAGCAGAACTGGAGCAAGAAGTCAGTCCAAGGCACTGTACCACCAGCCTACAAATGCAGGGAAAACAGTCTGGCCTGTGTCATACATAAGTTTTTTGAGCTTATATTATATCGGACCACAGCTGAAGCCAGCGAGATATATGGAAAAATAAAATGCAGCATGGGTTCTCCAAAGGCAGCTTGTCAGGGACTGAGCAATCCATGGGTTTTCAGCACTGCGTTGTGTCTGTCTGGATTTAAGCAACTATCGGATAAAGCACCCATGGGAAATTATTAGCTAACCCAGAGAAGATGGGATCACAGAATTAAAGTGGATAAAGAACTTGCGAAGGGTGAGTCTGCAGTGGATAATATTGAAAGGAGGTTATCAGGAGGAAGGCAGATAAGCAGCGATGTTCCCTGCGGATGGGTCTCAGGGCTGTCTCCAAGCGTTTCCTTTCTTGGCCTTGGTTGCACCCTGCCTGGAATCCACATCCATCGGGAGAGTGACCATGTCAGCAGGAACAGGGCGACCAAGAAAGGAAGAGCAGAGAGCAGCGAGGAATGGGAGAGCTCCTACCTTGCCAAAAACCGACGTCAGGCAGCCCTTCCAGCCAGCAAGGGGACGGCACCTCCTCGGCTGAGAGTGCAGATAAGACCAGGCAGAAACAGTTCAAGTATTTCTGTACTGATGCCAGGAACATGAGCAATTAAATGGAAGAATTAGAAGGCCTCATCCAGGAGGAATGAGTAATCCTGGGAACTGTGGATATGGGAGAACTTATCTTCCAGAGCATAGATGGGGGAACAAGTGTTACAGATATTCTTGATCACATTCAGATTGTTCTACCAGACAGAGACAGGGGAGGTGAGTTCAGAGTTTGTCTTGCTGAAGAGTTGGAGAAGAGAATTTGGTGTTGATGACAACCTGAGCCTGAACGGCCGTGACCTGGTTTGGTTTCTGTGAAATGGGCTGGGGTGGACACGAATTGGTCTCTACCCAAGGTCTGGGTGTTGGCCTGCAGGCTTTGAGAGCAAAGCAGATAATGGTGGTGCCTGGTCAGAGGAGCTCAGAGAGTGAGAACAGACACGTGGCCAGTGCTGCCTGGAGCCACATCCCTGCGGGAGGAAAGGGCTGCAGGGAAGGGCTGCAGGTCCCCACCATGGACAGGCCCCAGGCCAGGCACAGCTGACAGGAAAGGGCAAGGCTGGGAGGGGAGGAAAGGTGGGACACAAGCAGGATGGATTGATGGAAGGCAAACCTAGATGCAGGAGATCTCCAGTTTCCGTGGGTGAGAGAGGGACTCAGGCAGGGGCTGCTGGGTGGCACCAGGAATGTTTAGTCCTGCTGCCCAGTGAGATTGCCAGGACTGGAAGTGGCCACTGCCTGCTCAGTGCTGGGCCACTGGTGCTGCTTGGCTGGTGGGAGTTCCTTGCAGGTTCAAGGTTAAGATGTCACAGCCACTTGGGCTTCGCTTTCCTCCTCCTGGTCCCTCTGCTCTGCTGTAGCCCCCAGATTTTCTGTGTATATTAGAGGTGAGCTCTAGGAGATGAGGGGATGAAGGAAAGGGCTAGCCTGGCCCTCATCTCTGTTCTCCAGTTGCTTGCCATGGTTGTGAACTGGAAAGGATGAGAGGAGATGGCCTAAAGTTGCACCAGGGGAGGTTTAGAATAGATATTAGGCAAAATTTCCTCACCGAAAGGGTGGTCAGGTATTGGAACAGGCTGCCCAGGCAAGTGATGGAGTCATCATCTCTGGAAGTATTCAAAAGCCATAAGGATGTGGTGCCTGGGGACATGGGTTAATGGTGAATATGGTGGTGCTGGGTGAATAGTTGGACTCAACAATATTCGAGGTTTTTTCCAACCTCAGTGATGCCGTGATTCTGTGGTTCTGTGACTCAGCAGCCCCCCTGT
Organism: Melanocharis versteri; assembly: GCA_013397845.1. NCBI lineage: Eukaryota > Metazoa > Chordata > Aves > Passeriformes > Melanocharitidae > Melanocharis > Melanocharis versteri. The sequence goes on from VZTG01006284.1 coordinate 162,031, forward strand.
TCCCCCGGGCCGTGTAACAAGGCCAGCCCTGCTGCACCTCCAGGACTGCACCACTCTGCTGAGGCCGTGGCTGCAGAAGCTGGCACGTTTCCTGGCACATTTCCTGGCCGGGAGCTGTGCCCCAGCCCCTCTGCTCCGAGCCGGGCCAGCTCGGCAGCACCTGCGGCAGCCCCCGGCAGGGCTGCAGAGCGGAGCAGCGCGCAGGCTGCATGTCCAAAGCCATTAGCGCCTGGCTCCCTGCTCCCGGGCAAATGAGCCAGTTAACCTGATCAGCCGAACATGTGGGCACGGCCACGGGCAGCCAACAGAGCATTACCTGCCTTGTCCTACACGTGAGGCTCCTGCTAATCCAGCCTTCCCCTGACGGTTTTGCAGGGCTGGAGCAGCCCCTGGCACCTCGGCTGGGCGGGGAGGCTCTCACCAGGCTCCACGCCTTGCCTTCCTTTCCAGCCTGATTTGGGGTTGCTTCAGTCCCTTCTCAGCACCCGGGGGCTGGCCAGGTTTGTGCTGTGCCTGCAGAAGCGTTTCATCATTTGCTTCCTCCTCTCCACCTCCTCGTCCCGCTGCTGCTGGGCAGCACCTCTGCATGTAGGTCAGGTGGAAGGTTTTGGTTCACCTCCCGACTTCCACCACACCTTAGGTGTGTGGGCAATTACCCAGTAACTCCGCACACACCCTGTCAGCTCTAATTACCCGGCAGAGGCAGCGCCGGAGCGGAGCAGCAAACTGTGTCATCCAGCCTGCACCTGCTCTTTGCCGAGGTGTGGGTGACGCAGCGGGCGCTGCTGGCTCAGCCTCCCGCAGCTGCTGGGGAGCACAGCACCATCCCTCAGTCCCGTGGGACCCCCGCACTCCCGTGCGAGGGCTGATAGAGCTCAGGAACAAAAGGTCCGCAGCGCCAAATGCTCCCTCCAGCAGCGGCAGCGCGGCCCCGGAGCCTCTGCGGCCCTTCCTCCCGTGGTGACCGAGGATGCTCTGCAGGCCATGGGCTCCTTGTCCTGACAGAGCTGCACCCTCCTGCCACCCCGAGAGCGGGGCAGCTCCAGAGCTGGTGGCACTGTGCATGTCCCTGCACCCACACGAAAATGCTCTGAGGGCTGGAGCCCCTCCAGCTGGGTGAGCTTTAGGGCCTCCTCCAACCCAAACCAGCCTGTGATTCTGTAAGGCAAAGCTTCGCCACGAACAAACACATTCCCCCCAAACCCACACAAATCTTCTCTCCAAACCCGTCTCCTTTGCAGCCAGAGCCACGAGGAGCCTTGGGTTTGCCAAGCTTGCTGCACCCCAGCATCTCCACAGGCTGGCTGGGCCCTGGCAGGCAGCTGGCTCAGCCCCACAGCGGGTCTTGTCCCCATGCCAGACCCTCATGTCACTGCTCCGTGCCCGGGCTCTTGTGGATATCGGGAAAGGTTTGGAGGCAAGATTGTAGTCTGAGAGAATCCCAGCCAAAGAGTGCAGTCGTTTTGCTCCTGGTGGCTGGTAAATGAGCCCCCAATGCCATTTTGATTGGACTGAAGCTGCGTGTGAGGGCTGTGCACAGATGCAGGGGAAAAGGACAGCTCAGATATGTTCTTTGTGCATTTTATAAATAAAACTTCTTTTTTATTGTCGTAAATCCCCCAAAAGAGGGGAGAAAAAGGGAAAATAAAGGGAGAAAAGGCTTGTAAAACATTTCATTTCCTGTAGAACGAATGCTTTGGCATGACCCAAATTCACTTCTCTCATTTCCATTTCTTGCAAGTTAAAATGCTTCTCTTTTGATTTGCCTCAGCCTGTATCTTCCCCCTTCATGTTCTCTGTTGGCAACTGGACGAAGAAATCCCCCATATCCCTGCCCCAATATCATCCCTTCTCTCCATCCCCTCAGCTCAGTGCCCGATTCCCTCAGTGGCTGTCCAGAGCTGGGTGCAGGGAAAGCTGCCCCACGGTGAGCCCAGAAAATCCTTCCCTGGGGGGGTCCCAGGAAAGCCAGTGGGGAATCTCTGTGCCCAGAGATGGGAAATGAAGGGAAGCAGTGGCACACACCGAGCCCATCAGAGAGGGGCAGCTTTCCTTCGTGGGAGGGGCACGATGGTGGTGGGTGGTGGGTGATGGGGCAAGGGTCCAGCAGGCTCCATTTCCTGCAATTTGGGCAGGACTGAGCCCAGATCCTCGGGTGGGAGCATTTCTATAAATGCAAATAAATAAAGGAAGTAAATGACAGTCATTTTGGACGTTTTCCTGTATGTAAATGTGTTTCCTTGGTAATCACATCTCTAGTATTTCTGTTTATTTTTATACATCTGTTTTCGGTTAGCCCACAGAGCTCCGTGCTGAAGCACAGTGATATCCTCAGATGTCCCTCACCTTGACATGGGAGAGGGGACACGCATGCACAGGCACTCACGTGGGACCTGTGTCACCACCAGTGATCCCATGGCACTGGGCAGGGAGGTGCAGCACCACGGGGTCGCTGAACTGGGTTTTTGTGACCCTGCCCAGCTGTTTGTGGTGTTCTGTGGCTCTCAATGACACATTTTCAACTGTGCCTGTTCAGTTCCCTGGAGACTTTTCAAACGCTGGGGCTGGAACAGTCCCTCTGGACCTGAAGATGACCAGGACACCGGAGAGTTCCTGCCCTGCTGGTCCCTGGTGTGCCCTGGGCTGAGCAGGGTGAGGGCAGGACACCGTGCCCTGGCTTCCAGCCCAGCTGTGTCAGGGTTTCTGAGCACCCAGCCCCTGGCTGTCCCTGCCCCACGGCCAGCACACTGCCCTACTTCTGGTGCTCCACTTCTACCAGCCCCTGGGCACTGCCCTGGGCAGCGCAAGGGGGGTGGGATGGTGCAGACAGGGTGGGGTGGAGGCTTGCTGTGCCCATCCTCTCATTTTCAGCATGCTTTTGACTGGGCCCCAGCAACCTGGAAGCCACCTTGACTGTTGACCCTCTCACCTGGGCCAACACATGGCTTTGTGGGGACCTGGACCAGCAGGGTGGGGGATGAGGGCTTTTCCCACCATGCCAGGCTGGTTCTGGAGCACAGAGACCAGGATGTCCCTCCTGAGACAACCTGTGAGGCCTGGGACAGCCAGTGGGACCAGCGTGGCTGTGCTGTCACAACAGGGTCCGAAGAGCTGGTGTGGCCTTCCTGTGACAGCACCCCACACCGTGATCCCCAAAGCCTCCAGAAATCGGCCATCTCAGGTCCCCACCAATCTGTGACACACCAGCTGACCATGAACTCTTCATGGTCCCCATGATGTCCCCTCAGTGTCACCCCCATGACAATGCTGGGACCCTGGATGCGCTGAGCTTTCCCTCATGGCCTGACTTTGTGACTGTGTTTGCAGGTGCTCAGGTCTCAGTCTGTGAAGGAAGACTCAACAAGCATGGGAGCCACAGCCTGGGCTCCTCTTGGAGCACTGCTGTTCCACTGGTACTGATGTTTTCTTTCAATCCAGGTGTTCTTGCAGCCCTCCTGACTCCAGGAGGTCAGGATTCCCAGCCCCTTCCCTCCCAAACATCACACAGAATGAGGTGCACCCTCAGGAGAGCCCTCAGAGGTGAGAAACCGGTGCTGGCCTTCCTTGATGGTCCTCCACCACTGAGCTGGGCAGGCTGTGACCCCCTGGGACAATCTGACACATCGATGGCCATAAAGCACCGGGACAGCGGCTCACACAGCGTCAGGGCTCTGCTGCCTTCAGGCTGCTACCCCCAGCCAGTGCTGATGCTTGCTGATGCCCTAAGCAGTGAATGTGGTCCCTGCCCTCTCCCCAGCCCACCCATCCTTCTCTAAGGGCTGCTTGTCTGGGGGGGATGAAGAGAAGTGCGAGGCACCACGTTGGGTCAGTGCCCAGAGCTCAAGTCCATCTCTCTGACACTCCCCTGGGGACACCCCACAGGTTGTTCAGACATTTGTGATGCCTCAAGGCAAATGGAGAGCTGAAATGCAGCTCAGAGGCTGGCTGGCATCTCAGAGAATGACTAGAGTATAAACCTTTCTGGCTTTGTTAAGGATTTTGTACAGGATTTTCCCCTAATTTAAGCAAAAAAAGAGCATCCTTAAAACCATCAGTAGCTCACGTGCATCCTGTCACTCCGTGCTCTGTCTCCTGACAGTCGCAGCATCGCAGAGAGGAACTCAGCATTCGCTTTGTGCACACCCCGCCTCCTGCCTCATAACCTCGCACAGGATCTGCATCCAGACAAACGAGGCACCACCTCTGCGTGATAAATAACCCAGGGAACACGTGCCAAGGGAAGTGGCTGCGTCCCTACCACGCAGCACCTGAGAGAAGTCACTGCTGTGAGCATCATCCCACCCAGCACATGGCCTGAACCCAAAGAAAAGCAGCGTTTTCTCGTTCACCTAAAATTATCCACCCACTGGAACAGGTACAATATCCTGGTGACAAACAGGAGCTGCTGCTTTGAGCACAGGTTCTCCTACAAACCCAGCCCGCAGCTCAGCATCCTCTGCATGGCTCTGATGCCCCTTGCATCTCTGTGTGGCACATCAGCTGGAAAAGGCCAGTGCCATGTGGGATGTGAGCTCTGACACTGCCCGCACGCACACTCACGGTGCCTCCGTCGTGTTCTGCTTTTTCATTAACCCTCCAGGCCAGGGTTTATTGTTTGTGCCTTTTGCTGTGTCCCAGCCCTCGGCCCTGGTGTGTCAGACATGGCACAAGCCCTCAGTGCTGCCTCTGAGAGCTGGCAGACTCATAACCATTTTTGGATAGAAAAATATAACGCTGCAAGGAAAAAAAAAAAAAACAAACCTTGGATTGCATGTAAAGAAATAAAGCAAAATGCTATTCCCCCACTCCTGCTGTCTGTGCTTGAGCCTTCCAAGAAGTTCCTGTCCTCATCTGTTCGGGAATCATTTTACAGCTCGATGACAAACACAGAACTTGCCAGTTTAAACATACAGGGCTTGGTTTTGCTCTCTGGTACTCACATGCACTTACCTTTCCCTCGCAGGGTGGGTGGGAGAGCACTGTTAGTCCCTGTCACCTCGCCCTGGGCCCTGGGGAGAGGTACAGCATCATGTTGGGGTGCTGTCTCCGTGTCTTTTCCGTGTGCCCTCCCCACGTCCCGGTGTCCTCCCCTCCTCTGCATCAGGGGGATCCACACGTGCTCACACTCTCTGCTTTCTCTCACCCACACCACTCCTGTTCACGGGGCTCCTCACCTCCTGCTCCCCATCTGGGGGGGTGGGTTTAGGGGAGCCCCAGGGAGGCAGGACCTGAGCAATGTCCAGTCCCCTTTCAGCCTCACAGACAGAGAAACCAACCCAAAGCCTTGCGGTGTGCGGTGAATAAGTCACATTAAATGACGCATTACCCGTGAAAAGGCACTGGATGCGCTCACAGGCAGCCGGGCTGATGCGAACCATGCTGCTGTTTGCAGCACCCTGCACTGCCCCAGCCCCGGGGTGCTCTGTCCAGTGGATGGGGGTGCTGCAGCACCCACATTTCCCTGCTCAGCCGCCCCCCAGAGCTGCTGTCTGCTGCCCCATGCATGGCTTTGCCTCTGTAACTCAGCACCTGCTAACCCATGGAGGATGCAGCGGGCAGGACCTGCACCCTGCGGCAGGCAGGAGCTCTGCCTGGCCCCCCGGTGCCACCCACGGCCCCGTGGCTGGGGTGCAGAGAGCAGCAGGAGCAGTCAGGGCACAGCAAAGCCCAACTGATCCCAGCGATCCTGCAGCAGATCTGTGCCCGTGGATGTTTCAGCCCTCACGGACTGCAGGGCGTCATTCTGAGATAAGGGGCCTTAAGCTGTGGCTGATTTATGCCTCCCTCCCTCCTTTTCCTGCCTTTTTTTTTCCATGAAGCTGAAATGCTGAGCTGCCTAAACTCTCTCGCGTTGTGTCAGATGGGACTTGCAGGGAGCTGAGCAGGACAGGCCCAGCAGTGTTTGCTGCAGGGTGACTCCATGTCCAGCCATACACCGTGCCCTGGTCCTGGTGTCCCTGTGGGACCCAGCACGGTCTCAGGGCACTGGACAACACAAACAGCCCAGATCTTCTGCCAAAAACTCAGCAAGCTCATTTTTTCTCATTAATTTAAATTTCAGTGCCCAGTACAAGCCTGCTGTGTCACATTTGCATCACCACAGTCATAGCGCTGACAAGTGGATGATTTCAGTACATTTGTACTTAAAAAAGAAAAAGAATAATTAATAATCCCAGGTCTAATGACAGGGCAGGGAGAGCTGTGGGGTGGCTGCGAGGTGAGGTCCTGGCTGTTTTAGAGGGGCTGTGCCTGTTTTTCTGCTCTGACTGCAGAATCAGGAGCTGTGCTGGCAGGATCTGTGTGATCCATGAGCACCAGGCGATGGATCCCAGCCCCTGGCACAGCCCCACAGGCTGCACAAGGACGCTTCTGGACAGCAAGGGCAGCAGTAGTTAGAGGAGGGAGCGTGTCCCTTTTCCCATCCATCTTGCTCTTCAGTGCCAGAAGAATAATCAGACTTTCTCGGATCCTCCCGTGAGTCACTTCATAGGGAAGGAATGAGCCAGCCTTCACAGGGCTCAGGGTGAGGGTTTTGCTGAGAGCTGGGGGTGCAGAGAGCCTTTTTGGGACACGTTTCATTGCCATGTTTAAAGTGGAGCTACACAAAGGCACTCCTATTTCCCCTCTTTCCTCTGCTGGACAGAAGCCGGCTGGATATTCCACACACTCCTGGCTTTCCGCTGCGGGAATGGTTCTGGAGCAATCCTTGCAGCACAACTGCTCCAGGGTCATCTCGAAGCCCACACCAGTGCCACAGCTCTCCTTGGAGCAGTGTGGGCAAGGCTACCGTGCCACGGGGTGTCCCCAGCACCAGAGGCAGCACAGCCGTGCCGCGGCACGGTGCCCACGCCGGTGGCCAGCAGGAAGCTGTGAGCACGGTCCCGGCAGGTTTCGCTGGGGAGCCGGAGGAATCCAGCCCTGCGACAGGCAGCACTCCAGGTTCCCAGCCTGCTGCAGCAGCCAAGCACTTGGATCGCTGGCACTATGCTCTCTCCTTGAATTACTCATCTTTTCCATTACGAGGCCTCCCATACTCCAGCAATCCATCTGTTTGGTGGTGCAATTTCAGGATCATGCCTTTTGTCAGTGATGTTAATTTTGGCAGGCAGCAGCAGACGCGGCGCTGAAGCTCCCTGCTGAGGCCTCGCTGCCTTTTCCTGGGCATCTGGCAACGAGCTCGGAGGTGCCGGTGGCGATGGCAGCCTCCTCCCCGGCGCGTCCGGGGTTTTGTGCTGGTGGTGGCTCCCGAGAGCGCCGAGGGGCCTGGCAGTGTCTGTGCTCATTGCCGGTGGTGCACGCATGCGAGACGTGGCCGTGGGGAGCCTTGGTGCCCTGCACACATCGAGCTACTGCTGTCAAACTGCTCACATGGGGTTCTCCAGCTGCAGCCCTTCGATGACCTGCCAGATCTTCTCCCGTCTCCCTGGGATTTACGTGCCTCGTGTCCAGCTTGGCTGCGGCTGATGCTGGGAGCTCATGGGCCCCGGGGCCTGGGCTGCCACTGCAGCTGCTCAGCTTCTCAGGGGGACCGTACACAACCAGACCCCACGGATGGGTGGTTGTACCTGAACCATCCTCAGGAGCTTTGTGAACACCACGCTAGCTGCTTCCTCCCCCTGGTTTTCCTCATCCACTCTGGGGTTCTCCCTTCAGCTCTTGGCTGCTCCCAAGCTGTATTTCATTTCCCCCACTGCAGTCTGTCCCCAGGACCTGCAGGTAGACTGTGCCCAGGATAATGGGAAATAGCCTGGGACACCCAGAGAGGTCAGGGAGCAGCATGGAGAGAGGCTGAGAAGCTCTGGAGAACCCTGAGACCATGGCACAAAGATGATGTCGCCTCAGCAGGGACCACGGGGACAACCGAGCACAGCAAGCTAGGCTTTGGTGCAGGGGTTGGCACCTGGAATGGGGTGGGGATGTCCATTCCTGTCTCGTTGGTGTCCCTCACCCACACACAGGCGCTTTTCCCCTGGCAAGGCCCTCAGCTTTGGACCTGACTTCTCGATCAAGAGCTTTGGTAGGCTTGCACCCAAAGTTATTATAGGCTTGCACCCAAAATTATGCTCCTGTGAGGCTCGTTGAACTTGCAAAACTGAACTCAGCAGGGAAACTACTCCTGGAGCATCCCCCTGTGGGGCCTGGCCGCGGGCCCCAGGGGTGTCCCCAGGATGCTGCTCTGTAGCACCAGTTTAGTGATTCACGAGGTGTCTCGGGGAGCCTGGCCTGCACTCAGCACCCACCTGCCCAGGTGCCTCCCTGGGGAAGGTCTTTGTGCTCCTGTGTCACCACAAAGAAACACTTCTGGGCATCACAAAAGCTGACAAATGGGGAAAACCCTTTTTCATGCCATCTGAAACTGCCCTGGCAAGGCAAGGAGGAGAACCTGGCTGTCCTGCCCCACCTGTGGCCCGCAGAGGGGTCAGCTCGAGCCCTTCCCATCTGCCCACCTCCCTCCCCGCTATCCCCACTCTGGGATGATCCAGGCTCTGCTGCTGCCTGTGGAGCCTCCCAGAGCTGGGTGCTCCCACGCTGCCTGCTCTGTGCAGCTGATGGCCAGCCCAACGTGGGCTCCTGCCTGCCCTGCCTGCCTCCCTGGCCCAGAGCGGGCAGGCAGAGCCCGTGTGGAGATAGAACCAGAGCCACAGAATCATTAAGGTTGGAAAAGCCCTCCAAAAGATCAATTCCAAGCTTTGCCCGAATTCCCCCATGCCCACTAAACCACACCACAAAGTGCCGCCTCCACTTGTTTTCTGAGCACTTCCAGGACCGGTGACTCCACCACTGCCCTGGGGATGTGACAGGGCCATGCTGAGCCTGGGCTGTGCCTGTCCTCCACTCGTCCAGCTTCTGCTTTGCCCTGTGCCAACACATAGAAGTGCTTCTCCTATTTCTCACCTGGCCCTGGCATTGCTCTGGGATTTCTCACCAGGGCAGCTCTCCTCAGTGGCTTCCTCTCTTCTCCTTGCACAAGTCTTGTGGGAGCCCAGCAGCAGCTGCCTGGGTGTTGGGGGCAGCAGGGGAACAGTGGGTGGTGGGTGCAAGACCTCGATGTGGCACCGTTCTCTCTCGGTGCTCTGCTGCTCCCCAGCCCTCTCCCCCTTGCCAGGGGGCTTTTTGCTCCCTGGGCCTATTCCCTGCTGCAAGCCAGAGACACTTTTGTCATCACCAGTGCCCATCTGCTCTTCCTGGCTGCTGCTTCCAAAAGCTGAGGAAGAAATGTGGGTGAGCAGGGGGAGGGAGAGGGCCAGCAGAGCTCGGGCCAGCGACGCATCCACAGTGCCAGGGATGGGGAGTTACTGGGATGAACCAGACTTTGATCCTCAGCTCCTGCAACACCAGCCCTCTCCAGGTGCTAGTGGGGAAGGTGTAAAAGCCCACAGTGGACAGGGCAGAATGATTTACCCTTGAGTGTGTCTTTGGTAAACAGAAATGAGACTAAGCTGGCCACAGGTGGAATATCCCAGCTGGTTCTGGCTGTTAGCTACCATCAGGCTGCATGTTCCTGGTATTTTTCATGTCCTGCTCTTGCTACAGGACCAGAGTCTAAGCAGGGGGGTTGCTGTAGTCAGTAACGTGCACCTGGAGAGGCTTGTCCATGTTGTGCTGTGCCTTGGGGAAGCAGTGAGATGGGGACAGGCCTGGTGAGTGAGGGATATCCCAGGAAGACCCACAGCATCAGCAGCTTGCAGCCCCTCAGCTTCTAAACCACGGATGTGGAGGAGCACACAGCTCCTTTGGGCCCCAGCAGGGTGTGCCCACATCCCCTCAGCATGGCCAGAGCCCTGTCTGGCACAGCAGGAGACAGGCCCCTGGCTCAGACCTCTGGCCCTGCCTGCCCATGCTCCTGCTCTGGAGCCTGCAGGGCTCATGGCAAAGGCTGGGCTGGCACTGCCAGGGTGGCTGTAAACGGCACCAGCACCTCACCATCGCCATGGTGTGGGTTTGTTCCCACTGGTGACCCCAGAGCAGAGCCTGGCACTTGGCTGGTGTCTTGGGGTGATGCTCCCAGGTGGTGTCTCAAGCTTTAACACAGGCATCACACACTTGTTGGTGGATGACACAGCCATGGGTCCGTCAGGTCACTGGAGAACCCTCACAGGCTCTCAGCAGGGCATTTCCCTCCTCTGTGCATTCAGTACCTCCAGCATGATCCCACCAGGGGTCTGCCTGTCCTCTCCCAGTAATGCCAACACTTCCAACACCCCATCCATGGCTGCTGTCTGATCTCCCAGTAAGGCTGTCCTGAACCCCAGATGCCTGACCCTTATCTCCTCCTGCACCTGTCTGGCTTCCCTTCCTCCCTGCACATCAGGCATGGCTGTCACTGGTGGGGGAGAGGGTCTCTACAGCCCAGATCCTCACGGTGGCTCCACACAACCCCGGAGGGGCTGGGGTGGGAGTAGAGGACCCGCGGTGAGGACGGGGGTCAGAATCCAAGGGGTGCCCTGCGTGTGCACCCACAAAGAGCCGCGTGTCTGAGGCCTGTGTGGTGTGAGTGAGGCTGTTCCCATGTGCACTCGAAGCCTGAAGGTGCCCGGTGGTGCCTGGGAGCCGCTGCACACGCAGCTGCTGCAGTCCCCATACGTCTGTGTCACCGTGCGTGTGACAGTGTGCCTGTGTCGCTCTGTCCCTGCGTGCGGTGTGCGTGTCCTGTCCCCCGTGTGCCCGCGGTGCAGCCACCGGCACAGCCCTGCGTGGGCACGGCGTGGGTGTCTGCCCGTGGGCAAGGTACTGCACAAAAGGGGGAAATGGCTGGAAAAGCTCTCCCCACTCCCATTTTAATCAGAGAAATGAAGCAGCTGTTGGAGTGAATAGACCCTGCACTAAAGCAGACGTCTTAATATCTTTTGCAGAGGAGGTGCATTGTGATTCATTCTGTGCATCTCTATTACTCAGCTTTTGATAGGGGCTTACTTGTCTCAAGTGCTTTTCATTATTGCCCTAATGCTATCTATTAACATACTGGATGGAGGCTCTTTTCTCATCTGGAGCATGCATCACTGTGCTTTTAAAGATTATGGGGCTTGCAAATACATAACACTTTACTGCCTCCCTGACATAATTCACTGGGAAAAGAAATACATGTAAATAGATAGGTAAATAGATAACCGAGTCACAGGGCTGGGGGAGACAGGGAGGCAGACAGACAGAGCCCAGCACAGGACTTGGCACACGACTGGTTCCTTTGTAATAAATGAGAAAAGAGCTGATCTTGGGGTTTATTTGAAAATTCTTGGCCAGTGTTTGATGTCACTTGGAAAATCCTCGTTTCCTAGTTCCCAGTCCCAGACCTTCTGGCTGCAGGGTGGGGGCAGGTGCCTGGGAACACGGGCATCCTGGAGAGATGGGGAAAGGGAGAGGGCTTTGACGGAGAGTGGAGCAGATTGTGGAGAAGTGACCTGCGGGTGGAGACCCCAGAGAGCCGCAGGTGACTGGCCACCACAGGTGGGGCAGAGCCACGGGGCTGCCCTGACCCAGACCTCCCCAGCAACCTCGGCAACACCACCTCATCTCATCCGGGTCAACTGACTACTTTAAAGACCAGTGAGGCATTTAACCACTCAGATGGGACTGATGCAGGCAGAGCTCATCAGGGGAAGATTACTGGTGTGGTTTTCTGGGTGAGGGTTATTACACACTTATCAATCACGGCTCTATTGCATGGCAGGTGATGCTGCATTTCCTGACACGCACGACACCAACACAGACCCGGCGAGATGCAGAGCTGGGACCAGGCACCGGGATTCTTCTCCCCCCCCTTTTTAATTCTGCAAATGGCCATCCCTCAAAAAGAAAACTTCCTGCAAGAAAGGAATAAATGGGAATTATAATTTAACAGCAGCACGAGTGCTTCTTTCCTCAGCTCAGGATGACTTTTTCCTTCAGATTCTGTTGAACTGTGGTAAGCAATGCAATGGCACAAAAGTGAAATTAAACAGCCAGAGCTTGGCAGGACTGCAGAGTTCAGCTCAGACTGTGCCATTGCTTTCCTTCTTGATTTCTAATTTTTTGGAAACCCATTTCCCTGCCCTGTGCCTGTGTTACAGACACCTCCAGGCCTGCAGAGAGCACAGATCCCACACTGCCTGGCTGTTCCCCAAAACCTGGGGCGTTAATTAGCAGGTGATGGTCACACTGACCTTCCCCAGCAAATCAGCCAGGACAGGGCACACTGCTCTGCATCCCAGCAGAGCTGGCATGTTTAGGGCAGGATGCTTTGGGGCACAGTTTTCCTGTGCTGTGGATGGGGCATCCTGGGGACAGCCCAGCACCCTGCCCCCATCACAGCTGGCTCACCCAGCAGCATCAGGGCTACCAGTTTAAACGGCAGCTCAGCCACTGGTGGGCTGAACAACGAGGGGCCAAAGGCAGGTCTTCATCTGGCCAGAGGGATCCACAGCAGCCTCCAGCTCGGGATCCACGGGAGCTTCCAATCCAGGGCCTGTGGTGGCCCCACAGAGGCAGGGGGATGAGCAGGAGCCCACTGAGGTTCAGGTAGGAGGTGCCAGGAGGACGTGAGACACTGTGCCCCCACAGAGCAGGGCTGCAGCTTTGGGAAGTGCTGATCCCTGCTCAGGGTCAGGGCTTGGGCTGTCCCCTGCTGTCACACCAAACCAAGGCAGAGAAGGCAGAGAATCACAGAGGGGCTTGAGTTGGAAGGGACCCTAAAGCTCATCCCATCCCACCCCCTGCCATGGGCAGGAACACCTCCCACCATCCCAGGCTGCTCCAAGCCCCGTCCAGCCTGGCCTTGGGCACTGCCAGGGATCCAGGGGCAGCCACAGCTGCTCTGGGCTCCCTGTGCCAGGGCCTCCCCACCCTCCCAGGGAAGAATTTCTTCCTGATATCTTATCTAAACCTGGCCTCTTTCTGTTCCCTGGATTTATCATCCTCTGGGCTAAACAAACGGGGCAGGGGGGCACTGCCCTGGCTCAGGTACTAAGGTACGAGATGGGGATGAAGGGTGTGTATCCTGAGCTCACACAGGTCCCACTCTACTGACCAGCTTCCCAATTCCTGTGTGGTTCAGGCAGGGGGTTGGAGAGAGCCAGCCTGTGCCACCACCACCCCCTGCTCTGCAGCATTGTGGCTTGTGCCTCCTCCCAGCCTCAGGGCTGCCAGAACCCTCTCAGGAAGCTGTGTCAGCATCCCCCAAAGGTGTGTTTCCCTGGGTTCTCCCGACGTGTGAACGCAGCTTTGCTCTCTCCGATAAATAACCTACAGGATATATCACAACCTCTTATAAACTGAGACCGATGCTGGCTCCCAGCTATGGTTAATCATATAAACTTGCCTAATTTTATTCTATCAGCCATCTTGTTGCTACATGCCAGATGCTTGCCCTAAATGAATAGTGTTGGAACAGCCAAGCATCAAGTTAACAGAATACCAGCAAACATTCCCGACAGCATGAGCAGTCTATAAAACCTGGCACTAAACTCTATTAGAGGAAGAGATAAGCTCTCAGAGAGGAGCTGGGAAGACCGTAGGTTTGTTTTTTTTTCCAAATGGCTCCATGTAGCATGTGGTGCAGGTGTCGTAGGAGAAATCCATCCAGCTATGGAAGTATCTCTCTATCTGAAGCTGGCTATGCTATGAATCTTCTAATGGGATTAAGGCTTAATGCCCTAAATAGAATATGAAATAGTGCTTCCTCTCACAGAGCTGCCAGCTGTCTTGCAAACAGGGCACAGAAACTTCCACTTTTTGCAGATCAAATCAGTCACTCTCTGAATTGATGGCAAGAGCCTCATCAACAAGATATAATGTTTTAATGATGTTGTGACATGACCTGACACGCGATGTCATTTGATGGATTCTCTCGTGTCACGGCATATTTCTGACACAGAAAAATGTAACCTCTTTCCCCTTCCAAAAAA
>VZTG01006284.1:175936-219853 GCA_013397845.1 Melanocharis versteri
AAAAAAAAAAAGAAAGAAGAAAGGAAGGGGATGAAAAAAATGTTCATTTCTCCAGTGCTCAGATCTCTGCAGGCTCGTGGTGCTCAGCAGTGCCCCAGCTCAGCCCCGCAATTGCCTCGTGCTGGAAGAGATGAATTTCCACCGTGCATTTCTGTATCTGCTTTTCACCTCTGCACGGCACGTTATCGCCTGCTAATAACATGGAACAAATAGCACGGCATTAATAACCAGCAGAAACCATTTCACCCCTATTTTCAGCTGTGAATCCTCTTTAAGTCACTTTGGACATTTTGAATTGTTTTTTCTCTGCCATGATTCCCTGTCAGCCTCCCTGAATGCTCCCAGGTCTGCGTCAGTGCAAGGCCTCAGCCTCAGGAGTTTGGATAGGGGCCATTTACCTGGGACATCAGAGAATCACAGAATCCCAGAATGGTTTGGGTTGGAAGGGACCCTAAAGCTCATCCAGTTCCAACACCCTGCCACAGGCAGAGGCAGGAGATGCAGCTCTCCTCATCCAGCAGCAACACCAACAAGGTCTTCTGGGGTATCTGCTTCTGTGTGCCCCAAAAGGGAGGGGGAAACCCCCCCAGCAGCCAGGTGGATAAGGAGAGCAGGGATCTGAGAGGGTGCTGAGCTGGCAGATATTCCTGCACGCCCTCGGTGTTGGGGCTGGGTGCACCTTCAATGCTCCCTGGCAGAAGCAGAGATGCTGATGGACACCTGGGAATGCCAACATCCGTGCTGGGAGGAGCACAGGGGAGCTGCCAGCACGGAGGAGCTGGGCAGGCAGTACAGAAAAGTCACTGGATCTGGAACAGAGGGACCCTTGGCCCCCCTTTGGTGACCCCAGCCTGGCAGCAGCTTCCCTCAGGCTGTTTGGTGCCTGGGGTTGGGCAGAACTGGGCCCTGGCACCTCGGGCACCTCGTGCCCAGAAGAGAAGCACATTCCTGCTTGTGTTCATCAGGGATTGGCGGGGACATGGGGCTGGTGGTCCCTCAGCAGCGTGGCCAGTGACCCCCCGAGACACCTGCAGGAAACGTGTTGGCCTGTGCATCCTCTGGGGGTGAGGGGTGATGGTGGGGTGTTCGGGGGTGCCCTGGCCTTTCAGCCAAAACTCTGCTGTGTATTTGAGCCTCAGAGGTCTGTGGGACCCCCGTGTTGTGTGACAGCAGGGACATGGGGGCTGCGTGGACACCCTGTCACAGCCAGGACCTGGGGGGATGAATTTGGGGAAAGGGAGTTGCACGCTCCCATACACCCCAGCTGACCCCATCGCGGGGTCCAGCCAGACCCCAGAGCTCCCCAGGGCAGCTGCTGCATCCCCAGGACCTGGGGGAGGGATTTCAGCACCTGCACGCAGCCCCCGATGCCTGGGGAAGCAGCGTGGATTTGCAAGGGAGACGAGGTGGCAGGGGACATCTGTGCACAGGGCCATGTGGGTGGGTGTCCTCCAGCCATCCATGCTCCCCCAGCAGGCTTTGGGATGCCCCACTGCTCTCCCTTCCCAGTCCCCAGAGCTAGTGATTGCAGTTTGGGCAGTAAATCTGAACCATCCAATCCTGTTAAATTATTTTCCAAACGACATGATTTCCCTGGTGCACATAAATGATCAATTTCATGTTTTATTCCTAGCGCTATTTTAGTAAGGAAAAAAAAATCTCATTAAACTATCTTGATTAGAGAAAAGGGGCTGTCATCACGGGGTGGACAAATGGTGTGAGGGCACTCAGCTATTTCCCCGAATGCACTGACACCTGCAGAAGAGGCCTTCAAAGACCTGAAGGTTATTTGCCCATATTACAAATGAGGTGAAGGTTAAAAAAGGTGATTAAAAGCATCTGGAAACCCAAATGTGACAGAGTCTTGCAGTAACCTCCAAGCAGGTTGATTTATGACAGGCCGGTCCCACCCGTAACAAGATTATAGCTTCTCCCCATCAGCCATTGTGATAAATACCAATTACCTACTTGAGGATTGCCATTCAAATTTGCCTAAGTAAGGAGCAGAATCATACATCTATGTTGATTACATATCAATGATGCGGTGGAAGCCTTTGCAACTTTTAGATCTGCTTAAGATATGCCGCCCTGATTTAGACAGCGATTTGCATACAATTTACCCATAAAGCTTTACTTTGAAAAGTATAATTACTTTTTTAATATTCTTCCTTCTGATTTGAATGTTAGAGAGGCCATATAATGAATTACTGCACTAATGAAGACAAACATGCTCTCGGGGTGTACAATGGGAGCATTGTTAAATAAACTTCCTGCATGCAACACATTTGTTGTGGTTAATCTTTAAATGGAGGCTCCGATTAATACCAGCACTTTTCTTCCCATAATTATTTTCCGAGGGATGTAAATCCCTGCCAGGGCTGCTCCAACGGTTCCATCCCCAGCAGGTGCTGCAGGGAGGCAGGAGGGCTCTGGGCACACAGTGACCAGGCTCCAGCAGGGTCCTGGCCAGGAGCAATCGCTGCCCGGAGCCTGCCAGGCTTTCCCTGGGAATCAGGAGTGGCTTCCATCACACAGCGTGGGGACAGCAGGAGTGACACCTGCACGGGAGCTCAGCGTCAGCACAGCTCTGCTGCCCTGTCACCTTTAATGCAGAGCAGCAGCTTGTCCTCCCTTGCTTTTCTTCTTGTTCCCCCTTCCCTCAAATCTGAGGATTCTCCCCAAAAGCCTCTGTTCATACCCAGCATTCCCGGGATTTCAGATGGCTGAAACGTTCCAGAATGGGCAGAGGGAGTCTTGGAAGACAAAGTAGCCAGATTTGGACAAAACGCCAATCATGTCCTGGGCTGCATCAACTTTAGCTTGACCAACAGGTCAAGGGAGGTGATTCTGCCCCTCTGCCCCGCTCAGGTGAGACCCCACCTGCAGAGCTGCCCCAGCCCTGGGGATTCCAGCATCAGCAGCCCCTGGAGCTGCGGGAGAGAGCCCAGAGGAGCCCCCGGAGCTGCTCCAGGGCTGGAGCCCCTCTGGAGCCAGGCTGGGAGAGCTGGGGGTGCTCACCCAGAGAGGAGAAGGCTCCAGGAGAGCTCCAAGCCCCTTGCAGGGCCTAAGGGGGTTTATAAAAAAGATTGGGACAAACATTTTTGTAGAGTCTGTTGTGACAGGACAATGAGCGATGTTTTTAAAATAAAAGGGAGTGGATTTAGACTAGATGTAGGAAGAAATTTTTCACTCAGAGAGTGTTGGGACACTGGCACAGGTTGCCCAGAGAAGCTGTGGCTGCCCCATCCCTGGAAGTGTCCAAGGCCAGGTTGGATGGGCCCTGAAACAACCTGGTTTAGTGGAAGCTGTCCCTGCCCATCGCAGGGGGTGGAATGAGGTGGATCTTGGTGACCTATAAAGGTCCCTTCCAATGAAAACCACTCTAGGATTGTGTGATTCTATGACATATCTTGGAGTTTTCTGTTTCTCAGGAAAGAGCAGCCTGTGAGCTCTGTGAAAAGGGCTTGCTGGGAGCTTGGGGGGATCTGGTGGTGGGAAGAGAGGTCCACCAGACTCAAGAAAGGATTCCTTGGCACTGGGACCAGTATCCTGGCTCAGTAACATGCTCTGGGGTTTCCTTTATAAAAATAAACCCATTTACCTTGCCATTCACATGCCTGTGGTGATGCTGAGCCAACTGACTGGGCTGGCTCCAGGCTGTAGGGTGGGGGCACGAGGGACCCTTGGGACAGTAGGCCAGGGTTTGAGCATGGGGACTTGGCCAGGGACCTCTGACATCCCTGCCCTACCCTGACCTGGTATCCTCAGAGACCCTGTCCCGTTGTTTTACCCCTCCTTTGGTGCTGTCCTCACCACAGGGCTGAGCATTAGGAGCTCCATGTAGTTTAGAGAAAGGTTTTTCCAGCCTACAGAGTAGGAGGAGAGAAGGATTTGGGATTCCCATTCAGGGCTGTTGCATGCAGCCACACACCCCCAGGCTCAGTGGTTTCAGGCCCAGCTTGCTGAGCCTCAGCTTGAGGGGTTCTTTTGTCCCAGCACCTCTCCAGGTGGGTGTTACCCTGTCCTTGCCCATCCAGGGAGGTGACACCCACCCTTCCCACCTCCAGAGCCTCCCGTGGGCCCTCCCATCCTGCCAGCACTGGCCCAGCCTCCAGCCCAGCCCTGCGCTGCTTTGCATCTGAGGCCATCAAACCCTATTTTGTTGGAGCGGGCCCAGCAAGGGAAGCGATCCAGCTCCATGTGACAGCCTCATTATTCACCACTCTGCCAATCTTTATGTCATCGACAAATTCTATCCGCAGAGATTTGGTATTGACTGCCAACTTATCGATGGGCTGGTGAACAGCATCTGGCCAAAGGCTGACACCCCCCCAGCGCTCAGATGGCGTGGCCAGCCTGGGATCATTTCCTGGCTTGCAGTCCTGCTGATCTCCTCGCTGACCTTCAGGCTGTCACTTAGCTCCGTGTCTGCGAAGGTATTGAACCACACCAAGCCGCACACCAGTGACAGTAAGTGCTAAGCTTCTGGTGCACCTGATTTCCTGGTGCCGTGTGTGTTCTGGGAGCAAAGCCCACTGGGAAGCACTGGGCCCTCCACAGGAGCAGCTAAAGAGCCATCAGATCTCATTTTTCTTCTCCCAGATGAGATGCAGACCTCTCCGAACACACATTTCTGTCCTTGAGAGGAAGAAAGGGGCTGGTTCCTGCCTCAGGGGAGCCTCCAGGAGAGCGCTGAGAATGGGAGCAAGGCGGGCAGTGTGCTGGCTGTGGGGACCTGCGGCATCACCCAGCAGGGTGGAGAGACACTGGGGGACACTGCCACTGTGTGAGCACCAGCAGCGGCTCCCAGCCAGCTCTGCACTGAGGCACAGCATTCCCTGAAGCCAGGTCCCCCAGATGTCACCTGTCCCCAGCCCACCTCAGCCTGTCCACCATGTGGGGCCTTTCCCAGCTCCCTGCAGAGTCAGAGGAGGCTCCCTGAGGAGCTCAATGCCCGCTGCAGAGCCACGCTGACCCTCACCCTGGTCACTACCTGCTCTGCCACATGCTCCAGCACAACTGTTCCCCTGGCACTGGAGCAGTGCCCAGGTCCCCACCAGCAACTCCCAGTGCCCTCTGCCTGTGCTGGGCGGGATCAGGGGGTCCGGCTGGGTGTGGGGGTCCCTGGCATGGCAGCTCCTGCCTGCACGGACTGGTTTATGAGGGATGGGAAAGCACTGGGGTTGTACAGCCCTTCCCAGTCCTGTCAGAGTAGAGGAGGGGCAGGGGAGGAGCAGGTCAGATAATGACCTTGCCCAGCTTGTTAACTTCCAGCTCTCCCTCTAATGTACTTGGCTCTTTTTTAATGAAAGCCCAGTGTTGTTTAACAATTAACAGGTCTGAAGGAAGTGATTTCCAGCACAGACTTACCGGGAGCTGCAGGAACTGTCCAAGGCTTTTTGAAGTGAGAGCTGCCCTTGAGAAGGAGAACCAGGTCATGCCACCCCCCTGTACTCCGTGCCAGCTCCTCCTGCATCACCAGGGTTCTGGGCACTCAGCTGGAGGGGCTGGAGCTGGAGGGCAGCAGGAAACCCAGCAAGCTCCACAAAATGTCCCTGCTGCTTATGCCTCTGTTGGACCACAGGGATCTGCTGTGAGTGAAGCAGTTCTGGGCTGCCAGGGGGGTCATGGTGAGATGGAGATGGCTGCAGCCTCTTCTCAAGGAAGCCAAAATCAGGCACACTCCAGCAGGAGAAAGGCCCAAATATTTCATTCGAGCAGCTGAGCACGCTGCCCTGGCAGCACTGCATTCCTATCCCCACCAAGACCCGAGGGAGGCCGGGGGATCACATCAGCCACAGGAAGAGCCTGGGTCAGCCCGTGGCTGGGGGGTCACACCTGCTGCTGCCACGGTCACTCCTGGCCCTGTGCTCGGTGCCTTCTGAGCAAAGCTCCCTGGAGGTCTGAGCCCCGTGGCTGCCCCGGTGACCTGGTAGATGTGACATCTCCAGCAGTTTGTGATGGACTGCGTCACCACTGTGTCACCTCATGACAGGAGAGCCCTGGCCATGGGCTGTGCCTGACCAAGTGCAGGGGTGTCTGCAGTTTGAACCCCCTCTGGGGCTGGCAGAGCCCATGACCCCTGAGCCTGTGGGTGTCTGCCCCGGGGTGATGAGTTCAGATGGCATCTGCATCACCGGGGCTGCTGGGCTCCGTTCCAGGGGCTGCCAGGCTGACCCTGATGGAGATGCCAATGGACAGGTGCCACCCTCAGCCACCTCCTGCAGAGCCTCTGGGCTGTTCCCAGCTGAGGCCTCTCGAGCAGGGGGATATCCCAGTGCCCAGGGGCCTGCACCAGGAGCCAGCTTTTGCTGGCATGTCTGAAAGAGGGCTGAGGCAGGCTGGTTGACTGCTTCGAGGGCCTCTGGCTTCTGGAGGGCAGAGATGTGCATGACAATGATCCAAGAGGCCTCCTGCCTCACTGCCCAGGACCTGGACAGCCCCAGGACTGGGATGTCTGTGGTTTGTGACACGCCATGTGCACAGGGATCGTGCAGAGAGCCTGAGGGAGCAGCGCCGTGAGGGTTAACCTGGGAATCAGCCAGGCAGCTGCCAAGGCACTATAGATTTTGGAGCAGTAACTCTTCAGCTGGAGAGTGAAAAGAGGACAGCTAATGAGGCTCATGAGATCTGTTAATACTTAACCCAATGCAACACCTCCCAGCCCTGCCAATAAATCAGTGGTGAGCACCAGCACCTTGCTCTGGTGTGCCAGCACGGCCCCAGCATCCACGGGGGATCCCTCCCTCTCACCATCACGGGGCCTGAGCCTCCTCCTCCCACTCTCATGTCACAGCAGTCTAGGGAAGACCAACATGTTCAAGCCCCTGTGGTTGGGACAAAATGCTTTGGAGGCATCTGGAGGCCGACCAGAGCCTCCATCTCAGAAGGATCAGGGGCTCAGCCGTAGAAAGCAAGGAGCCTGTGGATGTTCAGCTTCATGATCTGAGGGTGGGGGGCATGGGGCAGTGCAGCTTCGAATGCAGGTTTTTAGAGCCTCTCTAGGAAAATCCAGCCCTGGTTTAATCAGCACTGATTAACCTCTGCTGCAGTGAGGAGAGGTGGCTGCCCGCAGCCCTGCACGCCCAGGGCTTGATTTCCAGCACTTGCTCTGATTCTTGAGATGCTCAGAGACGTCTGTGCTCCTGCACAACACCAGGATTTGTTTCTCATGAAGAAATCATGACCAAAGAACAGTTGCAGGGCACACGCAGTGGGACCCCACTTGAAGAGTGTGGTTAAAGATCTGCCCTCTCCCATGAGAAATACTGAGTGCTCCTCCCTGGGAGGTGTAAGATGTTTTGGTGCAAAGTTGCCCCCTGTCCAAACTTTTCTACTGTCCCTCTAACAGCAGAACACAAACTGGGCTTGTCAAACCACACTGGAGAACCTTCAGTGGTAAAGGGAAGGAGGACAATCATCTGCCATCCAATTGTGGACACATTTCTGGCCTCATGGTCTGAAGGTAGGGCTGGGGAGAGATCTGTCTTTATTTCCTGGTACTGCTGCCGCCACAGATATCACTGTTACAGGAGGGCACCTAAAAACAGGTCCCAGGAAATGCCAGAGCTTCAAACATACCTGTGCTGGGTGAAGATGGCACAGCTGGATTCCTGGTCAGAAGATGTGGTGCCACCTTGGCAGAATGTGGATGGTTCCCTGCTTAGGGCCTGGCTGTGTCTGCCCCTTGAGTGCATCGGGCATCTCTGTTCATTTTCTTGCTCATGGAACAAGTTTGGATCAGCTGGTGGGACCCAAAATACTCACAGGTTCTGGGATCTGGTGTGGACGCATTCAGGTGTCAGAGAAGGGTCTCCAGTGGGGCTCTCTGAAATCTGCTGTGATCAGAGATGAGTGAAACATCACAACATTAGATCAGCAAAAATGATATTAAATTCCTGTCCTTTAAGAGAAAAGTAGTGTTTTGGAATGATCTGTTTTAATGACCTAAAAATTTCCATTGGTTTTATTTCCTCCTTCACCAAAAAGGAAAAAGAGCTGATCTCAGGTAGTGCACACACATCTGGGCACGGAGTGGAGCAGCTCCAGTACCACGAGGTAAATTTTCATAGGATCATTAAGGTTGGAAAAGACATTTAAGATCAACCCAGCACCAACACCATGGTCACCACCAAAACATGTTTTGAAGCACAGAATTTTGAATTCCTTTCACTCGGTGCATTTCCATCTTCTGTGCTTGGTCTTTGCTGACCTTGGGAGATGTTTTGCAGAGAGAATTTTCTTCAAAATGATGACATTTCCTTTTGGCGTTTTGTCATGACATGTACCCCAAACTCCTCTGTCTGCTGCTGCACTTTGTCAGCCTCTTTAGGAGCTCTTGAAAGGCAGTGCTGGAGTAGCTCTCCAGTAGCCACTATTTCACGTTCATCCAGTGTTTTTTCCTTATCAGGACTGTTGGATGCTGCCTCTCAGGTGCTCTGGACCTGTTGACTGATGGCTTCCAGGTAAGGGAAAATACAAATTGGCCTCGCCCAGAATTGTAAGTTGAGCTCAAAAATCATATTTGAACACAACTGATGGAGCACGTCCTGCCTTCTTGGGCTGCTTTTATCCATCGTGGTTGCCCAGAGCAGCTGTGGCTGCCCCTGGATCCCTGGAAGTGTCCAAGGCCAGGTTGCACGGGGTTTGGAGGAACCTGTGACAGTGGAAGGTGTCCCTGCCCATGGCAGGGCGTGGAACTGGATGATTTTTAAGGTCCAATCCAAGCCATTCTGTGAGTTCCACGATCATCCCATTCCCAGTCAGTCCCCAAACCATGTTCTTTGGGAACCTGCACAGCTGAAGGAGCACCAGGACTCACACGATGCCGGGACCAGGGGCTGTGTGAGTGCAGCATCAGGCATCACAAGGTGCACGTTGAGATCACGAGATCCAGCCACTCCTCCAGGACTCAGGGCTTGTCTTTGCCCTGCCCAGCCTCCAGCAGGGCAGCCCCACGGGATGGGCTCTGCCTGCCACCAGGTCACTGCCTTGAGCTGCCCTCTGTGCTCCACAGTGGGGTGGCTGTGGGCAGGACCCCGCTGGCTCGAGGCCACCAGGGACGGGCGATCCTTTCCTAATCATCCAGGCACAAGGTGACACAAGTTTCATTTCACACTTGTCAGGTGCTGACCCTTCTCCTGGGACTGGAGTGGCCTCCTGTCCTGGCAGGGAGGCAGAGCTAACCAGGCTCAGGGGAGACGGCCTGGAAGAGCGAGGGACCGTGACCGAGGGCCTGCCAGTACATTTCCCTGGTGGCTTTCTATCTGTGACAAGTTAGAAAACAAAATAAAAAGAAGGCAAGCAGTCAGCCAACCCACTTAACTGCAGTTTTCCTCCATCAGGATCTATTTAGTTTTATTCAACGTGACATCTCTCAGAGAGAAGAAGAAATTCTGGGAGCCTAAAGCCAGAGGGAGACCACACAATGTGTGCTGGCCGTGCTGGGGGAACTCATCTCCCTTATTGCATCTGACACCAGGCAGGAGGAGCCAGGGTCTGCAGCTGTGGGTGTGAAGAGGCTTTCCAGGGCTGGAGGCAGCCTCCCTCCACGCGCTGCCTGTGCACACAGCAGCATCCTGATTTCCCTGGCCTGCAGGAGCAGCTCCCCAGAGCCTGGTGGACCCTGCACTGCCCTAGACCCCGAGTTCCTGGGTCTCCAGCATGCAAGAGGAGGTGGTTTTGGACACAGCCTGGCTCCAAGATGCTCCAGCTGTCAGCTGGCGAGGATGAGGTTAAGCTGATGGCACTGGAATCCACAGCTGGATGTTGTGAGCAGAAGCACATCTGTATTGCTGCTTTCCAGGAAACCCCTTTTTCAGCCCAAATGGAGGGGATTTGGCAGTCTGGAACACAGAGAAGGGGAAGGAGCTGAGCCACTGGGACCCACTGCTCCCTACAGCACTGCCCTTAACTGTGGGATTTGTCCTGCACCAGTGCAAGGGGAATGTGGTGACACACAGGGCAGGGGGAACACTGAAGGCTGCCAGGCTCTGGAAGGCAGACAGTTCCCAGCCTGTGGGCAGCCTATACCGGTTGCAATGTTCCCATCAGATTCCAGTTTTGGGTACAGCTCCTGCCAAGGCTGGCTCAAGTGGCCCCAAGGACACAGTGCTGATCCAGGAGAAGGTGCCCAAGCGGGGCAGAAGCGTTGGCCGTACCAAAGCCACGTTGTGGAGGGCATGTGCCTGTTTGGCACTCCACAGTGGTGATGCCATGGCATCAGCCTATCCTGCCCCACGCCCAGCCAGGTCTGACCATGCTCCAGGGCTGGAGCAGGCCCTGGGAAGGAGACGCTCATCACCCAAGGGCCTCTCTCTTTGCCTTGTAGGAAGCTCAGCCTGTGCTCGTCAACACGACTGCAGGACAAGCAGCTGGCTGAAGAGATGTCTGCACCACTGATGCCAAGTTGTCCCACACAGGACATTCCTAGGGGAGCTCATCACACCTCTGGCAGCAGAACAGGCGCATAATGTAAGAGATTTTCAAGCTCAGCTTCTCCAGGTGAAGTCTCAGGTGAAGTCTCCATTGTCTCCCAGGCTGCACCTTCTGAGAGGGGCACAGATGACCCTGAACCTGAGCTGACCATCTCTGAGAGCTGGCAGAGCCCCCAGACCTGCCCGTATGGGTCATTCAGAGCTCCCTCCCTGCTGCCTGCACAGATGCACTTGCCCAGCTCTCCTTGCTGGGCGATTTTGGTACAGCAGCATCACCTCCAGCTGACTTTGCACTGTGATGCTGCAGGTCCTGCCCCCCAAAATGCTGCTGCACTCACCCCTGCCCAGCTGATGTTCTCACTGCATCAAGCTTCTCCTCTGGTTTCCATCTTACCAGCACGTCCATCCACAGATCCCGGGGTCAGTTTTGTGCCCCTCGTCACAAGACAGACATTGAAATGCTGGAGCAAGTCCAGGGAAGGGAACGGAGCTGGGGAAGGGGCTGGAGCCCCAGGAGCAGCTGAGGGAGCTGGGAAAGGGGCTCAGTCTGGAGAAAAGGAGGCTCAGGGGGACCTTGTGGCTCTGCACAATCCCTGACAGGAGGGGGCAGCTGGGGGTCGGGCTCTGCTCCCAGGCAACAATTGGGCTAGAGGAAATGGCCTCAAGTGGCACCTCAGGAGATTCAGGTCGGAAATCAGAAAAAGCTTTTTCACTGAGGGAGTGGTCAAGCATTGGAAAGGGCTGCGCAGGGCAGTGGTGGAGTCACCATCCCTGGAAATGTTCAAAAACCAAGTAGCTGTGGCACTTCATGGTATGGTTCAGTTGGCACGGTGGGATTGAGTCGAAGGTTGGACTTGATGTTCCTGGAGGTCTTTTCCAACCCCAGTGATTCCATGATTCCTAACTGCTTATCNCACCTACTCTTATTCTCTTAGTCTTGTCCAGCCTCTGTTCCAGGGAGCCACTCCAAGGCATCAGCACCACCCCGAGCACAGAGTGCATCTCCCCCACACCAAGCCCTCCTGCAGCAGCACCGTGGCACAGCCAGCCTCCCTGGCCCTCTGGCACGTGTCAAAGGCCAGGACAGCACCCCCTCACCTGCCCTGACCCAGGATCTTGGTCCAGGATGGTGCAGGCACAGAGAGGGCTCAGGGAAGAGCGGTGGGAATGGGTGGAGGTGTGCAAGGCCTGACAGGCTGGGAGAGACGGAGTGGCTCAGCCTATTTACTTTATCAAGGGGGGGTTAAGAGGCAACTTGATCATAGTCTATAAATACTTATGGAGGGAGGAGATTTCTGATAATGGAGGGGTTTTTAATCTAGCAGATAAAAAATGTAATGAGATTCATTGGCTGGAAGCTGAAGCTAGAAAAACCTAAATTGGAAATAAGATGCATCTTTTAAGCAGGGAGCATAATTAACTATTGGAGCAATTTGCTAAGAGATGTGGCGGATTCTCCATCATTTGCGGTCTTTAAATCAAGACTTTCTAAAAGAGATGCTCTCCCTCAGCCAGGTGTCACTGAGTTCCACAGTGCCATTGCTGAGGGAGAAGGGTGTCCTGCCCTGCGGAGGTCACAGTGGGTGCCCTCAGTGCCCTGTGGTGACACCCAAAATCCCTGCTGCCCTCCCAGGCCGGGCTCTCCATCACTCACATCCCATGTGCCAAAGGGCAGCAAATTCCCGTATGAGAATGAGAGTGGGTCCCCTCTGGGAGCTGGAGGACAGCCACAGCGAGGAGCCAGACCTTGTGCGTCCCTGCACGCCTCCTGCTTGCCCAGCTCAAGGATCCAGGGTGGGGGTGAGGCCGGGAGAGCTCAAGGCACACATGGAGAGGATCCAGAGCCGCGCGGTCTCGTGCACGCTCGGCATCCATCCCGGGGAGGAGGGCAGGGGGCAGGATCCCTGCTCAGTGCCATGCAGAAGGCTGTGTGCACCCACCCATTCTGCCACCAGCCCCACTCCTAACCCACAAACACCTCCTGAGCTCTCCAGACCACAGCACCAAGTCCTGCCCTTGATCCTGGTGCTCGGGGTGGCTGTTCCCAGAAGCCCGGCAGCCTCACACACTCCCTCACTGGTGCTGTTACTTCCCTGCCTCTTTTTTTTCCCCTTGGTTTCTTTCTTGATATTTTTTCCTTGCTGCCCTAATTTTTTTTCCCCCTATAATTTTCTCCATTGACTTTAATTAAGCTCTCCCCAGGCTCGCTCTGTAGGCAGGCTTCCCCGGGTCTAATTAGACTCTCATCATAAGTAATCTACATGGAAAGCAAACATGTGTGTGTGTGAGAGAGCCAGTGAGATTTATAGAGAGCATGCAGGGAGCAGATGGGTGCATAAAACACTACAAATAATTCTGGTACAGATGCAGAAAAGGCAGGCGCTGTGGTGAGGACTGGAGCCTTCCCCACATGCTCACATAAGTCAAATCTCTGTCTCACTCTCTCTCTAGGTATCACCACATTTCCCACAATAAAATCAATAGTGCAGATCAGAGTAAATCATCTTTGACTGGGGAAGCAGGGCTTGGTGATAGCAGCGATTCCCAGATGAGACTTAAGGAGATGTCTCACACTGATCTGTTTCTAACCATGTACTTAAGACCCAAGGTGTGTGCTGAGGTAATTACCAGGGGTGGGCTGCCCGTGGTGGGAGCTCTGAGCTGTTTGCTCAGGGATGGAGGATGGTTTATGGTGTGGGGCCAGGAGCTGCTGCCCTCACACCTCCCGAGCCAGCACTGCCAGGAGAGGAAACTGCCCTGAGGGGAAAGAGCTGGGAAACAGGCAAGTTGGAGATAGGAAAAAGAGATAAAAATACCCACCGGCTGGGAGGCTGGGAGATGCTCCCTGCTCTGATCCTGCCCCGGGCTGCTTGCTGCCCTGGAGCCGGTTCTGCCCTGGAATAGGGCTGTGCTTGGGGGCAGGAGGGTCTTGGGGTCCCCTGGGCAGCTTGTGGGAGAGGGAAGCCAAGGTCCAGCTCCACCTCTGATCCTTCAGTTCTCCCTGCACTGCTGAGGGCACCTGCCGTGTCTGAGGTGGGGAGGGGACCCAGCACCCACCATGGGGCTCTGAGCCTCTCACCTTGGAGCTCCTGGTGCTTCTCTGGCCAGGAGGAGGGGTCTGTCCTCTGCCCATTCCACAGCCTCAGCGATTTTGTGCCTCATTCCCTCACCTGGATCAGCATGGGCAACCGTGTGGAGCAGAGAGGAAGCCACCGGAGCTGCCTGAGGTGCTCCTCTGTTGGCTGAGTTTGTCAGGGCCTGGCACTGCCCTAGGATGTGGTCTATGGCCCCTGGGCTGGACTCACCCTTTCCCCCTCTCACTGTGACCCTCACTTCTTTCTTGGCATCCTCATCCTCTTCATCACTGCTGCGGGATATGGCTGGCAGCTGATCATTCCCAGCAGGGTCCCATCACTGCATCTGTGTCCCAGAGGCTGATTGGGAATGCTCTGGTGCCTCTCTCCTTCACAGTGACTGTCCCAGAGTGGCACACATGGCTTCCTAGACGGTGTGCCCAGCACAGGGTGACACCCAGAGTGTCACACACCAGAGCCCTGCTGAGCTCTGCCTGGATGTGGGCTCACCTCTGCCCTTGGGTGGCAGAGGCCAAAGCTCCTCAGGTGTGGCGTGCTGGGCAAACACTGTCCAGAAAGGCACGGACAGCACTCCCAGGCACAGGGTGGGATTGCTGGGATTGTCCTGTGCCAGGAGCTGGTCCTTATCCAACTCAGGATATTCTGTTATTCTCTGATTCTATGGCCTGGGTGCTTCCAAATGGGAGATGATGGGAGAGGTTGAGATGGGCGAGTACAGGAGTCACATGTGGCAAAGGCGTCTGCTCGCCAGCGGTCTCACAGGGTCTGGATGTGTCCCATGCTGGCTTTGCCCCAGGGCATTTCTGGCAGGAGTCCCAGCCCTGGTGTGGGTACAGGAGGCTCCTGGTGGCAGCTCCCTGCCCTCTGGCCCTGCAGTGTCCCCCTGTCCCTCTCCAGTCCCTTGCATGGAAGGATGGTGTGGGAATGGGTTGGCCTGATGGAGGGACAGAGAAGGGTCTGTTCTGCTGATGCCTAAAAGAAGGCTACCTGGAACAGAGGCTGGACAGGGTTAAAGAATAAAATAGATATTTATTGAAAGGCCTTCACAGGACACACCCTGGGAGTACAAAAGCCTGGCCAAGACTACAGCTAAGATGGATCCCCAAGATGGACCCTGGGTCACGGGTTCTCGCCCTTTTTATAAGTTTTGGCCCATTTCCATATTCGGGCCAACTGTCCAACCATGGCTTCAGTCCACGCAGTCCCATCCTTTCGGACTGTCCCCTCTCAATCCGTGGCTGTTTACATTCTTGGGGTCTGAAGCTGCAAATGTCCTTGGTTCTTCGGGCTGGAAACGGTGTGTTTTGTCCAGCCAGGCCAGGAGAAGAGCTGTTAGCACTGTACATGAAGCCCAGAGTCACAGACACACTAACGCAGTATAAAATCTAAAAAATATGAAAGTTAAAACTAAAGGTATCACTGCCACACCACAGGGACAGACTCCCCTCTTGAGTGGTCTCTGCTCACCACTGGCATGAGAGTCCCCCTCACAGGGTGCAGGGTCACCCAACACCAGCCCCTGGGGTTGTAGGCGAGTCCCACTTACCACTGGAGCAGAGGTTTGGGCTGAGCCTGGCACTCGGATCTTGGCCATTGTGTGCACAATAACGGCCCCGGTTCCTGGGGACAATGACAGCCTGGGCCCCTGGTGGGAGCGCCTGGCTCTTGGGAAGTTGTACTGATGGGACAGCTCTGAGAGAGGAAGGGAGTGCTGCTGGCCGTGGGGCAGGGCCTGTGATTCACTAAATTTAAAGACAGAAGGAACTTTGGGGCCATTGAGGTCTAGTGGTTTCAGCTTTGCCTAGTGGGAGCTGTCGCTGGGCATGTCCTTGGAAACGTGCCTCAAACCAGGCAGTGTGAGCAGGTTTGCAGCTGGAACCCAAAAGCTGTCGCCGAAGCATCTTTGCAGAAGCCCCAAGGGACGGACTCTCCCCCTTCTGTAGTCAAACTCCCTTGCACTGAGAATATCTGCCTTGATTCCTACAAAACTGGTTCTAGCTGGGTGTCCAGGCTGCTCTGCATTCTGCCCCTGTGGACCAAAGATCTCTGCCAGCCATGGGATTTAACCCCTTTCCAATTTATCCTTCCTATTGAGTTGTGCTTTCTGAATGTCCCCCCACAAGGTGTTTTTCCCAGGTTTTGTATAATTTCTGTGGCTCTTTCCTCAGCATCTGCAAACTTTCCATGCCCTCTAGAAAACCCAGACACCAAAGCCACGTCCAGCATTCCAGTATCTGCCTCAGCAGTGCTTTTCCATGTGGTGTCTAATGAGACTGTGGAACTCATCCCCATGCAACGTCACAAAGGCCAAAAATGTCAATGCCTGGAAAGGCAGGTTAGACAAATCCTGGACAATGGAGCCACCAGTGACTGCCACAGGGGCTGCTGGACTGACCCAAATGCTGTGTGCAGCTCCTGCATCGTTCCTGAAGCCAGGAAAAATATTGTGGGAAAGGATGGCTCAGTGCTGGCCTTGCATCTCTGAGCATCTGCTGCTGGTTGGAGATGGCCCAGGGCTTGGATGGAGCTTGGGTCTAGCCCTGTCCAGGCACTCCAGTGTCCCTGAGTGGTTTGACTTGGTGTTCTTAGAGGTCTTTTCCAACTTAAATAATTCTCTGATTCTCTGATTCTGTGTGTGTGGAAAGAAAGAGACTTCAAACGGTCAAACACCAGCTTCTCCCATGCGGGTGGATCCCTTGGGCTGCTCAGCCCATGCTCCCCTGCAGATATTGCAGACAAAAGGGCATTTCCAGGATGGGAATTAGCTTGTCATGTGCAATGGGGCAGAAAACTCATCCCCTTGCTGCTGACCTGAGGTGTGGGAGACACAGCTCCCAGGGAAACACCCTCCTGAACTGAAACACCCTCCCTTGGTGCTGCACTGCCTCTGAGAAAGGAGGGTGGTGGCCTTGCCTCACCCTCTGCAGGGGCCATGGTCAGCCCTGCAGGCTCCTGCTGCAGCTGGAAAGCCCACGGTAGGCACAGCTCCCATCACCTCCTCCCCTCGTGGACCAGCCCATGGCCATGCCCGGGATGAGCCCAGCAACCTTCAGAGGGGTGGGAAAAACTGTGCCAGCCACACTGGAGCTGTCTGCAGACCTCCTCTGGACCCCCGTGGTGTGGGCATTCCCCAGAGAGCTCTCCCAGTTGTCTGCAGGGCCTGAAACCACCAAATCCAGCATCAAGCTCCTGTTTGAAGGTACCTGTGGAGGAATGGTGGGTGACTAGAGGACACAGCCATCCACTCAGGCAGTTCACACCAATTTCAGTAACTCTTCACTCCTGCAGCTCACGAACCTTGTCTGTGCTCTTGTGATGCTTGTGGGGTCTGAGCTCTGGACCTGCCCAATATGATGCAACTCATTTCTCTGGTGATGAAATAATTTAGCACTAACTGTGCAGGGCTGCAGAAACCCTCAGCCAGCTCTTTTCAGACTCTTGACGTGAAATTAGACTGATTATTGAGATTACTATTATTTTTAGGGTGATTTGAAAATGTTTGTCCCATGTAGGTGTTGTTTGACATTCTCCTTAGGTACCAAGAGCCTGAAGAGCACTTCATTGTCCTTGCGTGTTGGAAGTGCTTCCTCCCAAACACACAGAACAGAAATGCTCCCTGGTCACGTCTGCCTCTCCTGCCTCGTTATGAGCAATTTTACCATCTCTGTGTAGCAGCACCCTTTGCCATTGCTGGGCTTTCTGTTATTCCTAATAGACTTCTAAAACCTCTTCACTTTGCCAGCCCAGGAGCTTGTCCCAGTCCTTCTGCCACTTGCGATTTGAGGACTGTCACTCTCTGGCCAGGGGAGCAGGCACGGAGAGGTGTGAGAGGATGGAGAGCATGAGGAGAGGGATGGAAGGATGGGATTAACACCAGGAGGGTCTGGGAAGGATCAGAGTTGTGACCGCAGGTCTGAGCTCCTCCCGGAGGGCAGCTGGAGCCCGCTGAGGTGAAGCTGTCACAAACCCCACAGGTGGCCCTGGTGGCACTGGCAGAGTGAACAGAGCGGGGCGAGGCTGGGGGCTGACGATCTGGGGGAAATGGAGCTGTGCTGGGGTGGTCACACCCCCACTTTGTGCTGAGGATGTCTCAGAGCAGCAGAGAGCAGCAGGGCAGGGCACAGCTGGAGCATCCCACATCACAGTCCCTGTCACCCTTCTCCTTCTCTGTTGGTGGCACCTGCAGGCTGGAGGTTCACAACTGACTGCCAGGGTGGAGGGCAGGGGGACATCTCCTCCTTCCAGCACATGCTCCGTCCCCTTTAGGGGTAAATACAATCTCCTTTACAAACTGCCTCCGCTCTGGGGATAGAGAGAGCTGGGGTTGAGAGAATTGGGATTGTTCAGACTGAAGAAGGTTCTGGGTTGAACTTACTGTGACCTTTCAGTAGATCAATAGAAGCTCAGAATCATAGAAGGGTTTGGATTGGAAAGGACCTTTAAATGTCATCTCATCCTTGCTGCCAGGGGCAGGGACACCGTCCCCTATCCCAGGTTGCTCAAAGCCCCATCCAGCCTGGTCTTGGGCACTTCCAGGGATCCAGGGGCAGCCACAGCTTCTCTGTGCACCCTGTGCCAGGGCCTCCCCACCTCACTGTAGAAAACTTCTTCCTTATATATAATCCAAATGGACCTCTCTCCAGTTTAAAGCCATTCCCCACTGTCCTGTCACAACAGGCCCTGATAAAAAGTAAAGGAAGTTTCTCATTTGATTTAGGACTAATAATTTATCTTCAGTTTTGCCTCTTAGCCCCTAGATGAAAAGTCACAGGGGCTCTGCCTGACCCTGTGGTGACTTTCTTCAGGAGCCTGAGAATTCCCAAATTGCTGACATTGCCCAGAGACACCTGTGAGAGGAGGAACATTCCCATTTGCAGCCTCTCTTGGCTCTCAGCCTTTGCTGCCTCCATTCCCTGGTGTGGGACAGCCCCTGCTTGGTCCACACGGAGATGTGGAAGGACGTAGAGCGGAAGACACAATCCCAAGGCAGTGTGTTGCTGGTCCCCTCGTCCTGCTGCAGGGTCCCTCCACCCCATCCAGCCCCCGCTGCCTCGCTCTGACAAACCACTCACTGAGTATTTGTTTCAGATATTTAAATACATCTCAGGGTTCAGATCGCAGCTTCTCAACAGCAGTTAAATAAGTAACACATTCATATTTTGTAAACTGTTTCTCACAGCTTGTTTATTTAGGGTTATAACTCGATTTGGGCTCCTTATGGAAGTGTGACTCATTGTTTAATGTGTCAGCTCATTAGCAATACTTGTTTTTGCCTTATATTTCTGTGCTACCACTAATTGCTGAGCCCACTGTGAGCTTCAGCTTCCAATGACACTGTGGAAAATGCAAGAAAATAGATCAGTTACTAGATAAAAGGCAACAGAAATAAACAAACTCATGAACCTGCAGAGGAAGCTTTTTAGCTGCTGTGATTTTACTTCACAAGGAGACCTCCCTCGTTTGGGAAATTGATACCACCAGCTCCTGGGATCTTGTGTCAGGAGGATTTGAGCAGGACCAAGCTAAGGAAAACCACAGCCAAGGCAAATGCATCAGGGTCACTTCTTCACATCAGCACAGGTGGGCAGAACACCTGCAGCTCGAAAGCCACCAGCCCGCCCTCTCTGAGGAGCTGGTGCCCTGGCAGAGGAGAAATCGAGGAGCTGGATTTGAGTATCTTGGCAGTGCAATCTATTTCTTTGATGCACAGTCCCTGAGGGCTGGGCCAGAGGTGCTCAAACCCTTTAGTGAGAAAGCACATCCCAAGCAATGTCAATCAAGGACTTGCTAACGAGCAAATCTGACCAAAGCATCCTCTCTGGGAGCAGCTTCAGCCTCCTGCCACCCAACTGCTGCAAAAGGCACCGTGGCAGGAGGGTGGCTCCTCCAGGGCTGCAGGTCTGGGGTCAGCACCTCCTCCTCCATCCTGATCCCTCAGCCTGAAGCAGTTGGTAGGAGAAGTGTCCTGGCCACAGGAGAGGTGATTCCCACCTTGCGTTTTTCTGCTCAGAGCATGTGATGCAGCGGGAGATGGAAGAGCCCATTTTTGTCATTTAGATTTCATGGGCTCTCTGGAACAAGCCTTGAAAATGCTGATGTTCATGGTCACAGTCTTTGGCAAAGCAATTGTTCTGGACATGTGAGAATCAACCTTCCTTGCTTGCATCCCTGCTTGCTCCCTGGCTTCCTTTATTCCTTCCTTTTCTCTGCATCACTTGAGCAAGATTTTTTTTCTGCTTTGCTGGCATAAGCTTCTTTCTAAGAAGAAAACGGCTGCTTGTTTCCACATAGTTTTACGAGTTTTCATAAGTACTTAAAGGAACAACAGCCACCAAATGAAAAGCATTTTATGGGAGAGAGAATGAAGGAAAAACCCACAAAACTGGAGGGGTCGGCGATGATGACGAAGAAAGGGGAAAAGAGCCAGACCTGCCTGATTAATGTGTTTAACTTCTTCCTCCTTGCAGAGCCCCCAGGGAGCACTACTGGGAAGGGGTTGCTGGAAGAGGCTGCCTGGGTCCGTGGAGGAGTCAGGCTGGGAGCAACGCTTTCTGGTCCATCCTCCCACTCCATCCTCTGGCCGCAGCACCTCTGCTCCCTGCCAGGAGGATGCAGCCCCTGCAGGCAGCTCCTTCCCCCTGCCCACAGCACAGCAGAAGTGCCCACACTGCCTGTCCCTTCCCTGCCAGGCGCTGCTGGCCTTCGGCGTGTGACACTGGGAGATGGCAGGTCCCGGCGTGGCCTGGATCCCCGGGATGTGGGAGCAGGCAGAGGAGACACCAGCACGACATGACTGGCCTCAAGAGCAGCATTTCAATTAGGAACAGGAAGGCCAG
This sequence comes from Melanocharis versteri, assembly GCA_013397845.1. Classification (NCBI taxonomy): domain Eukaryota; kingdom Metazoa; phylum Chordata; class Aves; order Passeriformes; family Melanocharitidae; genus Melanocharis; species Melanocharis versteri. Next base: position 196,304 of record VZTG01006284.1, read on the forward strand.
GGAAGGCTAAGCAAACTCAGGCTTTCCAAAGGAGGCTGCAGGAGCCAAAACTCCGGGGTTGCATTTCTGGCCAGAAGTGCTGCAGATTTGGAAAACATCTCCGCTGGAGCTGGGGAACATCCAGGCTGGGTATGAAACTATTAGAGAGTGTCTAAAGGAGGGACAAGAGATGGTGAAGGGTCAGGAGGGGCCACAGGAGGAGCAGCTGAGGGCTCTTGGTGTGTCCAGCTGGAGCAGAGGACACTGAGGGCAGAGCTCAGGGATCTGCAGCTCCTCCCGAGGGGCAGCTCCCATCTCTGCTCTGGGACAGGGACAGCAGCCAGGGAACGGCTGGAGCTGGGCCAGGGCAGGCTCAGGCTGGAGATCAGGGCAAGGCTCTTCCCCCAGAGGGTGCTGGGCACTGCCCAGGCTCCCCAGGGAATGGGCACGGCCCCGAGGCTGCCAGAGCTCCAGGAGCGTTGGGACAGCGCTGCCAGGGATGCCCAGGGTGGGATTTTGGGGGGTCTGGGCAGGGCCTGGGGCTGGGCTGGATGATCCTTGGGAGTCCCTTCCAGCTCAGGGTGTTCTGTGATTCCATGACTGATAAGAGGTGCTCCTGGTGGAATCAGATAAAACAGACCCTCTCCATGATATGGGGATCACTCTCCAGCATTCCTGATCTGCTCAGTTTTCCAAGGCAGCCTTTGGGATATGCCAGGGCTGCATGGGATTTCCTCAACACTTCTGAAAAAATGTGCTTTAAAATACAGTGTTAAAGCTCTCTGTTACCCTCCCGCAGTAAGATCCAGCACAGGGAAATCCATCACAGAGGATGCCTGTCCTAAAATCTGACCATCCCTCTGTGGGGAGCCCCTGCAGCAGGTCCAGTGCTCCTCGAGCTCTGCAGGAGAGACACTCACCCCACCGACCCCAGCCCAGGTACAAATGCAGCCCAAAACACTCTACCTCTGTCCCTGCTCAGCATCGCAGAGAGAAAGCAAAATTCCTTGTCTGGGAGATGTAACGGGGCAGAATTGCGTTTTCCAGCACTGAGGAGGGCTCTGCAAACAATGGAGATTAAAAAATAAATAAAAGCTATAAAAACTGCTCAGCAATGTCCTTTTAAATTATTTTTTTTTTCTGAAAACATGCAATAAATCCCATGCAAGAGTCATAAAAGTACCTGAAATGCTCCTAGAAAGATTTATGGGCACCCTACCACTATTCTCAATAAAGTGAATATGCTGGTTCCAAAATAATTTCTCATCACCCATACTTCAAATTCCTGAACTCCTTTCAGTCAGCCTATCCCAAGAATTACTGTAACGTCAGGATGGCTGTATTACATCCTCTCAGAAATAACCCTCCTGTCTGATTTATACACACTGGGATCTTTCTCCTTTGTCCACGTTGCTGAATCCAGAGATTCTCAGCTTTGACCCTGTGCCAAAGATCTGTCCCTGTAACTCTTCCAGGGAGCCTTGTCATCCCGAAATTATCTCATCATTGCCTTGAAGTAGTTTGGAAACTTGGCTTTCGAGATGAACACTCCTGATTTGGAGAAGGAGGGGGTCCTGACACCTGCAAACGAGATGATGTTGGTCGAGGCAGGTGCAGGAGGAGGTGGGGGACAACCTCCCTGTCGTGATGGAAATGGAGACAAAGGTCTTTACTGGATGGGCACAAAAAGGCACAAAAAGGGATCCTGTTCCCAGGGCCAGCTTGTGAGATCCCTTGGAACTGAGCAGCCTCTGTGGAGGACAGGGAAGGGCCTGTGGGGCTGGATTCATGTTCACCACAGCCACCACTGATCTCCCCTTCATCAGTGAGCGTGTGCCTGGTTTTGCTGGACCTGGACTCCACCTGATGCCTTGGAGTGGCTCCCTAGGACAGAGGCTGGACAAGAGTAAGAGAATAAAGTGGGTATTTATTGAAGGCCTTCAATAGTCACCTTGGGCAGCCAGAAGCCTCCCAGAGGCTACACCCAAGATGGACAATGGTCATGAGTTTTTCAGACAATTATAATTTTGGCCCATTTACATATCAGGGGTTAATCCTCCAATTACAGCTTCAGGTAATGAAGTCACTTACTCCTGGTTTGCTCCCCGCCAATTCTCTTTTGTTTATACTTTTCGGGGCCTGAGACAGTGAGGTGTCCTTGAGTTTCAGGCCCAGAGAGGAATTGTTTTGTCTGAATAAAACAGGAGGACAGCAGCTGACAGGCTGTGCAGTTGTAGAGTTATACACTAAAGCAGTACAGGATCTGGAAAATATAAAAGCTAAATCCTAAGGCATCACACCAGCCAAGGTTTTCCTGGCTTTGCATCAGCCCCGGGACTGTTCCTAGCTGGTGCTGTGTGGCTGATGGCTGGAGGCCGTGGCTTTGGCCCACGAACACTTCCCCACTGCTGTCAGCACTGGCACAGGCTGTGGGATGGGCTCGTGCCCTCCTGCCCCCTCCGTGCCCTCGCAGAACCACAGAGCAGCTCGGGTTGGAAGGGTCTCTAGAAGTCAGCTGGCCCAGCCCTCGTTCTTCTCCACGACTTGCAGCTTTCCTCCCCAAATCACTGCCCTGGGCAAAGCAATGCAGCCTCTGGGATGCTCAGAGACAGCTGCCAGAACCTGGCAGCACCGAGCTCACTCAGGGGTGAAATTTACTGAGGAGAAAGCAATAGCATTGGGGAAGAAATGCCCCAAATGTCTGTGGTTTATGTTCTTTCCCCAGCAGGAAGAATGCCTTTTAATTATTTGATTAAACCAGCCATGACGTGGAAGAGATTTGGGCTGCTCGTCCTCCTTCCCACCTTCCCCATTTCTTTCATTTCACCACTGGTAACCCCAAAAGTGTGATGCCCAGATTTACCAAGGACTCTGGGTTTATTTTAGCTTTTCATCTTCATTCTTTACAGTCCTTTTTACCACTTTTCTAATGTGAAGAAGTTTGCAAAATTGGACATTAGCAAAGGGAAAATTACATAAAAACCCCAAAGACCAAGGCTGATGCCCTTCATCCTGTGGTAACCAGGGTCTGACCAAAGGATGTGGAAAATAGCAATCTGCTAAAACACCCTGAAAATGGGGAAAGAAAAAAGGAAAATTATCATTTCAACAACAACAAATGGAAAATTAAAGAAAATCACATCCATGGGGGTTTTGGTGAAATGATGGATTTTTGATAAGGGGGGATTGTTGTAAATTTCTTGGGATAAAAGTTGTTCTCAGAGGCACCTGGGAAAAGTGGTATCACATCTCCCGGGCGGATTGTGCTGGGAAGGCAGCAAAGCCTTTTTGGGAAGCTCCTCCCTTTGAGTCTCCATCCCCAGCAGGACTGTGTGAATCTCACTGGTGCTGTGGGATGGGCTGGTGCCCTCCTGACCCCTCCGTGCCTTCCCAGAACCGCAGAGCAGCTGGGGCTGGAAGGGCCTCTAAAAGTCCTGTGATTTGCTGGTGACAGGCAGTGGTGACACAACTCAGGGGTGGCATCACGGAGCAGGGAGGGAACCTCAGCAGGGCACCAAGTCCATCACTCATTACTCAACAGGTTCTTCATTGATGGTGAACGACCTTCCTGCTTCGTAAGGTGCTGCTCTCTCACCTCGAGTGCTGGGGGCAGTTTGGGGTGCCACAATATGAGAAGGACTTAGAGCTATTAAAGAATGTCCAAAAGAGAGACACGGAGCTGCTGAAGGGAAATCAGCACTCACTAAGAGGATGAATTTCCATGAAATTTAAAAAAAACCCAACGAACCAAACAACAAAACCAAGCAACACCAAAAACCTCATTGCACTTTCAGATGTGTCAGTGCTATTCTCTTATTTTTAAATGGTAACTGCAAAATTGAAAACTTCGATCTAGAGCCAGGGAAGGCTCTGAAGCCTGGGGAAGGGAGAAAGTCCCAGCTGGGACAGAATCTGAACCTGCATCCCAGAAGTGCCTGAGCAGGGGCTGAGGGACACTTGGGGCACAGGGCTGAGCGGCACAAGGGACACAGATCCATCACCCAGCTGCCAAAAGCACAAAATCTTCCTTGCCCAAAAAGCTGATGACAACCTCAGAAATCAGCCTTTTCAGCCCTAACCAAATATCTCTGTGTTGTGAGCACTGAGAGATGTAGCATCCAATTTGGGGCTATTCTCAGATGTCCAGTCATGCACTTCAGTGGTGAGATTTGGGCGTTTGCTTTTTTTGCATTGGCAAATGAACCCTTCCCTACAAACACGTTTATTCCTCTCCACTGGTGCCTCTGTGAGAGTCCCAGATCTGTCTCTCAGATGCTGCAGGAGCCCCCTCGAGTGCCCGGGGCTGTCCAGTCCTGCCCAGGGCAGTCTGCTCTGCTCCAGTGTTTGAACCAGTCCATCCTGTGCGCCCCAGACGTGTCCTGAGGGGATGCAGCCACCCCAGAGCCAGAGCCTGACGTGGACAGGGCTGCCTTGACCTTGAAGCAGTGGTGCCTGATCCGGGGAGCGATTTTCCAGCTGGTCGCCCTTGGCTGCTCCAGTCAGGGCTGGAGGTGACTGCCCTGCTGCGGGAGGTGCCAGGCTCATGCCTGGCTGGTGCTTGGAGAGCATAAACAGGGAAACAATCAGGGAGGGAAAATCCAGCGTGGAGATGAGGGGAAGGACAGCAGCACACGGCCTCTGTTCTGGTGAGATGGAGAGAAAACCCAGCATTCAAATACTTCAGCAGTTAATTGGGAGTGTGACAGGAAACATGCCCTGACTGTAAAGCGTGCGTGCGCTGGATGGTGTGTCTGGAAGCACAGATATGCGAGGGAGCGCACAGCACTGCGGGGGTGATGCTTTCCTGGCATTCCTTGACACTGCTGGGTTTTTTCTGTGACACTGACCTGCCTTAAGGGAGCTCAGATGCCCCTCCTGGCCCTCCTTACCTGCCCTCCCAGACCCAGGAGCATCCTGTGGGCTCTGCCCAGCCCTCAGGGGACTGGCACCTGCTGGCTTCACAGCCCATCCCTCTGATGCCTTTTTGGGACTACCTAAAAACAGAGGCCAGACAAAATCAAGGGCATAAAAGCAGTTATATTTATTGAAGGGCCTTCAGGTACATTTCAGGCAGATGAAGCCCCCCCAGGGGCTACACCCAAAAAATGGATGATGGGTCACAGGTTTTCACACTTTTATAAGTTTGGTCCATTTGCATATTGAGGGTTAATCTTCCAATTACAGCTTCAGGTAATGAAGTCATTTACCCCAGGTTTGCTCCCCCCCAACTCACTTTTGTTCACATTTCTCAGGGCCTGAGGCAGTGAGGTGTCCTTGATTGCCAGGCCTGGAGAGGAATTGTTTTGTCTGACCAAAATGTGAAGACAGTAGCTAACACTGTATGTGGAGTTTAGAGTTCTACACTAAAGAATTGCAGGGTTACAAATACATGAAAAACATAAAAGCTAAAATCCTAAGGCATCACCTCACAAGGGCAAGTTCTGCCCTCCAGCATGGAGGCACATGGCATGGAAAGAGCAGGTGAAGTTATTTGGGATGTTTGAGGCTGACCAAGCGGGTGGGGGAGGGCTCGTTGCCCCCTTTCCCTGCATCCCTGCCCTGCTCGCCCAGTGAGGGGACGCAGGGCTGCCAGGCCAGGGAGGGTGTGAGTGCTGCAGAGAGGCTCCTGTGGCCGCCGAGCTCCCTCTGGGACCCGTGTCTCTAGGAATAAGTGTCTGTGTCTCCACGGCCTCCGGAAAGCCAATCAACAACACTCGTTTGCTGCCATTTGGGCTCCCAGTGTCTCCAGCCTATAATTCAGTGGCTTGCATGCATTAATTGTCAAGCTTGGAGTGCTACAAAGAAGCCCAGCCTGGCTTTCTTGTGGTTTGCACTGGCGCCTCGCAGCACAGCTCTCCATCCTTCAGCTCAGGGACTTGGCACAGCAGCCTGGGCCCAGGGCTTTGCTCTCTGAGCTACATCCCTGCTCCAAGCTCTGGTCCCAGACAGCTGGGCTGCCCCTGGGCTGCCCGGGGGCTGTTCTCACCCTCCTCACCCCCTTCTCACCCCCTTCTCACCTCCTCACCCCTTTCTCATCCTTCCAAGCAGATCTGCAGGGATTCCTCCGTGAGCAGGTCCCCACCCAGGCCCCTTTGAGGGCCCCAAAAGCCTTTACCCTCCCAGTGTCCCCAGGGCCGGGCGCTCCCAGCCAGTGCCTCTGCCCTGGGGACCCTGAGCTGCCCTCAGCCAAGTGCCATCTCTGGGGGTTTTACTGCAAGTTGCACCATTTTCTTATAAAACACAGAATCTTGGAATTGTTCAGGTTGGAAGAGATGTCTGAGATCATCAAACTCAAATATTTGCCTAACGCTGACAACTTCACCACTAAACCCTGTCCCCAAGCGCCACATCTCCACATCTTACAAAATCCCTCCAGGGATGGGGACTCCACCACTGTCTTGGGTAGCTGTGCCAGGGACTGACAGCCCCTTCAGTGAAGAAATTTTTTCCTGATTTGGAACCTAAACCTCCCCTGGCATAGCTTGAGGCCGTTTCCTCTTGTCCTGTCCCTTGTTCCGTGGGAGCAGAGCCCGACATCCCCAGCCTAGACCCTCCTTGTATTGCAGAGAACAAGAAGGTCCCCCTGAGCCTCCTCTTCTCCAGGCTTTTCTCTTCTCGTGGCCATAGATACCAGAGTCAGAGGACTGTGAGAAGGGAAGGGATTGGACTGCCCAACTTGCAGGGGTGAGGACAAACAGAACCCCATGCTGGCTCCAAACCCACCGGGTGTTTCCAGAGCTCAGACCATGCCTGTGGAATTCCCCACCTAAGGAACTGTGTGGGTGCCATTGGGACAGCACAAATCCACCCCCAGCACTCTCAGAGCACAGGGCTCTGCTCCAGGCTGCACCCAAGCTCTTGGGGCAGGGTTTGAATGTCTCGGTGCCCTTTCAAAAGGCTAAAGAACAAAGAGCTCAAGTGGTTTGTTAATTCACTCCTCAGTCTCTGTTTCTCCAGAGTGACCAATGTGACAGGAGATTCTGGAACCCCCCCACAGCTGCAGGCCCTCACTGTGGGCAGATGTTTGATCTCTCTGTGCTTGGCATGAGCTGTGACCTGCAAAAACACTGCCATGTGTGGGTGCCTGGCGAAGGAATTGGGCTGTGCAGACAGGAACCTTTTCTGTTGTGCTCTTGGAGCAGCAGCCTCTGGACTTTCTGAGACTGTGGTTACATGTGGACCACCCTGTGGCATGGACCTGTCATCCCCAGTGTGTCACTACAGTGGTGGAGGCTGAGGTTACGCTGGGCTGCACCAGCAGGAGCAAAGCCAGAACACTGGGTGACGTCCCCTTCCCCTGTCTGGTCCTGGGGGCGACATTCCTGGGGACCTGTTTTGGACCCTCAGTTCAGGAGAGGTGGAGAGAGCGATCAGGATGCTCAGGGGGCTTCAGAAAATAACCCAGGATAGAGGAACCAGGCTGGGGAAGCTGGCAGAAGACAGAATCTCAAAGGAGTGACCCATCTTCCACTGCTGGGAAGGGCCAGTTTAGAGAAGATGGAGCCAGGGTCCCATCAGAGGTGTGCAGGGACAGGGCCAGAGGCAAGGGACACACATTGCAATAAAGGAAATCCCCTGTGGATGTGAGGAGTGTGTTCCTCACCACAAGGGCAGCACAGAGCTGCAGCAGGTGCCCCAGGAAGATGGTGTCTCCGTTTCGGAGATTTAAAAAAACCGAATGAACCAGGTCCCAAACAACCTTCTGTAGCTTTGCAGCTGCCACTGGAGACTGTGGCTGGACCAGAGACCTCCAAATATCCCTTCCAGCTGAAATCTGCCTGTGGTCCTGTGTTTCTGTGGTTCCTAACACCGGTCTGAGCCCAAAGACCATTTTCAATTCCATGAATTGTGGCCATGAATCCCACAGGATGGTTACAGGTGGGTTGGTTTGACCCCATCTGTCCAGGGGCAGTCTCAGCTCCTGCAGTGTGAGAAGTACCAATGCTCCCCTCCTGGGGCTGCTGATGGGTTTACAGGGAACTTAATTTCTTTCCAGCTGGGTGGAGATCGTCCATCCCCTAATCCCCAGCTCTGCCTTTTGGTGCCCTCCCCATTTGTGTTTCCCTTTCTGAGGGCAGGGCCCTTGTGTGTGTCAGCTGCAGGAAGATGTGTTGGGTTCTGTTCTCTGGTCCCTTCCTTCACTTCACCTTCTGGGCCATGGCTGGCTTTTGCACTGATGGTTTTGTTGCACTCCCTGCCCGCTTCCCTCAGAAACAGGAGGCAATTTAGAGTCACCACAGAATTGTGGGATGGTTTTGGTTGGAAGGAACCTTAAAGCTCCTGTTGCTCCAATTCCCTGCCATGGGCAGGGACACCTTCCACTATCCCAGGTTGCTCCAACCCTGTCCAGCCTGGCCTGGGACACTTCCAGGGATCCAGGGGCAGCCACAACTTCCCCATCCTTGAATACATTTGCATCCTTGTTCCTTCCCATGTGAATTCCTTGTATTCATTGGTGCTGAATTTAACCCGCAGCTGTATTTCCCAGCAGCTCATGGTTGGATTTATCCTGCAAACCCCAGCAGCTCTGTGATCTCTGGCCATCCAGGTTTCCCCACGAGGAGTGGGAGAGCAGCACATTCAAGGCACAGATCCCTCATCCAGAGGGAAGCACCTCGGGCAGGGCAGCTGTGCCACCCCAGGGGCTGAAGGGTCATGACCAGCTTGGGCAGAGGCTGCTGTGGCTGAGGAACTGGGAAGGGGGCTGGCAGCACGTTCTCCTCTTCCTCCTCCTCTGTGAGCAAGGCACAAGGCTCGGGGTGCATGTGATGGGAGCACAAGTGCTGCAGTGCTGAAAGCAGATTTCAGCTCTGTGTGCTGAAACCTCACTCTAATAAACTGATATTGCATATCCCCCAAACCTTGCATTCCCCACCGGCACAGGCCAGGCCCTGCTCTGCCTGCCTGGGTCACCTCCCTGGCCTTTTCCAGGAGGTGCCACCTCTGCCCTCTCCACTCCTGTGGTACTGCGGGCAATCGCGGCTCAGTAGTTCAGCGGTTTCACCACTGGGCTCTTCACATCTCCAGAGCTAAATCCACCTGGTCCTGGCGATTCGCTCCTGCTCCTGATTGATGTTTCAGTTTGAAATGCTTCCCAGATCCCCATCCCCAAAGAACTGCTCTGGCACTGGGACCTCATGCAGCTCTCCGTGCGAACGATGATGCAGATAATTCATCTGTGTGACCTTTTCCTCACCGAGTGTTTCTCTTACATCTTCACCATCTCTTGGCCCTGCAGACTTTTTGGCAGGCTCTTTGCTTGTGATGTATTTGAAAAAGCTTTTATTACCAGCTTTTACACCATTAGCAAGCTGCTCCTCCAAGTCGTTCCTGGCAGGATCTGCCAGGCTTTAATTTTTAGCTCACTTGCCTTCGTGCCATCCCATTACGTGCACATGAAGGGGGGGCTGGTCCCAGCTAAGCTGCCTCCTGGGCCTGCTCTCTCCCCACACCCCCCAAGCACTGGTGTTACTGGAGTAAAAAACATGGACGAAACCTTTTTATTCCGTTGCAACATTTCGTGCCTTTCCCAAAGGTTCCATTTCTGGAATCAGGTAACTCCCTGGAAAATTCAGCTTTTGCTGTCACTATTTCCCAGCCCAGAAACAAGGAAACAGGGAGAGCAGAAAGGTGAGTGTAACAGGAGCTGCCGGGAAGCTGGTGTGGGGACCTGGTGACTGGGAGCAGGGGAGATGGGGATGCTCGTGTGTCCTGCGCCAGGGATCAGAGTTCAGCAGGATTCAGCAGTGGAGGTCCCTGATGGGGGAGCTGGGATGGGCTATGGGGTCACAGGTGTTGTGGGACCACCTGCAGCTTCACAGTAGTGGGCAAAATCTACCTGCTGTGGATCCCTTCTTCTCTCCAGGCAGATGATCCCTGCTCTGTGTGTGGCTGAGTGATCTTTCATGATAAATCCCCTATTTCGTGCAGCTTTCCTTGATGCAGACCTGTTCAGCAGTCCAGGGTGGAGTCCTGGTAGCTTTGGCCCTGCACACACGGCTTTGGGAAGCAGCTCATGGTGGTGTTTTGCAGAGGACATTTCCCTTCCCTGGCCATGGGTGATGAGCCTGTGTCCCATGTTCCCACTGTGCCTGAGCTGCCTGGAGCTCATCACCCTGGCCTTAAGCCCCTCAGCCCACCTCAGAGGAGACCCCAGCCCCAGACTGGATGAGGCCCTGCAGCACTTCAGCCCTGAGGGCTGAGCAAGTGGCCGTGGCTCCGCAATCAGCAGGGAGGGACCACTTCATGTCACCTGCAGCGCTGCTTTAGTGTGCCAGTGACGTCCTCCCTGCTCTGCATCCCCAGCCACAAGCCCTGTGGAGGGAGGAGAAAGGCTTGGGAGCGAGGGGGCCGGGCACAGGGCTGTGTCTGAGTGACTGTGGGATGCAGATGGCTGATGACAAGATGCTTGAGGCAGGTGCTGGCAGGAGCTGCCACTGGCATTTGGCAGCATTTGTGTGACACCGCACAGAGCCACTGATTACCTGAGTCCTTCGGGGTGCCGGGGGGGCACATTGCAGTCAATAAGCAGCTCTGGATATTATTTAAGAAGTCAACAGCAGCAGTTCTGGGACCTCAGGACCCTCTGATCAGATAGCTGGGTGGCTGGGGGAAGTGCAGATAGCAGCAGGGGGACAAGCAGGTGACAAGGCTCCCAGCAGCACAGCCCGTGTTATCTGCTGAGCTGCTACCGGGTGTCACTGTCAGCCTTTGAAGATTTTAATGACACAGCTTGTGAATGAAAATAACTCCTTCAACCCAAAATTTGCTGCCCTTTCCAGTCTTAGAATCGAGCTTTCCTGTATTGGCAAGGCACTGATCAATTTTTCATACGAATGTAAAAATCTGGACTGGCTTGTGCTGGGATGTGACTGAACGCCCAAGCCTGCCAGGGTCTTTATGTAACATTCAGCCTTGGGCTGACAGCAGAAGAGATGTCTTGGAGGCAGCTGGCCCTGGATCCAGTGGACATGGTGGAATCTTCTGGCAGCTTCTCCCAGAAGCCCCCGGCTACCAAAGCCTCACACACAAACCCCATGGAGCAGGGCAGAGCGGGGGGCAGCTGGCTGAGCTGGTGGCATGGGATGGTGCTGTGGGATTGTTTTCATAAAATCAATCCAGAGCTGGGGCAGCCCTGGTTTGCTCACAGACGCAGGACAAGTGCTGGCAGAGCAGGTGGGAGCCTGAAAATGCATCTCAAACTGATCTCCTTCACCCATTCCTTGCTTTTGCTCTGTCCCCTTTGCCATCCCTGTCTGTGCCCCTGCCTTTCCCATCTCTCCTCCTCATCCCAAACTCTGCCTTCCATCATTTGGGGCATCCCAGACTTGTTTCTGGTCTGCCTTACACCGTACACTGCATCCTTGTTGCTCAAGGACACCCCCCAGAACTGCTCCCAGACCCCCAGCACCCGCTGCAGGAGGAGCACAGAGATTTTTTGGCTCTTCAGATCCCCCACAGGCAACCTGGGAGCTCCCAGTGACCCAGAACAGGGGACGGACTCCCCTGCTGAAGCTGCTTCCATGATGCCTTCACCTCCAGCTCTGATTTACCTCCTGTTCCCTCTTGCCCTGCCTGCCTGTTTCTGACCCCTCTTCAGGCTGATGGGGAGGCCACAACCCACAGCCACCTGCCAGTCAAGTGGCACCTTCTCCTCTCCATCCTGATCCAGGCCTTGGCCTTGCCCATCAGGTCCTCGTCAGGGGAGGGTTTTGTCTGCAGCAGACTGGACCCAGTGCCCGGGATGTGGGTGATTGTAGGATCATCCTCTGAGGCAGCTCATGCAGAGCCCTCCCTCCCCTGCCCAGCAGCTCTGATGTGCTCAACTCTTCCCTCCCACGGCGTGTGCAAACCTCACCCTTCTCCCCGGGTGATTCCTGCATGGAGGGTATTTTTATAGGGGAGTTTTTGATGCCTTGTCCAGGCTACCTAAAAACAGAGACCAGATAAAATCAAGGGAATAAAAAGCAGTTGTATTTATTGAAGGGCCTTCAGGTACATTTCGGACAGACGAAGCCCCCCAGGGGTTACACCCAAAAAACGGACCACAGGTCATGGATTTTCACACTTTTATAAGTTTTGTGCATTTGCAGATTGAGGGTTGATCTTCCAATCACAGCTTCAGGTAATGAAGTCATTTACCCCAAGTTTGCTCCCCCCCAACTCACTTTTGTTCACATTTCTCGGGGTCGAGACAGTGAGGTGTCCTTGATTCCCAGGCCTGGAGAGGAATTGTTTTGTCTGACCAAAATGGGAGAACAGTAGCTAACACTGTATGTGGAGTTTAGAGTTATCCACTAAAGAATTGCAGGGTTACAAATACACGAAAAATATAAAAGCTAGAATACTAACGCATCAGTTTTGGGATGGAAACCTGCCACGTGCTCAGAGCCACTTGCTCCTGACTAGTTGTGCCATCTCCAACGACAGCCTCTCGTGCTGGGCTGGTGCTTGGGGCCTCCTGGGACTGGAAACCCAGCAGTGCTGGCAGCTTCTCCCAGCGCTTGTGGTGAGTTCAGTGCTCACAAACCCCTGGGGCTGTGCTAAAGCCTCCATGGTGTTATTTAACTGCATGCCAGGAGTTCCTGGACATATCCACGAAGGTGAAGACTTTCCCTCAGTGCTCTCCTAGGGGAGCTGCTGATTTTTGGCAGTGTTGTGAGCATTCTTCACCTAGACAATTGAAATAAGGGATGCTAAATTCCAGAGCTCCTGATCCAGGTGAGGTTAAGTGAGCAATCACACACACATGTAATTTTTTCTTCTTGGGCCTTTTAGACCAATTTCCTCCAGAAAACGCCAAATTTTGTCCCCTGACTGATGCAGATTCTGAAGCCATCTGCTTTGTAATCTCTGGTGGACTTTTAACTGTGTCCTTGGTCCTGAAGAAGGTGGTGAATCCCCACACACCCACTCTGTCCATCCCAATTACCCTTCCAACCCGTTTCCTCCCTTGTACCCTCCTCTGCACTGCAGGTCTCCGGGGCTTCCAGGGCTGAGGTGACCACACCTGGAGCTGCTCTCTGGTCTGTGCTCTTTGATACCGAACATTCTGCTCCAGCTTTGGCTGTCAGGTCTCAGGGAGCAGTAAATAAATGGATGAACAGGATATTCCCAGGAGGAGAAGGAGATGAGCCTTCAGCATTGCCTGTCTTTTCCCAGCTTGCTTCCCCACCTCCTGCTGCTCAGCAGCTTTGGGTGAGATCCCAGAGCCTGAATCTCTTCCCACCAGCTGCCCCCTCCCTGGCTCAGGGGAGCCAGCACGTGCAGGACTGGGAGAGGAGGGGGTGGGATGGGGGGATTTGAGACAGGACAGCACCGTCGGGCTGGGGAACCCCGACCATGACAGGACTCCCATTGTGGTTTCATCCAGGCTGAGTCCTGCTTGGCCCAGGCAGCAGGGAGAGCCATGGTCTGCAGGGCTGGAGGTGCCCAGGGCTTCCCAGGCGTGGCTGGAGGTGCCCAGGGCTTCCCAGGCGTGGCTGGAGGTGCCCAGGGCTTCCCCAGCTCCACAGGCCCTCCAAGGAAGGACCAGGGGAGCTGTGCAGCCCCCACGGCCCAGCAGCAGCAGGAAGGGTCGGGGTTCAGCCCCGTCACTGAGAACAGCTCGAAGATCTGCAGTTTAGATCTCCCTGGGAAAGAGCACACGACCTTGAACATTTCAGTTTGATCTGGGGACGGAGGAAGGTAAGAAACAGCACCTGAGCCAGCTGCAGGGTGAGCCTCCCCTGGCAAGACAGGTGCAGAATTGACTCTCACCTTGCTGCCCTTCCCCTGCCAGGTGTTCCTGCCTGCTCGGGGCCTGGAGGGTGACAGAACCCTCAGTTCAGAAAAGAGAACAATTAACAAGAAATAAAATACCAGCGAGCCCTGAAAATCACCTGCAAGATAATAAAGAGAAAACAAATCTACCCTTTTTCATTGAGAGCTCTTCTTAGCTCAGCAGATTTATTGTTGCCTTTTTAAATTTTAACAACTTGCAAGGCCACTGCGCGGGCTTCCATTACATTAAAACTTTTGCTTTTTATTCCCTAATTCGGAGCAGAAGGGAAGCTAAATCACCAGGCAGTGAAAGGTTTGCAGTTGACAGGTGCTGCTGTGAGAGGAAATAGGTTTCTCTTGCAAGGTGTCCCACTGGGCAGCAGGCAAGGCGAGGGGGGCTGCCTTCCTCTGCTGCTCCTGGGGAGTGGGGGACCAGGTTCCTGCAGTCCTTGGGGTCCCTGGAGTGAGACCTTGCTCTGAGGATCAGCTGCAGCATTCCCAAGTCAGACAATGGGCATTTTCCAGGGCACACGCTGGTCTTGGGGATGCAGCTGCTGAGTCCCTGTGGCTGTTTCTGGGCAGTGTTGTGCTTCCTGTGTGTGTGGCGAGGTGGTTCTGCATGAGACACGAGCACTGCTCTGTGCGCCCACGCCTGTGGGCTCTGACCCCTCCCAGGGATGATGAGGCCTCAGTCCAGCAAAGGCAAGGTGAGGGAAGATGTGCTTGGCCACTCACCTGCTGCAAGACACTTTTCTCAAGCTTCATCGACAAGATGGACCAGCAAAAATCCTTTTCCTTGAGTGTCTTGCAAGCTTTCCTCACACGCCAGAGGTGTCCAAGGCAAGAGGAGATGTTCTCACCTCTGGCACCAATGAGGCTCATTCCTGTGGGATTGCATTTGGCCAGGATTCAGGGGAAACTCCCAACAGGGCAGGTTCTCCATCCTCCTACACCCCCCACACTTTTTCCATGTGCCAGACGCCAATGTGCATCCTGACACTGCCTTGTCCTCCTCCAGGCTCTCCTACCCTTCCCCCCAGCAAACCTGCAGCCAAACGGCTCTAGGGCTCATCTGTGGGCTTTCCTGAGGAGTGTTCAGAGTCCGGTCCTCTTTCTTTACAAAGGAAGGATATTTCACCTGGAAAACAGGTTTTCCTGACCTGGCAAAACTAGTGACCCCAGTCCTGCAGGTGTCTTCAGTCTGGCATTACCCACATGCCACGGGGACCTGCCAGCACCAGCCGAGGGTGATGCCCAGGCTTCGGGTTTCGTCAGGATGGAAAGGGAAGCGAGATGGCACAGGCAGGGGTTGTGCAACCACGTGGAGTTACTCATGGTCAGATGCAGCATCAAGAACCTGCTTTTCATGAGGAACTTGACTTGCTAATGAGGCCTGAATCTGGGTCAGGCATTTCCCACACTGGGGATGGGTGGACGCAGGCACCGGCAGCGCACCCGAGCACCTGGAGACACGGGCAGAGCACCCGGATCGTCTCTGGCTGCCACAGCCACGGGTGAATTTCTGCAAGGAGCCTCCTGGCTGCTGCCTCCTGCCAGTTTCAGCAGGCTGGGGTATGTGTCTGTGCTGCCACTGTGAATCTGGCCCTGAGATCATCACAGAAACTTGGCTTTCAGCTGAAAGTGTCTGATGGGGACAAGTCCCTTCAGGCCCTGGCTCCTCCTGACGTCCATGGCTGCCTTTCTCCTGGGAGCAAAGCAAAGTTGCTTTGGAGATGATACATTACTTTCTTTAACACAGATCAGCCAGACTGGGTGCTGCCCTTCCCGAGGTGTTCCTGGGGTGGGGAAGAGGTTGACACCAACCAGACCACGGTCCACGCCGCAGAGGTCCTGCCAAGAGCAGGTCCTGCCCCAGCAGAATGGAGCAGACACCTCTGAGGTGGCTGCCTGGCTCACTCCAGTGCCTGTCCAATGCTGTCAGAGTGAGAAATCTTTCCCTGACACCTACAGATGGCTGCTTTCCACATGCTCCAGAGGATCCTGCCATCCTGGGGGGATACTCCAGCACCCAGCAGATTTGCTGAGTCCCCAGTGTTGCACCACGGGGAAAACAACCTGATGGAGGCTCCTGTGTAGGATACGGTTTGGGTGTTTTATTTGCTCTGTTCTTTGACCAAAATTTCCAAGATTAGGCTTAGCAGCCTGTTTCATTTGTATGCGTGCCTGGGCTCTGGATGTGAATATGAAAATGGTGCAGCAAACAGGGGTTAAAGCCAAGGCAAGTGGTAATCAGATCTCACACCCTCTGTGCCAACTGGGATGCCCTCGCCTGATTTGCAGGTTACCCTCGCCTTGTAGTCCTTTAATTCCTTGATCCAAGCAGCACATTCCATGAAAATCAATCTAAATAAGACTCAGTGGTTCTGCCTCTCACCATCAGAGCCCAGCACTTGAGTCAGATGGTCCAAAAACTGCTCTCAGCCACTTATTTATTTTTTAAAATGCATCCAGCCTAGAGCAGGATTACGTGGATTAGCAGCTGAGCATGCCCCTGCCTACGGAACATGCCCAGCCAGACGGAGACGCGCTGATGGGAATCCTGTCCTCCAAATGTGACATGTATTTCTGTGGCCTCTTGGCTGCTGGCATCTGAGCCTGTCTGCTCAGCTGATCCGGGGTCTGCCCAGCCGGCTTGGCCCGTGGCCCTGGGCAGGGGTGCCAGGCTGGGGCAGGGGGTGCTCCAAGCTTCTGCATGCGGGGAGGTTGTCCTTGCTGATGGTGTGGATGCTGACGGAGGTCATGGAGCAGAGAGGGAAACCTCCTTGGAGCAGGGGGTGCAGGGAGGTGAGGGCCCTGGCAAACAGCTGGTGCCTTTACCGGTCAAGCAGGTGGCCTTTTTTAGCAGGGAGGATCTCTCTGGTGAAAGCCCTGCAGGTTTGGGGTGGGGGCTGGAGCAGGAAGCTACCAGGACAAACCTCAGGGCAGGAGCAATGGACTGGGCTACAAAATTGGGCTACAAAGTCTGGCTACAAAATTGGGCTACCTACATTACACTGGTGATTTTCCAGGCCTTGGAAAGCACCTGAGCTCCTTGAGTGGGAGCATCCCCAGGATATGGTGTCCAGCATGAGGGACTGTGGAAATGGGTGGGAGACCCCCACCCACACAGGAAAACCCCAGTGGGTCCTGCATGGAGGGAGACACCCCGGTTGCTGTTGGTACAACCCAGTGACAATCAAGAGAAGATTCTCAATCCTGAGCAGCCTGAAGGGCTGGGCTGGCTCTGAGCCCCACAGAACAGAAAAGGAGCTGGAGCCCTCCTCATGCTGACCCCGTGCTGGGTGACCCCTGGGTTCAGAGCCTTGTCCCCTGGCAAGGACCTGTCCTCTGAGCAGGTGTTGGGGTGTGTGTGATTCTGGAGGCCCAGCAGTGAGTGCTGTGGCTCCTGGTGGTGCTGGGAGCCCCTCACCGAGCTGGGCAGGGTGGGCAGGGCAGGGTGGGCACGCAGGGCACCGCAGGCAGGACAGGCAGTGTGTGCGCAGAGGGGGAGAAGCTGTTCGGAAGGGTCTTCCCCTTCCTCCACCTTTGCTCCCAGGGTGATGCTGAGCACTAGAAAACACTTGCACTTAATAAAAAATATATAAAAATCAATAAGTGGCAGAGCAGGCTGTCCTGTGGTCTGCTGTCCCTGTCCCTGCTGCAGGGAGCTGCCTGGCCTCGAGTGCGGATCCCACGGCTCTGGCTGTGCCAGCTCCCTCTGCTCCCTGCCTGTGCCTGCCTGCCTGGCACGGGCCGAGGACCACGGCAAAGTGGGGAGGTGCCCAGCCCCAGCCTCGTGCCAGGGAAGCCCGTTTGGCTAAACAAGTTTTCACTGACACCTTTTTTTTTTTTTTTCCCTTCAGTGGAAGCCTTCCAGCGATTTTTCAATTGCTCTCTGCTGAGTGGAGTGCGGCCAGCTCCCTGCCCGCTCGTCGCTCGGAGCAGACAGCTGGCTCCTGCCCTGAGCTGGCCTGCCAGGCGCGGTGCCAGGCGGGCAGGACGTGTGTCCCACGCTCCCACACATGCCCGTATGGCAAGCGGGTGCCAGGCAGCTGCACAGCTCTGGCACAGCCGCCAGCTCCAGCCCCAGGACAGGCACTGCTCTGCCCCGGGAGGAACAGGGTCTGGCCCAGACCCTCGGCTGCAGCTGCCCTGGGTCCCCTCTGCGAGCCCAGAGGCCAAGGAGGAACCAGTGCCAGGCTGTGCAGGTGCTGGTCACCTGCCTCCTCTGCAGTGCTGACCCAGCAGCGGGGGTCTGCATCCCTCTGCCCACACATCCACGCCCTTGGTGTGGCACTGCCCCACAGCCCTGGTCCTCTCTGCAAAGGAGCTTCCCAGGACCTATCCCTGGGATTAAAGTCTAATTTTCTAGAGGAAAATGGGCGGGTGGAGCAGAGGTGAGATGAGCAGAGGCTGCACATGGAGGAAGGCGGAAATAACTCAGACACGTCTGATGGTTTCCCTTGCCAGTACAGAGCTGGTGGTTCCTGTCTTGCTCACGCCAAGAGTGACACAGGATCCTTCTGCCTGGCTCAGCACAAGGATGGAATAGAATTGGACAGAAGGAATGGAACATCCTGAGCTGGAAGGGACCCACAGGGATCATCCAGCCCAGCTCCTGGCCCTGCCCAGACCCCCAACAACCCCACCCTGGGCATCTCTGGCAGCGCTGTCCCAACGCTCCTGGAGCTCTGGCAGCCTCGGGGCCGTGCCCATTCCCTGGGGAGCCTGGGCAGTGCCCAGCACCCTCTGGGGGAAGAACCTTGCCCTGATCTCCAGCCTGAGCCTCCCCTGGCCCAGCTCCAGCTCGGGTCCTATCAAGCTTTGGACATGTAGGATCCTGTGATTCACTCAATGAGCACCAAGGAAAAGAAAGTGTCGAACAGCTTTGTCATTCCAGACACATCATTCCTCCTCCACCGAACCAGGCAGGAGTGCGTGCTGATAATCTGGGATCTCGTAATTAAATACCCTGCAGCCTGAATATGGATAAGAAGGCACAGTTATGGTTTTGTGGACTGTGTCACTTGTGGCATTTCGGTGGGTTGGAGTTGCTTTGCTTTGCAACTTAAGTGCTCGTGTAGCTGCTGCATGTGGCACACTATCAATCATGGGTGTGAAAAATCCCCCAAGCCACCAGAAAATGGAAACAATCTTGAATGCTCCTGAAGTGAAAGCACAAAGCCATTCCCAAGACATTCCCTCAACAGTGAAATGGCTTTTTAAGGAATTCAGACAGAAGGTATAATAAGGGAAAAACTATACAGAGAAAGAAAACCACCCCACCTGCAGCAGCACAGTACGACAGGAAAATTGAGGGTGGAAGGACTCTGAAGGTCTCTCATTCAACCTTCTACTCCAAGCAGGATCAGACCAGGCTGCTCAGGGATTTTTTTCCATGATCAGTCAGGTCCTGAAGGCCTCCAAGGGCAGAGGCTGCACAGCCTCTCTGGGCAACTTGCTGCCAGGTTTGACCTTCCCCACAGCGAAATATTCCCCCCTGTATCCAGTCCAAAGTCGTTCTGGTTCACGTCTGCTGCCTTTGTCCTCCGACTGTGGACAATTGCAGAGAGCCTGGGTCTGCCTTCTCGGTGATCTCCTTGTAGGTGGCTGTGGAGATCCCCCCTTGATGCTTTGTCATCCCCAGTCTGAACAAACCTCGTTGCCTCAGCCTCTCCACACAGTGGAACACACTCCAGCCCATGGATCACCTCAGTGGCCTCCTTGGGTTCACTCTGCTCTGCTGAAAGACCCAGACCCAGATGAGGGATCCAGCTGTAGCCAATGAGTGTGAGCGGAGGGAGGTTTGAACTCTCTTAAGCACCTCCAGCCTTGTGGTCTAGGTCTCCAGGAATGTCCTCTCACTCCTGTGCAGGTGAGGGCGTGGCCACAGAGAGCCAAATGGGAGATCCTGAGGACAACTGGTTAAAATCCTGGTGGGAGAGAGCTAAAAGCATTATCCTGGAGACTGGATGGACAGAGCAGCAACCAAAGGTCTCAATGCCACTTCCAAAGGAGGTGACAGCTTTCTTAGAGCTCCTCCTGAGGGGCATTGGAGGGGCAGCTCCGATCTCTGCTCTGGGACAGGGACAGGAGCCAGGGAACGGCTGGAGCTGGGCCAGGGCAGGCTCAGGCTGGAGATCAGGGCAAGGTTCTTCCCCCAGAGGGTGCTGGGCCCTGCCCAGGCTCCCCAGGGAATGGGCACGGCCCCGAGGCTGCCAGAGCTGCAGGAGCGTTGGGACAGCGCTGCCAGGGATGCCCAGGGTGGGGTTGTTGGGGGGTCTGGGCAGGGCCAGGGGTTGGGCTGGATGATCCCTGTGGGTTCCTTCCAGCTCAGGGTGTTCTGTGATGCTGTGACAGTCCAGGGAGATCATTTGTCCCCTCTGGGACAGCATCAAAACCAGAGCACCTGCCACCCCCCCGATAAAACTCCCTGGGGAAGTGGGAGGAGGCTACACCATCCAGGGTGGAGATGCTCAGGGTGGGGAAATCAGCTTGGCTGCAGCTGCTCCGTGGCAGAGAAAGTGCAGCACCACCCTCTCATCCCCGGGCGCGGGGCCAGCGCGTCCCAGCACGAACGTCAGCTCCCGCGCACAGGGCTGGGGGTGTTTGCTGGGGGACACTGCTGAAAACGCTTGAAGAGCTTCCCAACCCTTCCGTGCCTCCTTAGAGGTGTCTGCCACCACTGACACTGCACCCAAGGGACCGTGCCCACTGTGGTGGCTGGGACCCAAACTCCAGTAAAAGTGCTTTGGGCAGCGTTTGCTCCATGGTCCTGCAGGTACACCCAGGACTCTGCTTGCACCAGCTGAAAGGGATGGTCCAGGGGGTCAATGAACAGCCTTTGACATCAATCTTGAGCTAATTTAGAGCTGGGATTTCAGCAGCGGCTCTAGGGGGTGAAATGCTTGCCCCCCTCCCCACTGTGCCATACCCATTGCTGTTATGGGAGCCACAGTGACAATGTCCCCGTGAACCAGCACAAACTGGGGTCCTGTAACTCTGCTGAGCCTGTGAGCAAACCCCTGGGAGTCTGACAGCAGCTGTGGGGGGTCTGTGCAGAGCTCTGCAGGGTGGAACACAGTGCAGTACTGTTACTGTCCCTGTCTGGGGGGCTTGGATGCCACCTGCAGCAGGTACAACCCCTTGGTGTCTTCCTCTCTGGTGTCCCCTACACCCACCAAAGGCCTGTAGATACCTGCAGAGATCCCCACTGCTCTCCTTCAGAACCCTCTGTGTCTCTGCGCTCCCTGTAACCCTCACATGATGAAGCAGATAATCTGCAGGACCACTTGCTCCCAGTGCTCCCCGTTCGGACCCATCAACTGGTTCTGGCCATGTGCTGGGATCCCCTGGGAGTAGGGCAGGTCCTGCTGTGTAGGGACATCACACAGGTGTGAAATGGATGGCCAGAAGGGAACAGTAGCTGTGGTGTGGGGTTCCTCCTCGGCTGTGCCAGTAGCCCTAAGTAAGGCTGCACTGGCTCTGTCAGATCCGTCCTATTGCGAGAAATAGGGAAATGGGTGGGTTTTTGCTTTGCCTTTTGTGAGAGAAACGTGGCAGTTCTCAGGTTGTGCCAGAGGAGGATCAGGTTGGATATTAGGAAAAATTTCTCCACTGAAAGAGTGGTCAGGAACTGGCACAGGATGACCAGGGTGAAGTCAATGTACCTGGAAGAGTTTAAGAAACCAGCAGATACGGCACTTTGTTGCATGGTTCACTGTGCATGGTGGGATTTGGTTGAAGGATGGACTTAATGGTCTTGGAGGCCTTTTCTAACCTTAATGATTCTGTGGCTCTCCCTTGACAGGATGAGTGACCTCTTGGCACATGCCACCAGCTGGGAGCTGCCCATGCCTGAGCCCTGCCTGTTTCCCCTGAGTGAGGACACAGTTCACAGCAACCCTGCTCACAGAGGGGGATCTTCCTGTGGATTCCCATCCTGAAGTCGTCTGACACAAATGAGGGAGCATGTGGGTGTTGGAGTGGAGGCACAGGAGGTGGAGGAGTGGTTCAGCCCGTTTGCTGTTGAGAGGAGGAGTGGGGATGTTGCCCTGCTTGGTCCTGGGCAGGACCACCTGCCGAGCAGGGCTCAGTGCTGCTGGCCCAGGTGCTGCTACAGGTGCTGGAGAGGGCAGGAAAGGCTGAGGGAGATGCTGGGGCAGGAGTTCTGGCATGCGCCTTCCCTGCCAGCTTCCCATCTCAACTGCTGAACCAGTTTGTCCACAGCAGTCCAGTTCCTCCCTCTTCATGCTGGGGCAGTGGTGCTGCAGTATTTAAATCCAGATTTACCTGGTAGAGAAACAGTTCATCCCACACTCACTGGTGCTTGAAGAGTTCATAGAATCACAGAATCTCAGACTGGTTTGTGTTGGAAGGGACCTCCAACCTCCTGCCATGGGCAAGGACACCTTCCAATAAATCAGGTTGCTCCAAGCCTTGTCCAAGCTGGCCTTGGACACTTCCAGGGATCCAGGGGCAGCCACAGCTTCTCTGGGCAATCTGCTCCAGGGCCTCCCCATCCTCACAATAAAGAATTTCTACCCCATATCCCATCTAAACCTCCTGTCTGTCAGTTGGAAGCCATTCCCCTCTGTCCTGTCACTCCAGGATGATCATGACCACCTCAGCAGGGCGGTGACTCCATCGCCCTTCCAAACCAGGAAGGGTTTTCCCACAGCTACACCCCTGGAAAGAGCCCCAGATGGGACAGGACATGGTGACCACGGCACCCACTTTTCCTGGCCCTTGGCTGGAGCCCATAACCCCAGAAATACCTGGCCACCAGCCCTCTGCGTGGGAGAAGGGCGGGTGGAGAGAGGAACACGGGCTCAAATCCAACAAGAAGGATTCCATCTGAGTCTGGCTGGAGGCGGCGCTTCCCCGAGGTTGGGTCAGGAATCCTGGCTCCTCCTGACCCTTCCCTGGGCTGTGAGATGCTCGACCTGTCCCCCGTGCTGTGGTACCTCTCCATGCGCCTCGGGGACGGGGACCACCAGGGCTCTCGAGGGGATTGCACGGGGTCAGCACGTGCTGGTTCCTGTGTGGAGTGAGGAGGAGCTCCAGGGGTCCCTGTCACAGCACAAGAGGCTCTCCTGTCACCCCTCCGTGCTCCAGCAGAGGCCACCTCACCATGGCCACCTGCACTCTCTTGCAAACTACACTAGGCTTAGGGGAAACTGAGGCAGGCAGGAGAGGAGGGGCTGGCGATGGCAGAAGGTCTGAATTGCTGCAGGCTGGAAGCAAAAAGCAAGCAGCAGGAACTGACCCGGCTGTCCCCTCCCGACAGGGAGCAGGTGACCACATCCACCGGGTCCCTCTGGGCAGGGCGGGACCTCCCAGCCCGGACCCGAGGGCCGAGGCCGGGCTGTTTGTTTGCAGAGCTGTGGAGAAGAGCTGGTGGTGAGCAGGGCTCCGGCTTTGAGCCACGTGTCGGCCGGGGCGGGGGCCAGGCTCGCTCCGGGCTGGCCTTTCGGGATGTCTTGGGAACGGTGCCTTGTGCGCGGCTGAGCAACTGGAGCAGAGGATGCTGCTGGGAGCGTCCGGGGAGCCGAGCTCTCCTCCGGCACTCTTGGACAGCGCCGAGTTTCCTCCTCCCCGTGGGCAGAGGCCGGGAACGGCACGTCCTCGCTGGCCGACCTCTCCGGCCGGGTCAGCAGGTCCCCGCTGGCCCGAGCCACAGGAATGCTGGAGCACAGGCCGTTCGGATCCCGCGCTGCTTGACTTCAGCTCATTTAAAAATATCCTCTGACAAATACCTGCACAAACAGGGGAAAAAAACCAAACCCACCTCACCCTTATTAAAAAAAA
>VZTG01006284.1:230284-242357 GCA_013397845.1 Melanocharis versteri
CGAGAACGGGGCGGCCCCGGTGCAGCGCAGAGTCGCCGCCGCTCCCCCGCCGCCCCCCGGCGCGGATGTGGGGCAGCTCCGCAAGGCCAAGACCTCCCGGCGCAACGCCTGGGGCAACCTCTCCTACGCCGACCTCATCACCAAAGCCATCGAGAGCTCGCCGGAGAAGCGCCTCACCCTCTCCCAGATCTACGACTGGATGGTGCGATACGTCCCCTACTTTAAGGATAAAGGAGACAGCAACAGCTCCGCCGGCTGGAAGGTACCTGACCCCCTGACCCCAACCCCAGCGCAACTTTGCCCTCTCTCCCGAAAGTGTGCTGGAGCTTGGTCCTGGCGGGGCGCCTTGGGGGATCCCCGGCGTCCTCACAGTTGGGGAGATAAGGGCTCGGTCAAGTTTTGGGGAGAGCTGGTGCCTCGCGGTGTTGTGTGTTGGAAGCGGGGTGAGCTCGTCCCTGTGTCACCCGCCGGCCCTGGGCTGAGGGTCGGACCGGTGCCGCCGTCCCCCGGGGAGGTCAGGGCGAGGGATGGCGACGGGCAGTGGGGTCGCGGGCGGCTCTTCCTGGTGTGCCAGCCCTGGGGTACAGTGAGTGCCAAGCCCACGTACCGGGGTACAGTGAGTGATAACCCTGCCGCCACAGCTCTCCCGGCCCTGCCTGTGGGGACCCCGGCCGTGCCAGGTCCCCGCGTGCCGGTGGCGTGGCCGGCAAGACAGCCGGAGGGAGGGCTGTTTCCAAACAGCTGTCTCCAGTCTGGCTTTTACCCAGTACGTCCCCGCTGTCTCGGCCCCCGCCTTCTCCGGGGCCGCGTCCCCCTCCCGAGGGGCCAGGCAGGCAGCACACGGTCCCCGCGGCTCCAGGCTGGCATTCCCCGGCTCTGCGCTCGGCTGGCACTGTGGGCTCGTTAGGATTCCCTGGCGCAGGCAGTATTCCCCTCTCCGTCGCTGTGAGCTGGGGATCCATGGCACCGGCCATCCCAGCACGGGGAGGGCACGGAGGGCGCTGGGTCTGGGGTCACCCTGCCCCTCTGGCTGGGCTCTGCACTGGGAAGGGGGAAGAGATCGGCTGTGTCCAGATGGTGTCAGTAAAAAGGAGCCAGTTTCTCTAAAGTCCTCCCCTAAGCCCTGTCACCTCCAGTGTGATTAGTGTGTTACCAGGCTCCGGGGGCTCCCACACCAGCCTGCGGCCCTGACACGCGCGTCCTGGCTCCGCTGGGGGCAACCCGATCCAGCCCACCTCGGGGGGTCCTTCTTGGGTGCAAACGGGGCTCTTTTGGGGCAGGAAGGCCGGACTGTATGGCACCTGTGTCCAGGCTGTGGGAGCTGGTGTTGTGTGGAGGCTGGTCACCCACTCCTGGTGGGTGGGCTGAGGGCAGCTGGTGTCCCCCCCGGTGCGGGAAGGGCGTCAGGGCTGTGGAGGTGGCAGGAGGTGGTGCTTGTGCGGGGCCTCAAACCTGGGGTGAGACCTGCACAGCCCTGGGTGCGTGCTGGGGAAGAAGGGTCTCCCAGCGCTCGCACACCATGGGCGCAGCAGGGGACATACGCTGATGGGGTCTGGAGATGTGTCAGGGCTCTGGACCGGGGGCTGGGAGGGCTGGGATGAGGAGCGAAGGAATTCCCGGGCAGTCACACGTGTCACTGGGGGCTTCACATTGCATGGTGTGCAAGGAGGGAGGACAGGCTCAGAGTCCAGCTGCTGTTGGGCACCAGGGTCGCTTTCAGGGGCTGCTTGCTCAGGTGGGCTCCCCTATGTGCACCACATCATGGGATGCTCTCCCCTTTCCTGGCCCGTCTCTATCCTGGGGTGCCTCTGCCATGGCTCTGCCTGGGCCGTGGGCAAGTGGCTTTGCTGCCTGGGCTGCACTGCTGGGGCTGCTTCCCTCCTGGCAGCTTCCCTTGCCCCCTTGTTTGCACTGGCGTTTGAATGCCCCAGCTGGGCTGAGGACTGCCCCGTGGAGTGCCCTGCCTGCACTCCGGGCTGGGCAGAGCGGGGTGTCCTGGAGCCTCTCCTGGTGCTGCAAGTGCCCAGTCCTCAACTGGGGCTGGTGGTGAGAGGGCTGGCGACAGCCCGGAGTGAGAAGCAGAGACCTCCTTTGTGTGGTGGTTTCCTCAGACACCAGCATATCAAGGGTTAAACACCTTCCTCACAGCCCGTGGTCTCTCCTGGCTGTCCCCTGCCCTGAGCCCCCTTGGTGTCCCCTCCCCCGGGTGCCGAGGGAGCCCCCCGAGCGCTGGGCAGTGGTTTTGTGGTAATTAGCTGCTGGTGGCTGATTAAAGAACCCCTGGAGATGCCGCGTCCCTCTGGCCCCAGGCCTGGAAGAAGCATGGCAGGGCTGCAGCTCTACAGCTTCTCATTGCCCAGCACGGCAGAGTCAGAGAGGGGTCTTGCCTGCTTCTTTGACTGGTTCCTTCACGGACTTTTTGTGCTGGACAGAGCAGGATGGTGGGGTCTGGGGGCCTGGCCGAGGGCCCAGTGTCCCCACAGGCACTGGCTGGGCTGCTGCTCCGGCAGGACTTTGTAGAATCATGGAATGGTTAGGGTCGGAAGGGACCTTAAAGACCATGTCATCCCACCCCCTGCCATGGGCAGGGACACCTTCCACTAGACCACGTTGCCCAGAGCTGTGTTCAACCTGGCCTTGGACACTTCAAATCCTACTCTTGACTTCTCCAAACCCTCTCTGCCTTGCTTCAGCACTGGAGGGACCTTCACAGACAGATCCCTTCCTGCATCCAGCTGGCAGTGGGGATACTGAGCACGCACCTGGCTGCGGTGTCTGATGTGTCTGTCAGGAATGTGTGCCCCAGGCTGGTGGTTGTCTCTTGAAAGAGAAGGCTGTTGGCAGGGGTTGCATTTTGGGGTCAGGCCTCTCCTTCTCCACCAGGCTGCGCATTGCGTTACACGGTTTCATAAAATCATAGAGTCATGGAATGGTTTGGGTTGGAAGGGACCCTAAAGCTCATCCCGTTCCATCCCCTGCCATAGCCAGGGACACCTTCCACTGTCCCAGGTTGCTCCAAGCCCCGTCCAGCCTGGCCTTGGTCCCTTCCAGAGATGGGGCAGCTGCATCATTCATGGTGAGGTAAACTGAGGGACAGAACCTGAACACCTCGGCCGTGCCCAGCATCAGGACCAGGACCTGTTGGGGTCCGATGGAGAACACAGTGGGGACGCTCTGGCTGCAGATCCTCGGGAAGTGCTTCCCCCCACGGGCTGAGCCTGCGTGTTGGGCTTGTGCACCAGGAGCTGCTGCTGCTGCTGCTTCCCGATGCAGGGCAGCGGGCGCCCGTTGACTGACAGTTCTGCTTAATTAGGGAGTTGTTATTTTATCAATTCCAAAGCGCTTGAAGTTTTCTGCTCCAGCTCACGCTTTCCTCTTGTTAATGGGAAACCAACACCCTCCGTCAGAAAGGCAGCGGCACTGATGCATTTTAAAGGGTTCTGCTTGCTCCGGTTTGACATCCAAAATATAACAATCAAGCCATCAGCTGGTGGATGCCTGTTTGATGCGGCTCTGACAGAGCTGAAAACCTTAATTTCCCAGCCCTCCCTCCACCTCCTCCTCCTTTATTTTGCCAGGTCGGCAGCGTGGCGGCCGTGCCTGGCATGGGGGCCAGGGCTGCCAGGAGGGCTTGGGGCTGCCGTGCAGAGACACCCCTCTGCCAAGTGCCACCGTCCTCCTGCAGGGCAGGATGGAAACGAATTAGGGAGAAAAAGGTGTGGAAATGGTGTTTGGGTGGGAGCGTGGTCCGAGTTCCTATTGCTGCTCGAGGATTTGGGGTTTTGGGGTACCAGGCTGCTTCCCCTCCCTGCTGCTCTGTGGACCCCTGAGCTACGGCCAAGCGGGAGGGCCCCGCTGGGCACCCCGGAGGATCCTTCCAGGGAGCAGCTCCTGGCTCTGTGGCTCTCTCACTGGTGCCACCCCCTGCCCTTCCCCTCTTGGATGGGGACAGTGCCTCTGGAGCCTTGCCCAGTGCGGCTGGAGAGGCTCCAGCCCAGCGCCTGGGAGCGATGGGGATGACTCTCCCCTCAGGGAGGGCAGCCCAAGCGCCACGAGGGCGTGGGTGCTGCCACCGGGGGTGGCACAGCAGTGAAGGGGGCAGTTACAGGGAGGTTGGGGTGACCTGGCTCTGGGGTGCCCTGGCTCTGGGGGTGCACACAGGGCTCCTTCCTGTTTGTGCTGGGATGGGCAGTGTGGGTACCAGGAGGCACCCGGGGGCTCGGCGGGGGCACGGCCCCAGGAGCGCGGCTGAGTGCGGGCTGCCTGTCAGGGCTCCCCTTGGGGCACTTGGGCTCGGCTCAGCTCGGTCACGTATCCCATCCTCTCCATATATGGAGATTTTTCCAGCCGCAGGGAGAGCCCGGTGCTCCCCAGAGAGCTGCCCTGGGCTGGGAGCAGAGGGGCTCGGAGAGCCCGAGCAGCCCGGGGAGCACGCAGGGCTGCGGGGAGCTGCTGGCTCCTTCACCTCGGGGAACCGCTGTGCTTCAGCTCCAACAGCTCCTGGATAAGTCACCCTGGTTCTCCTGTCCCCATGGTGCAACACCCCCGGCATCCCCTCGTGTGAAGGGACCCCCACGCCCTTTCCCACAGCACAGGCAGGGTGCTTCTGGATGCTGGGCTGGGGTCTCTCACCCTCCAGCACCACGAGCCTGTCCCCAGCTTTGCCCAGGGATGGGGGAGCCCACCCACATCCCCCTGAGCTGCCCCGATGTGCTGCAGTGCTGCCGCCGGTGTGGCTGTGAGGAATCCCCTTTCCTCCTTCCCACCTCATTTCGTGCTCTCCTTTTGGAGGTTTTAATCTTCTAATTTTTTCTCCCCCTCTCTCCCTTCTTCTGGAATCGCTTCTCATGCAGCGCTAACTGCTGAAGTAACACAAACCTGCTAAATGGTCCGGCTTTATGATAGCATAAAAATGATACTACAGAAGCGAGTGGGGCTTTATTAAACCCCAGGGAAAGGCTCCAAATGAACAGCTTGCTCTGCTCTTAGCTTCCTCCCCCCACTTCCCCCTTTATTTTTAATAACCACTGGAATATAAACTACAGTTAAGATCCTGTGGACTAGAAGAGCGCTTGCAGCCTGGCATTCTCACCCTCCTTCCCCCCCGTGGATCCCTGTGTGCATCCCTCCCTCTGTTTCCTGGTGCTGGGATGGGAGGAGGACCAGCATCCTGGGCTAGGAAATGGATTTTGTAATTAAAAAGCCTTGTAAATGTTTTCTGGGGAGGCTGTGGGTTGGGCCAGGCATGTTTTGGGAGTGAGCTGGGCCACACTTCTGATCCCAGTGGGACCCTCACTGGGATGCTGCTGGCAGTGGGAGGCCCTTGGGGCTTAAGGAGTGGGGTTGGACACCTGTCACCTCTGGGTCCTTGCACAGGGAATTTACAGGAAGGGGATGAATCTCCCCTCCTCATGCATCAGCAGGGTCTGGGCATGGTTGGACCCCCATCTCCAGGCTGCCCCCTACATCCCTGGGGTCCATCCCAAGCCTCACAGCCATCGTGCCCTTGGGTCTCCCGTGGGAATGCTCTGGAGGTGAGTCTGGGTCCCCCCTTGCCCTGGCACCCCATTGCACCCCGACCCTGCCTGTGGGGAGGCAGCTGCCCGCCTTGTCCCCTGCACCCACCACGGTGGGCTCCCTGCTCCCAGCTCACATTACTTTTAATTATCCGGACGCTTTCCGCCGGCTCCCAGCGAAGGTGCCTGATTAGTGCCGAGGTGAAAGGCACTTTGGGTTACGGAAGGACACGCGGAGGCTCGCCTGTCTGCCGCTGAGGCTCATTTTGGACAGCATCTGTTCATTATTATGTGGTGCCTTGGCCGGGTGCCAGCCAGGGGAACTGAAAGCCCCGGCACAAAGCTCGCTTTCACCCGCCGCGGGGAGGAGGAGGAGGAGGAGGAGGCACCCGGCGCTGGGCGGGGAGCCCAGGGACCCCCAAGGCAGGCTGGTCCCTTCCTCCCTAGCAGGGATGCTCCAGCATCCCAGGGCATCCCGAGCTGCTGCCTGCTGTGAGGTGTCGTAGAATCATGATCACAGACTGCTTTGGGCTGGTAGAGACCTTGAGGATCATCTTGTTTCAGCCCCCTGTCATGGGCAGGGACTCCTTCCACCAGGAGATGTCCCCCCCTGGGACTGCTGCTGTCCTGTGGGGTGGGGGTCAGCAGCAGGACGGGGTGATATTGGAGTCTGTGTGGCTGGTGTCCACTTTGTCAGCAAGGGACGCATTCTTCCCCTCCCCAGGACCCCCGTGCCACTCCGTGCATCCCTCCGTGTCCAGCAGGGCTTGGAGCGGGGTGGCTCTTGGGCTTTTCCGCTGTGGTTGGTGGCACTTTGTACACACTGAGCCGGGGGTGCAGCAGTGATGCAGCCCAGCTCCTGCTCCCTGGCGTCTGGAGGGCCGAGGAGGTTTCCCAAACAGCCCAGGATGCTGGCAGTGGGATGGCTCCACCCGGCTCCCCTGGTGCTGATGAACCCCTGCCTGTGGGGCTGGGCAGATCCCAGTGGGTGCAGGCAGCGATGCTGCCGGGCACCTGCAGCCTTTACGGGGACGTGTTCCCTCCTGTTCCCTCCTGTTCCCTCCTGTGTTCCCTCCTGTGCTCCCTCGTGTGTTCTGTGCGGTGCTCGGGGTGCGCCAGGCTCCCCACGTGCGGGAGGATGCGTGTCGGGTGTGCCAGGGCAGCACAGATGGACCCTCAAACACCTCGGGCTGGCTCCTACTGCCTGCCGCACCTCCCTCCCGGGAGCGTGGGCTGGTGACAGCGTCCCCCTGTCCTCGGGGACCCTGGGGGGACAGTATGTCTTTGGGGACACAGCGTGACCGTGCTTCGGGGCAGGCACTGGGGGCTTTTGAAGGCTGTGGCTGGCTGGGTGGGGGAGCCCCAGCTGGGGCACTGAGCAGCCACCTTTGATTTACTTGGGACGGGGGAAAAAAAAAAAGCCCCACCAATTCAAAACCACACAAAACCCCCCCCCCCTCCCCCCCAAAACAGAAGAGGCAATGGCACGGAGGAGAAGAAAGGCAAGGGTTGTTCACAGGCGCCTGGCACGGTGCCAGCGCGGGGACACTCCGGAGCAGACATGCCAAGCTGTAATTGCAGACAGGCTCATTTCGAGAGACGAGACGGTTATTTTTAACTCGCGTTAAGGTAATGCACTGATCTCCTGCCTGTGGGTTCAAAAGTTCACCCCGCCCTCCACCCCGAACCCCCTTTGCTTGCCCACCCCTTGGGAGTGCCTCTGGTCAGGCTGTGAGTGACCCCTGGGAAGCACGTCCTGCTCCCCACAGCCCTGCAGTGCCAGCCTGGCACTGCCCACAGCCTCGCCCTCCTCGGGGCAGCCGCGGTGTCTCGCGGGGAGCCTGGCTCGGCTCCTGTGTGCCTGGGAGGAGGCTGCAGCCAGGCCAGCCCTGGGGTGTGGAGCAGACGGGCATCCGTGGGGCTGTGCCAGCTCCGTGCCCACCCCTGGCGCTGCCGAGGTCCCCAAGGAATGTGCAGGGGGTGGGTGCTGCGTGCCAGGGTGCCAAGTCCTGCTGGGAGCCTGGTGGGAAAGCCTTGCACGGCTCTCACTGGTGGCACTGCCCCCTTTCCAGGTCCCCAAGCGCTTTCCAGTCCCAGCCACATGCACTGGTGACTGTGCTGCTTCAGGGATCGCCGGCATCTCCTCCAGCAGCCAGACTGGCGGGAGTGACAGGGCAGTGTGGGGCTGGTAGGGCATGGGTTCTCTGCTCCTTGGCCTCACTGGGTGCCCCACAGGAGGGCTGAGCCTGCAGGCCACCCCTCTGGCTGGAGCAGCCCCTGAACCCAGTGCTCCCAGTGCCATTCATTGGGCCATGACGAGGATGTACGGCCACCTCAGCCCCGGTTTTCTCCTTAAAACGCATTGTGCAGTGCCAGGAGGGCATTGGGGGCAGCTTTCCTACCCTGGGACAGGGTGTCACTGGACCCATGTGGTGCCAAGTGGGGAGCCTGGGGATGAGCCTGGCACCTGCTCCCCAACCATCTGAAGGGAAAGTGGAGCAGAAACGCCCCAAAACGTGTCAGATTTGGACCTGTAATAGCTGTGATTAATCCTTCCCCCCCTCCCCAGCCTCTCCCAGGAGCTCAGCAGCTGGGAGCCGGCGGGAATGAGGCCCCGGGGTGCACCCGAGCCGGAGCAGCGTGTCCGGCCCCCTGTCCCCAAACGCCCTCTCGCCCTGGTTGGTGGCGTCAGCAGTTTGCCAGACGACCGGGAACTCCCTGCATGGCTGAGATGGCTTTTGTCCTCGGCTGTCGCATGGCTGGGGCCGCCAGCTGCAGGTGCTGCGCTGCTTCCCGCTGCCGGCTCGGCATTTTCCTCCCTTCGCATGTCGCTGCTTTCGGCAGAAGCACTGAGCTTCGGGGTTTGGGGGAATCCAGGGGGAGCTGAGGCTTTCTGAACGCGTTTCGTGGCATTTCGCTGCTCGTCCCGGCTCGCTGCTGGCCCCTGTGGCAGCGCAGCGGCCGCCGGAGCCGATAAATCAGGGAGCGGAGCCCGGCTGCGGCGGGGTGAATTGCGGTGCCATTATCCATAATGAGTTCAGTGGGGATGGCACGGCAGGAGCCGCGGGCAGCCTGGCACAGCGTGAGCCGTGGGAAGCCTGGCCGGGTCATTCCCGGACTGTGACCCTGGCGAAGCCGGGGGCATCTCCCAGCCTGGCAGGCGCTGTGGGAGGGCACACGTTCACGCGCTTTTTGTGCAGTGCCAGATGATGGGAAGGGCTGCCCGGCGTCCCCTGCACGGCGATGCGGAACGGGGGATGTGGGGGTACCACTGGCTCCATCCTGGCGTCTGTGAATGCTGGGGGAGTGGGCAGCACGCCGTGGCATGCTGAGGGAGTTCAGAGCATCCCCGGAGCCTGCCCGGGCTGCTGGATGTGTTTGATAGTGCAGGGTTGGAAACACCCAGTGTGAGCTGTAAGGATGGGAGAGCCAGGGACACCGGGGCTGTGACCATGCTTGGGACCATGCTGTGACCTCCTTTAGCAGTGGCTGCTTCCTGCTGCCTTTGCAGGGCACTGGGAGCCATCCCATCCCAGCACAGCCAGTTGGAGCTCTGATGGCTGCTGCGAGTGGGTTCCAGCAGGATGAAGATGGGCAAGTGCCCGTCTCTGCCCAGCCACCCCACCAGATTTGGGCAGCCGGGACAGCGGCTGTCATCTCCTCCGTGCATCCTGTCCGGCCAGAGCCAGCCTTGCCTCCCTGCCCCAGGTGCAATGTGTGTGTGGGATGCAGGGGAGGGATTCACAAGCTTGTGGAGCGACAGACTCATAAATTTTGGCTTTTTTTTCCGAGACTGTCAAACCTATGCCTGTCCCAGGGATGTAAGACAGCATTTTATTGCTGCCTGCTTGATGGTTGTTCCCTTCTCCTCCGTGGCTGTGATTTATCTCTGCACTTTGCGCTGATTGGATTAGAAGTTTAAATGCTAAGGGTGCATAACAATATATTTTTCTTATTAATATTAAAAAATCATTATTGGATTTTTTATAGTTCTGTTTTGAATTGAATCCCCTTGCTTGATTTATTCTCTCTCCCAGAGTAGAATTTAATGCTAATAGGAACAATCATTGCTTTGTTTTGAATCTTTGACTGTTTGGAAAACTTTCCGTGCAAAGGGAAATTACAGCATTATTAAGAGTCCATTAAAAGAGGGTTTGCCCATTCCTGGCTGTTACCTGTAAGCTGGAGGGAAAACAAAAAAGCCAAGACAAGGAGTCTCTTTTTCAGGATTTCTGCTCACACCCTTGCCGAGGTGTAACGCAGTGATGGCGCTGGTTGTTAAAATCAGCTCTGTTCTGTCGCAGGGATAAATTTCGGGTCCTGTTGGGTTGGTGCCAGGTGGTGAAGGTGTGTGTGGCAGTGGAGTTCACAGGTGAAAGGCAGAGGCTGACTATGGGACTTGGGGGTAGCTCCACTTCCCGCTGGATTTCATGTTTTTAAGGAAAACAGGAGAAGCAGGACGGCAGCTCCCGGCTGATGCCTGTGGCAATGCGTCCCTGGCGCTATGAGTACCAGGCAGAGGGATGGAGGATGCTGAGTTCCTCCCTTTGCCTGGGGGGGATGCTAAACCCTCTGCCCACGCGTGGGGACAACCCAGTGCCCACCCAGCCCCGGGACCCACCGTGTCCTCATGGCTGTGCCTATTGTGCCTCACAGCCGCCTGCAACAGCCCTGGGCAGAGCCCCACGGGCAGGTGGGATGGGGCAGGGGCTGGGGACACGGTGCCCCACGGGCAGGTGGGATGGGGCAGGGGCTGGGGACACGGTGCCCCACGGGCAGGTGGGATGGGGCAGGGGCTGGGGACACGGTGCCCCACGGGCAGGTGGGATGGGGCAGGGGCTGGGGACACGGTGCCCCACGGGCAGGTGGGATGGGGCAGGGGCTGGGGACACGGTGCCCCACGGGNTGGGGGGCATAGCTGGGAGCGGCAGGAATGTCGGCCTCAGGCACTCACGGGCTGCGTCGTTTGCATGAACTTCCCTGCAGGGCTGTGCCGTGCCAGGCCACCACCCTGCAGCCGAGAAACTGAGCCTGGCACCCCTCACTCTGCTCCCCAAAATCTGCACCCACTATCCTGCACCTGCTCCCCATGATGCGCACCCCTCACTCTGCTCCCCAAATCCTGCACCCTGCACTCCGTGCCTTGCTCCCCACACTCTGCTCCCCAAACTCTGCACACCAGAACGAGCATCCTCACCCCTCATTGTGCTCCCCAAAGCCTGCACCCACTGCCCTGCACCTGCTCCCCGTGCCTTGCACCCCACACTGCTGCCCAAAGCCTGCACTTGTGCACCCCAGAACTGCACTCTCCTCCCTTCAGCCTGCATTGTGCTCCCCGATCTCTGTTCCCCAATCCCCAAAACCTGCACACTCTACCCTGCATCCTGCCCCCAAACCCTGCAGCCTGCACCCCACCTGCCTGGACTCCCTCCCACATGCACTTCCTGCCGTCCTGCACCCACTCCCCCTGTGCACCCCATACCCTGAACCCACACACAGACGAAACCCCCTGTGCTTGCTGGAAACCCCATACCTGCACCCCACTGCCTCTGCCCCACACTTCTGGTCCTGGGAGAGCTCCACACCTTGGAGTCAAGGCTGGGGCACTGCCACCTGCCCCTCGGGGGGTTTCCCAGTTAGCCCAGTGCACTCTAGGCACTGGGACACTCTCTTGCTGGGACTCTGTGCCAGTGCCCACGAGTCCTGATGTGCTCGGCTCTGCCTCCCAGCCCC
This sequence comes from Melanocharis versteri, assembly GCA_013397845.1. Classification (NCBI taxonomy): domain Eukaryota; kingdom Metazoa; phylum Chordata; class Aves; order Passeriformes; family Melanocharitidae; genus Melanocharis; species Melanocharis versteri. Next base: position 241,534 of record VZTG01006284.1, read on the forward strand.
TCCATGCTCTGTGGGTTATGAGGTGTCACTGGGGGGAGCCCCTGACCCCCCTGGCCCCATAGCACACCAGCACCAGCAGCTGGGATGGATCCCAGATGGCTCTGGGGGTGCAGTGCTGTTCCTCGCTGCAATGGGGTGAGGATTTCCAGATTCCTGCATTCCCAGATTCCCAGCAACATGTTCTCAGGTGTCCTGCCATGTGCCAGGACTTCCTGGATGAAGTTTCCCACCGCCCATTCCTGGCCAGGCAGTTCCAAGATCCCAGCAGGATCTACTCACCCCCTATGTGGACTTTTTGGCTGACCCTCTCGTGTTTTCCCTCCATCCTGGAGCCTGAGTGCACCAGCCAAGGAACGGGAGGCTCCTGCTGGGCCCCTGTGCCAGTGGTGAGGCTGTCACTGACTGGAGGGCTTTGAGGTGGGGACCCAGCGTGGGGGGACATGGGGTTGACACCAGGACGCAGGGTGGAGTCTGGGCAGGTACCTCTGTGCCCGTCCTCGAGGTCAGGGACACCTCTCTCTGCCCGTGTGGGTCTCAGGGGATGAGCCCACGGCTGGGGACTGGGCAGTGAGGTGGGGAGATGTGGGGTGCACTGCTGTGGGAGGGCTGGGGTGCGGGGCTGGGAGATTTGGGGTATGGACTGTGCAGTGTGGGGTGCAGAGCTGGGAGGTGGGGGGTCCTGCAGCTGCCACCAAGCAGCAAGGGGAGACACAGGAGGTGGGCAGTGCTTGCAGGGGGGCCAGTCTGGCTCCCCAGAGCTCCCAGTTTAGCCACCAAGGCCCCATCGAGGTACCTAGCTACGGGGGTCTGGGGCAGGGCCCCCC
>VZTG01006284.1:242556-256324 GCA_013397845.1 Melanocharis versteri
GGGCAGTGGGGTGGGACAGAGGGGGGGTTTGTCAGCTGCAAGCTGCTGCCAGGGTTTGGGGATGGCGTGGGCAGGGGGTAGAGGGGCAGGTACCCCCGGGACCATTGCCAGCCTCCCCGCTGCTCCTCCACCCCTGTGCCTCAGCGTCCCCCTTGTCACCGTGCCAGGGATGGGGCACTGAGCCGGTTTCCTTGCCTGCCGCAGGACGCCCCATCTTTTAGGGGGTCTCTGCACAAATGCAGCTCTTCCTGCAGGGCTGGCTTCGCTCCAGGGCGGGTCGAGCCCCCATCCGGCCGGGATCTGGCTGCGGGGCTGGGAGCAGCGAGGGGTTAAACGCACTAAAGCCGGTGTGAAACTTTTGGCTGGGGAGCTGCAGGCAGAAAGTGCATTTGTAGCCGCAAGTGGCTGCCTTGAAGACGATCCAGATTTGTCTGGGAGCCGTCTGCTGCTAAAACCCTTTGATCCACTTACTTCTCCCCGGGGAGCTCCCTGCAGCTCTGGTGCTAATGCCCCCGTGGCGACAGGGGCTGAGCTGCCAGACGGATGCAGGGGAGACCCCCCTCCCACTGCCAGGGAAGAGAGCAGCCGCAAAAAAATGAGGGGGGGGCAAAAATAGAGGGGTTTGGGAATACGGAAGCAGTGCCACCAGGCTTAATCCACGGGGTGCAGGGAGTGGGAGAGGGTTTGGCTCCTTCTGGGCTGTGGGGAGGGATGGAGGGTAGAGGGATAGGGGTGTGGAGAGTGAAGGGATTCAGGCATGGAGGGATGGAGGAGGTTTGGCTGTTCTCAGGCTGTGGGCAGGGGTGGAAGGAACATTGCCAGGTGATTCCCAGCATGCCAGGGCATGGGGGGATGGTGATGGTGCCGTGGGGAGGGTTTGCATCGTTGGTGTCTCCCCAGGCCTGCAGATCTGGGGGGTCCCAGCCCCAAGGCCAACTGCCCCAGTGCTCAGCGGGCAGATCCTACTCGGCAGCCAGACCCACTGGGTCAGGGGACTCAGGTGGTGAAATGGCTGAAAGGAGAAGGCAGAAGGGCAGGCAGGAGGCAACTCCAGTAGGTCAAATGGGATATTGGCAGCTTGGGATCATGGGGACTCTTTTGCTTTTACCATAGGAAAAGTTTAAAAATCAGGAAGCTGAAATCAGCTCCTGTACTGGACCTCAAATCACAGAATCACAGACTGGTCTGGGTTGGAAGGAACCTTAAAGCTCATCCTGTCCCCCCCGCTGCCATGGGCAGGGACACCTTCCACTGTCCCAGGCTGCTCCAAGCCCTGTCCAGCCTGGCCTTGGACACTGCCAGGGATCCAGGGGCAGCCATAGCTTCTTCTTCGGGCACCCTGTGCCAGGGCCTCACCACCCTCACAGGGAGGAATTTCTTCCCAATATCCCATCTATCCCTGCCCTCTGACAGTTAAGTGGAAAATTCCCGTTTTCCAGTGGGTGTCAGGATTGAAGGTTGTGCTCAGCTCTCCAGTGTGGGCAGTTCCATCTCCCTCCCTCCCGAGAGCCCTGCTGTGGAGGGGTGTCACCCTGTGGCTCCCTGTGGGTCCTGGCAGTGCTGTGCAGCTGGGACAGCATCAGTGATGGGGCTGGCANACACAACCCCGGGGAGACAGGGCCAGCAATGGTCCCTGGGACCCCCCCTCCCTGTCCCCAGCCCTCCCCACAGCCCGAATCCTGCTCCTGCGTGTGGGGAGTGAGCAGAACCGGGGGCTCCAGCAATTATCCTCGTGCCCTGAATAATTCATGGCAGCAGGCTCCAGCAGAGCCTCTCCCTGCCCTGCTCCCCCCAGCTGCCCCCCAGCACCGCCTNACAGGGGCTGAGCTGCCAGACGGATGCAGGGGAGACCCCCCTCCCACTGCCAGGGAAGAGAGCAGCCGCAAAAAAATGAGGGGGGGGCAAAAATAGAGGGGTTTGGGAATACGGAAGCAGTGCCACCAGGCTTAATCCACGGGGTGCAGGGAGTGGGAGAGGGTTTGGCTCCTTCTGGGCTGTGGGGAGGGATGGAGGGTAGAGGGATAGGGGTGTGGAGAGTGAAGGGATTCAGGCATGGAGGGATGGAGGAGGTTTGGCTGTTCTCAGGCTGTGGGCAGGGGTGGAAGGAACATTGCCAGGTGATTCCCAGCATGCCAGGGCATGGGGGGATGGTGATGGTGCCGTGGGGAGGGTTTGCATCGTTGGTGTCTCCCCAGGCCTGCAGATCTGGGGGGTCCCAGCCCCAAGGCCAACTGCCCCAGTGCTCAGCGGGCAGATCCTACTCGGCAGCCAGACCCACTGGGTCAGGGGACTCAGGTGGTGAAATGGCTGAAAGGAGAAGGCAGAAGGGCAGGCAGGAGGCAACTCCAGTAGGTCAAATGGGATATTGGCAGCTTGGGATCATGGGGACTCTTTTGCTTTTACCATAGGAAAAGTTTAAAAATCAGGAAGCTGAAATCAGCTCCTGTACTGGACCTCAAATCACAGAATCACAGACTGGTCTGGGTTGGAAGGAACCTTAAAGCTCATCCTGTCCCCCCCGCTGCCATGGGCAGGGACACCTTCCACTGTCCCAGGCTGCTCCAAGCCCTGTCCAGCCTGGCCTTGGACACTGCCAGGGATCCAGGGGCAGCCATAGCTTCTTCTTCGGGCACCCTGTGCCAGGGCCTCACCACCCTCACAGGGAGGAATTTCTTCCCAATATCCCATCTATCCCTGCCCTCTGACAGTTAAGTGGAAAATTCCCGTTTTCCAGTGGGTGTCAGGATTGAAGGTTGTGCTCAGCTCTCCAGTGTGGGCAGTTCCATCTCCCTCCCTCCCGAGAGCCCCGCTGTGGAGGGCTGTCACCCTGTGGCTGTGGCTCCCTGTGGGTGGTGTCAGTGCTGTGCAGCTGGGACAGCATCAGTGATGGGGCTGGCACGGTGCTGAGCCTGGCAGGGGGCGGGGGGACATCCACCCTGCACCCCCAAAACACCCATGGGCGAGTTACGGAGGGACCATCACCTCAGGCTGCCAGTCTGTGCCCGGAGCAGGATGGGCTGGGGGCAGGATGAGGGGGACAGTGACCCTGTGGGCAGGATGAGTGGGACAGTGACCGCTTCCCTCCTGGGGCACGGCATCTGGGAGCTGGTGCTCGGGAGGCGTTAGGAAGGCGCTGCCAGCGGCCGTGACCGCGTTCGTGGGGACGGGAAAATCCCATCGAGGCGCTGGTGGAGCCGCAGGAGAGGCCAGGGGACGGTCACGGCCGGGGACAGTCAGGGCTGGGGACGGTCACGGCGGGGTCCCGAGGGCTCTGGGAGGGCTGCAGGGGTGGGACGGAGGTGTGAAGGGAGGCGAGCGAGAAGCGAACAAAAGCTGCATTGAGTGACAGAGCCCGGCCGCCAGCGGAGCAGGAGCCCGGCCAGGAAAAACAGGGCCTGGAGCGGGGAGCACATCGTGTCCCTGGCTGCGGCCGCGGGGCCTCGGTACATTCTGTAGCGGAGGAAGCTGGCGCGGGGACCGGCTGGCTCGGGCTCGGCGGCGCAGCTGACCCGGGACAGGCACGGGGGGCTCCCCAGCAGCGCTGCACCCCGTGCCTGTCCCCAGCGCTGGGGCTCCCCGGGGTAACGAGCCCACCGGGAGCGGCCGGAGCCCCGGGGCTGCCCGGTTCTGGGTCAGCGCTGGGAGGGAGGAGGCGCTGGGCGCGGGGCCGGGATGCAGACAGAGAGCGGGCGCCGTGCCCAGGAATTCGAGGATGGTTTGCAGGCGGCGCTGCCCGGGCAGCAGCGGCTAATTCAGGCTAATTCAATTACAGCTCCGTGTCACGAAGCCGGGGGCCGGCGGCTCGTGGGGGCGGCTGGGGGCCCCGCGGGCAGGGGTGGCCTCCGAAGGGCTGCCAGGTGCCCCGGACACCGGCGGCACGGGGGTGTCCTGTCGCCCCCAGCTCTGCAGGGAGACCCCCAGGCAGGGCGTTGTACCCAGACAGGCAGGTGCTCCCATCCCGGGGACCCCCAGCTGGGGGGTGCTGAGGTGTGACCCCAGCTGCTCAGACCCCTCAGGGTGGGCTTCCAGAGGGAAAGAGTCACGAGAAGCTGCTTTCCTGCAGGGATGTGTGACTTCCCATTGCTTCCACACCTCCTCCTGTGCCTTGTCATCCTCCGTCCCCTGCCCTGGCATCCGCCCCAGCCCTGCTGTAACCCCCACCCCCTAGGAACACCCTAAAATTAACATCCAGGGGGGCTGTGGATGGGTTCAAGCCCCTGGGTCCAGGTTCAGGGCACTGTCACTGCCATTCAGAGCTGGTTTGTTCTGCTGCTCTGAGCACTGGTTCCTTCTGCCCGTTTTTGGGCATTTTGTGACACCCTCCTGCTCAGACACCTTTTTTTGGTAGTTTTATTTCCAAGCGTCTGATTCCTCTGGCTGACACACAGGCCCCCGCTGGCAGTGTGGACCTGGGGAAGGTCCTGGGGCCATGGGCTCCTGCCACGGTGATGGCTGATCCCACAGCCCAAGGCATCGCTGCCAGTTTGTAGGCGACAGGTTACTGGGGGCTCCTGCTCCAGAGAGACCCATCAGCTGTAAAAACAATCCTGGGGGTGCTGCAGGGCCTGGCCCAGAGCATCTCTGCTTCCTCCTCGCTGCAGGAGGGCAGCTGGTCCCATTGCTGGGGGACTGAGTGGCCATGGGGCAGTGGCAGTGCGGGGTGGATCCGGATCCTCCCTCGAGGCACCGGGACTCGCTGCCTCGGCAGCTCTGGCTGATGTAATTTTTGCCATTACAGGTAAAGCTGCTCCGCCTCGGGTGGCAAACTCCCCCAAGGCAGGCAGGAGGGAGTTGTTGTGTTCCTGTTGCTTTCCACCAGCCTACAGGGATCCCGTTGCCTCCCCGGGGTGGCTGCGTGCTTCCCCTCCTCCTTCTCCTCCTCAGGCTACCTGTGCAGGCTGAGTCCTTCCCAGAGCTGTGCTTGGGGGGCAGAGGCTGCACCACGGGTTGTCCGTGCCCCAGCAGCTCCCTGGCTTGTTGTTACCCCTGGTCCTGCTGGGTTTGTGCCTGGTCTGGCAGCATTCCTGCATCCCGCTGCCTGCCTGTGGGAAGCATCCCTGTATCCTGCCACAGCCGGTGTAGGTGCAGCCCAGGGACCACTGCAGCGGCTTTCCTGCCACCCTGTGTGATCAAACAGTGCTCAGAGCAGGGGACACCTGCCCGGGTTAATGGTGCATCCCTCGTGGTAGAGTTTGGGACACTGGGAAAAATCTTGAGGCGTTCCTGGTGCTTCTGAGCCCTTGGAGGGAAAAGCAGAGGGTGTGATTGAGCTGAAGGTGACACGGGGATGCAAAGCTCCCCCTCCATGGGGTGGGCTCGCTGCCAGCCTCGGCCCATGGGCTGATGGGGGGGAGCTGCAGGCAGGGGAACCTGTCCCCACGTGTCCCTGGGTGTTGTTTTGTGAAGACCCAGGAGGGGTAGGGCAGGGAGCAGAGTGCCCAGCCAGAGCTGGGGTGCAGTGGCTTCTCTGTCCCTGCTCCACCAGCCCAGCAGAGCAGCCCCGCCCCAGGTGGGGTGGCGATGTCCCCAAGGGGAAAGTCCCCTCCTCATCGCCTCACCAGTGCCCCAGGGGCATGGCAATGGGAGGGCCAGCCTCGGTGCCCCCAGGGCATGTGCCACAGGGCAAGAACCCCCGCTGGACTGCAGGCAGGTGAAGCTGGGGTGCACTGCCAGGCCCCCACCCCAGCAGCCACCTTACCTGCAGGATGTCGCCTGCTGTTTCCCTGGCAACGGCGATGGCATCCCGCACACCTCGGGCAGAGTTTCCCTGCATCCCCTACGATGTCATCCCTGTTTCCCGGGTAACCCAGCATCCGGGAGCTCTGGCAGGCAGGTAGTGGGGGTCCCCAGCTGCCTTCTGCTGTGCCCAGCCACTCGCCACCTGACAGCACTGGTGGAAGGGCCGTGCTGGTGTGGGTGCCCAGGGTGGCCTTGGGTGGTGGGAACGGGGTGACAGGTCCCAGAGCTGCTCTTCCTAAGGCAGGGATGGAAAGATGAGGATGGAAAGATGCAGCCCTGCCTGTCACGACAGAGCTCAGCCCACACTCTGCTCACTGCAGGTGCCTCGTGGGTCTGCTGGGTGTGGGGAACCATGGGCAGCTCAGGGGTGGGAGGAGAAGCAAGGCTCGGGGAACCTGTGCCTGCACAAGGGGCTGGGGACTGTGTCTGGGCTTGTGGGCAGTTGGTGTTCCCAAGGGAAGAGTAGCCCAGGGATGCTGGCCAATGTCCAGGACAACTGGTCATTCCTGGACTTTGCTGGTCACCTCGGGATAACTGGTCTTGGCAGGAGGGCACCGGTGAGGTGGGTTAAGCATCCCAGTACAGGCTGGAGCTGGGGTGTTTGCCTGCAGCTGATGGTGCCCTTCATGCCATGAGCCCATCCAGGGGTGAGTGCACTGGGTAGAAAGTGTCTCCTGTGCTCTGTGGACAGCTTTGCCCCGTCTCACTCCTAGTGGCATTTCCCCCGCTCCCAGTGCCCGTCTCGGGGGGACCAGACACCCCCTAAGCCCTGCAGCATCAGGGTTCAGGGCTGGGTCCCAGGGCAGGGGAGGCGGGGAGCCTCCCAGGATGGGCAGTTCCAAGTGCTTTCTCCAGCCGCGGATGCAGAGCCAGGAAATTCCCTTGCTGAGGCAGCAGCGCTCAGCCCTGCCCGGAGAATGTGTTTGGATGAAATCGGAGCCTGCAGCCTGGTGCTGGCCAGGATTTCCCCGTGGATCCTGTGCCCTGCCCTGTGTGCGGGGCCGGGAGCTGAGCACAGTCAGGAGCTCCTTGGGGGTGTTTTTGGGGAGCCACAGCCCTGCTGGCAGCCAGCCCCTCTGCTGCACAGACCCCCTTGGGGCGCTCTGCCAGCACCGAGGGGATACAGCCACGCCATCCTGCCGGGTCCCCGGGGCAGGGGGATGTCCCAGGGGTCCCCCTTTTCCCACCCACCAGGGGGGCTGTGCTCCCAGAGCACAACCCCACGAGCACGAGTGAGTTTGTCATTGATATTGTGAGTTGGTCTGTGGGGTGATACCAGGAGTCCAGAAGGTGTCAACAGGGATCTGTGGGGTGAGACCAAAGATCCATGAGGTGACACCAGGGCTCAGGTCCATAGACTCAGCCACCAGAGTCATGGGCAGAGCTGTGCTCAGTGGGTGCCTGGAGGCTGCAGGGTGCTGGCAGTGCCTGGGGGGCAGTGGGGTGCATGAATCTCCTGCCTGGGAGGGTTTTTTATCCCTGGCACAAGGCCCCACACGTTCTGGGGGGGCTTCAAGCCCGCCCTTGGGCAGCTGCTGAGCGTGGGGGAAGCTTCCCCTCCTCCTCCTAGCCCCCTCCTCCTGGCTCCCTGTGCTGTGAGTAAGCACAGGCTGGTGGGACCCCAGCCCAGAGCTGCAGGAGCTGGGGGGGGGGATATCTGTCATTAGCNCAGGGTGTGCAGGGTGGTGCACGCTGTGCCATCAGAGTGTGACTGGAGCGGTGTGTGACACCCTGCTGCAGGCTGGAGACACCCCGGACAGGGCTGTGTGACCCACCCGGGCTGCTGCAGGGCCGGGGGCTGTTCTTTCAGCCCCCCGGGATGGTTTTTACATCTCCCTTCCCACACCTTTGCCTTTGTCTCCTGCCCAGCACCCAGTGGGGGCTGAGACCCCCCCGAGCTGTGGCTGCCACTCCGGGGCACTGCAATGGGGTGGACTCCCCATCCCTCTTCACCCCCAGCACCCTACACAGGAGCCACCCCAGCTGTGAGCCACTCACCCCGCCTGCCGTGCCGGGAGCCCCTGAGAGCATCCCCCTCGGGGAGGCCCCCAGGGTGCCATCGCCCCCTCCGTGGGGTGGAAGGGTGGGTGTCTGCAGCGGCCTGGGGGGACAGCAGGTGGCCACGGCAGGGCTGGCTCCTGCGGCACTGTCCCTTTCTGCCGCCACCCCCTCTCTGTCTCAGTTTCCTGCGCCTGCCGCAGTCCTGGGCTGGGGGGTGGGACTCCACATCCCTCCTTCCCACGGGGCTGGAGCTTCAGAAGCATCCCTGGGGCCTCGTGGTGACCTTGCTCCACTTGCGTGACTTTGGCTGGTGCGCGCGTGCCGGGGGCGCTCCGCGATGCGAGGGGTGTGTGACACGGCCCGATGGCGCGAGGGGTCTCTGCACCCCCCCGTGTGTCACTGCCTGTCCCTGCGGGGTCTGCGTGCGGCTGGGGATGCAGAGCGGCCGCGGGCACACTCTGAGTGACACGAAAGGCTGGACGGGCTCAGCCCTGCTGGGAGTGCCCATCCCCACACGTCTCACCGCGGGGTCTGTGTGGGTGTGAGGCAGCTGAGCCCCCTTGTCTGCGAGGGACTGGCGGGCAGAGGGACCCGGGGGACAGCGCTGCTTTCCAGGGGCTGCTCTGGGGTGTCTGGTGTCCCTCAGATCCCATGGCAGAGGGTGCTGCACTCGGGGGCATCTCAGCTGTGACAGCATGTCCGGCTGACATCCCCTCGTGGGGCCGTGGCACATGGATTGGGACCTTTGGGCTGGCCCAGGCCAGGAGGGACACCCGCATGAGGCCACCTCCTGCTGTGTTTCTGGCCATGGAGGGATGTGGTGACACTGGTGACAGCTGGTGACACTGGTGACAGCTCGTGCCACTGCCTCCTTGTCACCCTCCCTTGCCAGCTCCAGGTGGGGAGCGTTTGCCCCTCTGCCAAGTGGGTGAGGTGACCCTGGGGGTCCCCATGCCCTGCAGCAGCCGGATCCTGCCTGTCCCAGTGGGGACATGGGGCTCCTGCCCTCCTCCTCCTGTGCACAAGTGCGAAAACTTAATGTGAGAGTGGAAAAAAGGGAGTTATGTGAGGTTTTCACAGAATGATGGTTCGGGTTCGAAGGGGCCTTGGAGCTCACCCAGTCCCACTCCCTGCCCTGGGCACGGACACCTTCCACTGTCCCAGGCTGCTCCCAGCCCTGTCCAACCTGGCCTTGGACACTGCCAGGGATGGGCCTGCTCCAGGGATGATTTGGAGGATTTTGGAGGGTTTCAGTGTGTGCTGGCATGGGGGGCTCTGGCTTGAGGGCTGGCTGGGGCCAGCCCTGGTGGAGGGGCTGGGGGATAAGCTGTCCCACAAGGCTGAGTGAGGAGGGGGCTGGAGCCAGCCCACGGTGTGTGTTGCGTTGGGCTGGGCTGTCGGCACTGAAGAGCAGCTTGGGGACAGCAGGGACAGCCCAGAGCCTGCCGGGTGCCATGGGCTTGGCAAGATGGACTCGACCCCACCATTGGCTGGAAACTGCTCCTTATTTTCAGAGATGTTTTTTAAATAGTGCTTCTTGCCACGTTTCTGCACAGCAGGTCCCCATGGTGAGGATTTTCTCCCTCAGAGGCATCTGAACCCTCCCCTGCTCCACCCTCTGGGCCTGAAGCCTGCGAACTGGTACAAACATTCGTTTACTTGAGCAACTGGGATTTTTTTTTTTTTAATAAGACCGTTCCATGAAGAATCTCTCAGCCAAGGGCATTTGGTGGAGGGAATGTCCCTGCTGTCCTGGCCACCCCTCTTGTCCCCATCCCCCTCAGGGCTGAAAGCCCCGAGTTCTCCCAAGCCTTTGCCATCTATGCTTGCTGGTGGTGGGATGAAATCTCTTGCAGGAAGAAATTCCTCTCTGTGAGGGTGGGGAGGCCCTGGCACAGGTTGCCAGCAGAGAAGCTGTGGCCGCCCCTGGATCCCTGGAATTGTCCAAGGCCAGGTTGGACAGGGCTTGGAGCAAGCTGGGACAGTGAAAGGTGTCCCTGCCCATGGCAGGGGGTGGAAAGGTGGAAAGGGATGAGCTTTAAGGTCCCTTCCAACCCAAACCCTTCTGGGATTCTCTGATTCTATTTGAGGTGCAAAAAGCACCTTTTCATGCATGGCCAAAGCAGCTCCTCATCTCCAGGAGCTGCCCTGAGGGCACGGGGAGCCTGTCCCTGCTCCAGCAGCCAGCACAGTCCTGTGGCAGTCCTGGTGGGACACAGCGTGTTGGAGAGAGCTTGGCTTTGCTCCATGGCTCCTTGAAAGCCCCGTGGCTGGAGCTGGAGGCCGCAGCACAGAGGGACTCGGGGCACCCCTGTGGGGCTGCTCGCAGGGGTGATGTGAGGATGTGGGGAACCCCTGGAGCAGAGTGAGTCCCTGGGGACCACGTTTGCCCCGTGCATGGCTCCCTGCCCAGCCCTCCCCGCTCAGCTGGGAGCCGGCCAGCTCTGAGGCAGCTCCCAGGCTGCAGATCAGGACAGCCTGCGTGGAACACACGGGGAAGGATGGGGCTGGGCTCCCCGCCCCACGCCCGGGGCTCCTGCTGCTGCTCAGCTCAGGGGGCTGCGGCGCTCCGTGCGCTCAGACAGGACGGTGACACAAGGGTGACGTGTGGCTGGGACCTGTGTCCCTCCCACAGGTGACCCAGAGACGGCGTTTGGTGGCACCAAACAGGAGGGTCGCCTCCCGCGGGTGTCTGAGCATCGCTGTGGGTCACGGGGTGGTGCAGGCTGAGCCCTGCTGCTTCCCTCTCCCTCCCGCAGGCGGTGAGGAGGAGGCGGGTGGTTTCCCTCATGGGAACAGCCAGCTCCTCTGCCTGCTGGGGCTGGAACCCCCCACGGGGGCTCAGCATCCTGCTTGGGGCACCTCCTGCATCCCTGGTGGGTGCTGGCTCTCCCCGAGGTCTCTCGGCAGGATTTGATGTGCCTTGCTTGGGACTGGGAGCAGCTCTGAGTTCTCTCAGTGTGGGTACAGGCAGGACTGCCTGGGAGCACTGGGGCACCCGCTGTCCCCAGCCAGCCCCAGCCCCAGTGCCAGCAGGGAGATAAAGTGGTACCCGAGGAAAAGGGAGTGCGGCTGCTTTAATGATTTGGCTGCGGTGAGAACTTGGTGTGGAGGAAATTGAACCCAGGGGAAAAAATCCTGTAATTTCATGCAAAAATTACATGGCAGCTCCGGGTGATTTACTGCAGCTATTTTGGTGGCCAGCTCTGGGGTGTCATTAGAGCGTTACGGGGTAAGTGACTGCTGGTGGAGAGGGCCTTCCCAAGGCGTCTGACCTGGCCTCACCTGTTGGAGAGGGGCCTGGGCAGGCAGGGAGTGCTGAGGGTGGGTTTTGTCCCCAAAGGCAAGGGGCTGATGTCCCTTAGCTGGATGTGGGCACCTTGCAGAGCATCCCTGGCTGCGGTGGCACCTCAGGCTCGCTGGGCTGCTGGGGCTGGAGCTTCTGCTGCAAAGGGAGGGGCAGAGTCCAACCCTGTTCTTCCCCTTGCTCAGCACCCCCCTGCCCCACAGCCCAACTTCAGCATCGCCGTGGGGCTGGGTGAGAGCTGGGTGGGCAGTGGGACCTGGCACACGTGCTTGGTGGCACTGCAAGGTCCCCTGGCCAGCTGCCCAGGGCAGGTGGCCCAGCTGCTTCCAGCTCTGAGGGTGAGTAGGTGCCCGTGCCAGGGCCACAGAGCTGAGATGGGCAACACACCAGCTCAGCTGGTCTCTAACCCCCTTCCCTCTGGCAGCGTTCCAGGGCAGGGATACAGGACACGAAGGGAGCAGGCAGGAGGTGGGCAGGGGTCCCGGCTGTCCCTGCAGGCAGGGACCCTATAGCCAGGGAGGGTGTGGGGCCAGCCCATCACCACGGCACTGGGGCTGTGTCCCTGGGAGGTGCCTGGTGCCAGGGGGAGCTGCAGCTGGGTCCTGTGTGCCCACAGCTCTGTGGGGCTCCTGCCCCCTTGCAGGGAGTGGGGAAAGGCTGGGCTCTCCCGAATCATCCCCCAGTGCCATAGGGGGGTCCCCAGCTCCCCAGCCCTGCCCGTGTCCCCAGAGGGGAGCGTGTGCCTGCTCGTTATCCACCGCCCTGCTCTGATCTAATGAGCCCTTTGGGGAGTGCGTGTGGCAGGAGGGGTGCTGGGAGATCGGCAGAGATGTGGTTCTGCACGCAGGGTGCACAGGGATCGCTGCCTTCCTCATCACCCCTCCTCTGCCCCTTCAGGTCACCCCTGCAGGGGTGGGCAGCACAGACCCTCGGGACAGGGCTCGGGGCAGACACTGTGGGGTGATGGGACCTCTCCCAGCTCTGCTGGGACCAGCTCTTCTGGCCCCTCCCGTCCTGAACCAGCTTGGGAGCTGCTGTGGCTGGACGAGAGGGTGTCACACAGAGCCCCAGCACAGCCAAGGCGGGTCTGGGGCTGTGCTGGCCCCACCAGGAGAAGCCCAAGGCAAGGGGTGTCTTTGTGCAGATTGTGGAAGCTGGATTGACCGTGCAGGTGTTCCCCCAGCACTGATATCACTCGATACCAGTCCTGATTCTGTGTCCATCCATCCATCCGTCCATCCATTCATCCATCCATGCATCCTCTTCCCCCTGGGCTGCGGTGGTCCAGAGCTCTGGGAGTGTTTGGACAATGCTCTCAGGCACAGGGTGGGATTGTTGGGTGTCTGTGCAGGGCCAGGAGCCAGACTTGACGGTCTGGGTGGGTCCCTCCCAGCTTGGGAGATTCTGTGGTTATGTGACCCATCCCCTGAGCCACCTCACTGGGACCTGGTGGCCGAGCTGGTGTGAGCCCCGCTGACCACAGTGGGATGTAGAGAAGATGCTGGTGCTGTGTCTGTCCCCTCTGGGCCACAGGGAAAAGCCATTCCACAGGGATGGGCTCTGCAGGTGCTCCCTGGGCTCCCCCCAGGGCAGGGAGGATGCTCTTGGTTTTGAAGGGGACATGGAGTGATGGCAGCTGGCTAAAATAAAGCAGCTGCCATGGCAACAGCGACAGTCCCAGGGCTGGCAGAGGGATGCTGGGCCGTGTGTGCCACCTCTGCCACACACACTGGCACTCTGCTTCCAGCCTGGGCATGAGGAGTGTCCCCATGTGGCCAGTGTGCCCTCTGCCAGCTCCCTCCTGGCTGGGGGGTGCAGGGGGTCTCAGTGCTGATCCAAGCACCCCCATGGGGTGTCCCCCTGGGACTCTGCCAGGCTGGGGGCACGGAGGCTGCCGTGTGGGGTGCCCTGGTGTCCCTGGGCAGGGGCTGCGGGGCGAGTGCTGGGCATGGGGGGCTGCTGGGAGGCGTGGGGAGCGCTGGGTGGTTTGATGGGTGTCAGTCATGTCTCTGGTGAGTTTGGGAATTGCTTGTGGTCAGGAGGGGAAGGGAGGCACTGGGGCAACTGTGGAACAACCTCAGTTGCCAAGTGCACAGTGGGGGCGAGGGGCAGCTCCGTGCCAGGGGGTGCGGGGTGGCTGCACTGGGGGCTGCACTGGGGTTGGACCTGCTGAGAACCACCAAGATGTGTGGTGGAGATGGGCCAGGACCAGCACGGGGCAAGGCAGGGAATGGGCATGACCCCAGGGACCCATCCAGTTCCACAGCACCTATACTGGTTCTGAAACCAGCCTGGAGCCCGGGCAGCCACAGCCGGGCTCTGTCTGGATTTGGGGGTCGGGATGGGGCTGGCAAGTCCTGGCAGAGGGCCAGGGTGGTGGTTTCCTACCTGGACCTTCTCTTCCAGGAGAGGCTGGTCTGCGGCCCGCCGCCCCCCAGCCCCGGGAGCGGCAGAAGGACGTGGGCAGGGGGTGGCACAGCCTGGCCCCGTGATGCGGGATCCCAGCCCCGCTCCCGCATTCCAGAGTGTGGAGCTTGTCTGGAGCCACACGGCACCGTGGGTCTGTGTGCCCCACAAAGGCAAGGCTGGACCCCTGCCCGGTCCCTGGGGTGGGGGCACAGGGGCGGCACAGAGAGGGGCCGGGGGGACGTTCAGGGAGGGGGCTGCAGCACGGGGACCCCGCCAGTCCCAGCTGTCCCTCGGCTCTGCGCACACCTCGGG
>VZTG01006284.1:275745-311568 GCA_013397845.1 Melanocharis versteri
TTCCCCACCGCCCAGCCAGCCCAGCCCGCCCTCCCCAGCGCCCGCAGCCAGCCGGACTCCACACGCGCAAAGGCAGGGTTTGCTTCCAGCCCCGCTTCTGAGCCCCCCCTCGGCTTTGGAGCAGCTTCATTAAAAGGAAACACAAACCAGAAGCAGAAGGAAGCACTTTTAAGTTGCTGGCAGCTTTGCCTGTCTGTGAGTTATGAGGTCTTGCTTTATTCATGGGGCAGGAAAAAAATGCTTATCTCCTCGGAGTCCATTATGTTTCATTTGGAGCCCGGGTGCAGTCGGTGCTTTGGCAGAAATATCCCGCTGCCCCGCTCACCCTCCCGAAACTTTATCTCCCTATTTCATTACTGGGAGTTGCACTCGCCCTGGTTTATCAGTGGTGATGGAGTGGATTGCTGACTTCTCTGCTGTCCTAGCAAAAATGAGGATGGAGACATTCTGCTCCAGGTTCCTGCTATTTTCAGAGACCTTGGCTGCATGATTTATTCATAAAAAAGCCATTATTTATGCCAAAGAAAGAAGACAGAATGGGTTAGCTTTTTAAGTGCTTATAATGCATTATATGGTACCTTAGCCTGCCAGACATCATTTATAATTGTAGAATCCCTTAACCTCCTTTTTCTGTTTTCCCTACCCTTCACATCAGTGCAGAGGGTGATAGCAAACTCGGTAATTAGCAGAAGTTGACAGATGTGGCAAGGAGAGGTAAGGTGAAATATCATCGAAGGAGACGTTTCTCCAGCACCTAAAGTGAAGAAAGACCCTCCCTCCTCCCAGCCTTGCTCTCCCAGCGCAGGCAGAGCAGGGAGTGGGGCACCACCACGGAGGATGAGCTCATGGGACCTGGCTCTGGGGTCCATCCAAGCCTCTGCATCCCGGCCTCGCTCTTTTCCGATGGCCTGCAGCTCTCCCAGCTGGCTTCTGTGCTGAGAAACCCATCTGCTCTCACTGCAGACAGAACTTGGGATGCTCCGGGTTCCTGCTGATGCTTCTGGCCCCTGGCCATCAGCGCAGGGACTTGCTGTGTCACGGGTGTTGGGAGGTCCCTGCTCCCCCTCACTTCAGGCCCCAAACCCCTCTTACCAAGCTCTGGTACAATGAGAACAAATCTCAGGGCAGCATCAGCCAAAAAAAACCCGCCCCAAACCTGCAAATGTGATGGAGTTAAAGAGCAGAGGAGCCGTGGGCTGAGGCTGGCAGAGCTGAGGGCTGGAGCAGCAGCAGGAGCTCTGCTGGCACCACCACAGTGCCAAGGCCACCTTTTGTCACCAAGCAAGGCTGTGTTTGTCACTCTGGGGGCTGTGCGTGCTTCTCCAGGTGAGAGCAGGCCACACCTGAGCTCAGCTGGGCAGGTCCATGGCAGCCAAAGTGCTCCTTGCTCTCTGTTCCTGCCGCCAGCCCCCACCACGAGGTGGGAAAAACCTGCAGCACCACCTGCCTCCAGAGATCAGTCACCTCCTGAAAACAGGGCGCTGAGGGGGACTTTAAACATCTCACAGAATCATTAAGGGTGGAAAAGCCCTCCAAGATCATCGAGTCCAACCATTAACCTCCTTCCTGGGCCTGCTGCTGTCACGTCTGTGTCCTCTCATCACTGCTAAGGGTCTCATCAAGGCTGAAAGCAGTGGGAAAGGGATTTAATATCCTGGAGGAGAGCACAGCATTCCCAGTATAACCCATTCTGGAGAGGGTGTGGATATGATTTTAAAAGCAAATTTAAATCACAGCTATCAAATCTGAGTGTTTGGGACAGGCTGGAACACCTGCCCTGTGCCTGTGCCCAGCTTTGAATGGATGGAAGGAGGGAAGGGGCTCTTTTTCCATGTGGTGGAGGTCGGGGGGGCTGCCCAGCGTGGTCCCCATGGGGTGAAATGTGATGGCCACAGGGCCAGAGCCACCCACCAGGTCACCCCAAGTTTGGGGGGTTTATGCTGTGTTTATTCCCACCTGGAATGAGACGCCCACGCTCTGGACTGTGAGACAAACCACAAGAAAAACAATTAGTGATTGGAGGTGAGAGGCAGCCTTCCCCTCCGGCTGCTCGCCCCGGCTGGATTCAAGTGGGAGAAAATCCCCATTAAAAGGCAGTGCCATTTCCAAGCTTCTCGAGTTCAAAAGCAGAGACAGAAATCTCAGCTCTGATTTTGCTTTTTAAGCCTAAGATAAATAAAAATGTAAGAGACGGGAAATAATGTAATGTAATCATCAAGGAGAAGAGAAACCAAAGGCTCGGCTCTCACACACACACGCAAATATAAACACACACGCAGAACACATTTTAAAACCAATTAAAATCCCTTTGCAGAGAAAGCTCTTTCACCCACTCTCCGGGATACAGGCTATCTGCTTCCTTGGCACGCTGGATATGAATAATTAAAAGCTAAACATATGTTAAAAAATGCAAACAGTACATGATCCTGGAAACTTCCTCTTCTTATTATTATTTCCACAAGAAAGCTGTTAAATGGTTATAAAACTCAAGAAATGCGCCAACCTTGGCATCTCGTGTGATTCCCTGCTCTGGCTAGGAAGGAGTTAAAACCATTTGGCAGAGACTAACCCATTAGGCCTAATAATTATGAAATTATAGAGGTACTCAGGTGACTGTTAATTTCACACATACTGTTCAGCTCGGTGGCTAATGAGAGCCTGAAGAACTCAAGTGCCTCATCTTTCTTGTTGAATGGTGACCTGCAATTAATGAGCTTCTGCAAGAAAAGGCAGCATTTTGCACTTGGGGCTAATAAGATGGCTTTTGTGCAGCAGCATTGTGATACCAGGAGCTTTCGAATGAAGATTAAGAACTTTTCTCCTTATTTATTTATGAGCTCTACGCAGTCCAAGAGACCACACATGCAGAGAAGCGGCCCTGGTGTGAGTCTTGGAAGAAACTTAAGAGCACAGTTGCTCCGAGGCAATGGCAAAAATCCTCCTTCTCCTGCACTGGGTAGTAATGAGAGGGAATTGCAGAGTCCCATCCCTGGAAGTGTTCAAGGCTAGGCTGGATGAAAGCAGCCTGGGATAGTGGAAGGTGTCCCTGCCTGGGTGGAATGAGATGAGCTCTAAGTTCCCCTCCAACCCAAAACATTCTGGGATTCCAGGATTCTCTGAGCTAGCAGGGAAACAGCTGCAGGGTGATCACCCGTGGTGGGGAGGATGGGGCAGAGTGGGTCTGGAAAAAGAAATAGGCCAAGATCCCCTTTTCCCTCATGGGTTCCCACACACTCACCCATCCCTGCCACAAAGACCCCAAAATAAGCCCCTTTATGTGACCGAGCACAGCTCCTGCCTTCGTGACAATTTCCTGTTCAGAACCTGAAATCAATCCCAGAGGTTTCCAGAGGCGCCAGTGCATTTTCTGGCTGTTTCCAGACTTGCATAAGTGCTGTGAAAGCTGCCTGGCTGGGACGTGCGTGCAGGAACCCCCAGGGCTGCAGAGCCCCTGCCCCAGCCAGACCTGCCCAGCCCAGACAGAATCCCAGAATCACTGGGGCTGGAAAAGCCCTCCAAGACCATCGAGTCCAACCTGTGACCAAACCTTGTCAGCAGCCCAGAGCACTGAGTGCCACGTCCAGTCATTTCTTCTCCAGGGATGGTGATTCCACCACTTCCCTGGGCAGCCCCTTCCAAGGCCTGACCACCCTTTCCAAGCAGAAATTCTTCCTAATATCCAACCCTGGCCCAGCCTGAGGCCGTTCCCTCTCCTCCTGTCCCTGTTCCCTGGCAGCAGAGCCCGACCCCCCCGGCTGCCCCCTCCTGTCAGGGAGTTGTGCAGAGCCACAAGGTCCCCCTGAGCCTCCTTTTCTCCAGGCTGAGCCCCTTTCCCAGCTCCCAAACCCAAACTGGCTGCAGCTCTCCAAGCACAGACATTTGTCAGAACCCAGACCGTCCCTGCCCTCACTCTGTCAGTGTTTGCACAGTTATTCTTGGTGGCAGCATTATCATAATCATTATTATTAACACCAATTTTATCTTTAAATGCCTGCTTGCATTGACATTTGCTTTACGCACACACATGGAGCACTAACCCCCCTCCCAGCTGAAGCCAAGCAGCCCCTCAGGGTGTTCCCACCATCACCCGTGTTAGAGCAGCTCGGAAATGCCTCCTCCTACAGTCCTGGCCATTCCCCCTCCTTGAGGTGACCCTCTGGCTCTTGACCTCACCCCAAGCTCAGGCATCCGCAGAGGGAGGAGAAGCTGGACCAGCACACAGGTATGTGGAGCACCCAGCTGGGATCCAGGAGGCAGGGGCTGCTTCCATGGTCCTTTTCCACGGGTTGGGAGCCCGTCCTGAGGAGGTCCAGCGTTGCCTGGCTCTGGTTTGTGCTCCTGCAGTTCCCCGTCACTAAAACCTGTGGCCTCTCCAACCTCCTGGAGACTGCAGCTGATCTGTCAAGAGTTTCCCAGACTAAAGTCTAATGGAGGAGATTTCTGGACACCCCAGCAAGCTCTGTCCCCTCTTGCCAGGCGGGTGCTGCTTCTCCACGGGTTTGTCCTTGTGCTGTTTTTCCAGAGTGAGCTAAAGATGGTGGGTCCCAAGTGTCTCAGTCCTTGACAATGCACAAAAGAATCACAGCACAGTCTGGCTTGGAAGGGACCTTAAAGATCACCAACAGGAGCTGTTGACCGTGCTCCAGCACATCCAGGCTTCTCTTTGAAACCACTGAGGACGGCTGTGCTTTCATTGGCCCCAGTTTTCCTTTGAGGCTGCAAACAGGGCACTCAGGTCCTGGCAGGTCCTGGCAGGTGCCTCCTCACAGTAATTCTCTGCTATTATCTCTACAGTTCATTCTGCAAGTGCCCGAGACAAGAACAAACCTCTGCCCAGGGCACAGAAGAGCCCATGGGGCCCCACACTGGCCAAGGATGATCACCCAGAAGAACCTGCAGCCAAAGCAAGACCTCCTCTCTGCAGAAAGCAGGTGCAGGTCATGGAATCACAGAACAGTTCGGGTTGGAAGCGGCATTAAAGATCATCTGATTCCAACCCCCTGCTATGGGCAGGGGTGCCCCTCACTAATCAGGCTGCTCAGGTCCTCCCTGTCCCTGGAGAAGCTTCTCCTCACCTGAAACAGTGCCCATGTCCTGCTCCAGCTGGCACTGGAGGCTCATCCTGGCCTGGGTGAGGCACCAGGACCCAGCTGATCCAAAGCCACCCCTCAGGCCCCAGTAGCTCCAGTGAACTGCGGGGAGAAGGGGCGTTTGGGGAGCTCCGGGAGGTCTCTGGGGCATGCCTCTGTCCAGCAGGCATCTCCCAGTGCCCCGGGTGAGGTGACAGCCAGGCAGGGGCCCTTTGCTGTGCAGGGGCCACTGCTGGCAGCAGGAGTGAGTTCAGAGGTGCCCACCAGCTCCTGCTGCCCATGGGCACTGTGGTGCTGTGCCCGTGGGGACACCCCTGCAGGCAGTGCCACAGCACAGGGACACCTGGGCGCTCCTGAGGGCTCCCTGGGGATCTCTCCTGTCGTGGGGAGCGTGGCCCCGGCCTGCAGACACCCAGCCACGTAACCACGGCCGTGCCACCGCAGCCCAGGGGCACAGCTAAGGTCACCCATGAGTTTGAAGGAAACGGTCTTCCTTTCCAGGAGTGGAGCAGAGCATTTCACTCTGCCAATACATCCTGACTTCCCGCTGCTTCCCTGCCCCCATGCCTCCATCTCCAGTGTCCCTGAACCAGAGAATCACCGAGTGGGTTGGGTTGGAAGGGACACTAAACATGATACAGGCCCCTCCCATGGGCAGGGACACCTTCCACTGTCCCCAGCTGCTCGANCTGGGCGCTCCTGAGGGCTCCCTGGGGATCTCTCCTGTCGTGGGGAGCGTGGCCCCGGCCTGCAGACACCCAGCCACGTAACCACGGCCGTGCCACCGCAGCCCAGGGGCACAGCTAAGGTCACCCATGAGTTTGAAGGAAACGGTCTTCCTTTCCAGGAGTGGAGCAGAGCATTTCACTCTGCCAATACATCCTGACTTCCCGCTGCTTCCCTGCCCCCATGCCTCCATCTCCAGTGTCCCTGAACCAGAGAATCACCGAGTGGGTTGGGTTGGAAGGGACACTAAACATGATACAGGCCCCTCCCATGGGCAGGGACACCTTCCACTGTCCCCAGCTGCTCGAAGCTCCATCCAGCTTGGCCTTGGACACTTCCAGGGATGGGGCAGCCACAGCTTCTCTGGGCACCCTGTGCCAGGGCTTCCCCACCCTCACAGGGAAAAATTTCTTTCTGATATTTAATCTAAATGTCCTGTCTTTCCTCTTGAAGCCACTCCCCCTTGCCCTGTCACTGCTTTGCCTCACAAAACCCCCAAAATCCCTAAAAGATCCCCTCCCAGCACGTTGTGTTTCTTCCTGGCAGTGCCTGGGATGCTCATTCATGAGATAACCCCAGTCCCTCTCCTTCCATCCCAGCTTTCTCCCCATGTGACAGCAGCAGCCACCCTCGTGTCTGTCAGAGGAGGCTCATCCCCAGGCACCCCTGAGGTGCTGGAGCACACCTGCCCCTCGCTGGGTTTGGGACCAGCCAGCCTGACCCAGCGACATGCTCATCCTGAGGTGGCACAGCCCCGGCAGCATCCTGTCCCCTCCCCTGGGGACCTGGCGGGGTGACTCCTGCCAGCTGACAGAGACAGACGAGTGTCACATCAGGGGGAGCCGTGCCGTGCTGACGAGCTGGCGGGAGGACGTGGGAGCTGTCAGGAGCTGGCACTCGGCTTTCCATGGGTGGCCTTTGCTTGTTTTGCCTTCTTCTCTTCGGAGTCAATCATGCGGCCACGAGCAAGGCACCCTTCGCCGGAACCGAGGAAGAGAGGCACTGGAATGGATCTGACAGGGTGGGTGACAGCTGCCACCCTGCCGGGGCTCGGATGAGCCAGGGGAGGGGAGGAAGAGCCGGGAGGAGGCTGGAGCCCTCAGCCTTGCTGGGACGGGGAGAGCCGAGGGCTCAGGCCACCTCCCAGCCCTGTCCAGCATCTGCTGCTCCCCTCCAGGCCCGGCCAGCATCCCCTCCTTCGGCCAGAGCCAGCCTCTGTCCCTGCGTGTCCCCTCTCCTCGGCTTGCCTGTCTCTGCTTCCTGGCTGCTGAGTCTCTCCCTCCTCCAAAAAACCCATATTCAGACATTTTGCTTATGTGTGCAATGACTGAATGAGCACACGCATCCCAGTCCCTAAAAATGTCTTGTTTGGATGTCTTGTGTTGGAAGCTCAACATTCTCAATGCTTTTGTGGGGTAGGAACAGGCTCCTTTCCACATCATGCACCCACAGCCCCAAAATGAAGGTGTTCAGGTGGAAAAATATGCTATTTTAGGAGCGTCTGGAGGTCTGTGGGAGCTGCTGGAGCCCTGTGTAAGTACCTGCTCTCCTGCTGTCATGCAGGGGTGAATCTGGGCTCTCCTTGGCTGGAGAAGAAAGCGCTGCCAGTGTCCAGGCCCAGGGGTCCAAGAGGGCTGGGGGCAGGTCTGGAGGGTGATCCTGGGTGCAGAGTGACCAGAGATGGTCCCTAAAGTGGCTGCCTGAGCATCTCAGGAGGGACAGTGAGGCTGGGCTGAGCTCCCCTGGTCCTCAGGGCCTGCTGCCCACAACATCTCCATTTCCCCTTCTCCTTTGGGTTCAGCCCATTCTGGACAGGGCTTTTTTAACCTGCGGTGCCCAAAGCCCACGGCTGCCTCAGCAGAGCCCAGGCTGAACTGGTGCACCCCACAGGCTGCTCCCACAAGCACATCCCAGGAAATGCTTGGCCATGCTGTCCTGTAGGATTGCTCCAGCTCACTGTGGGGTTTGCCTCCATGTGCCCCTTTCCCTCTCGCATCCCCGGACTGCTCATGAAGAAAAAGGTGCAGTGGAGGCAAGGAGCCAGTGCTGAGCTTCCCAAACCCCTAGCAGTGCCCCTCACCTGGCTTCTCTCCCATCCATGTTTCCAGAACTTGCCTGGGCGATTATCTGGAGAGACCCTGTCAAGAGCCTCGTGCACATCTGGGTACAAGACTCAGCCTCTGCCAGGCCACTGCTTCCTGGTGAGGAAATTGGGTTGTGTGACACGCTCTGCTCCTGACAAACCCAGGCTGCATGCTGCTTATTTCCGCGTTGTCTGCTACAGACTTGCGAGAGCTTGTTTGATTAATTGTTCCAGAGCTTTTTGCGGAATCAGAAGCTGACACATAGGGAAGTTCTGGCTGTCCTTTCCCGAATCTGTCCTTTCCCAGCCCCAAGGACTCTGGATCACAGCCTGTTGCACCCCGGGATGGCCCTGTCTCAGCCCTGAATCCCCTGACTCCACTGGGTTGGCTGCTGCTCCTGTGTTAGCCTGAGAGCTTTCCCCACTGACACCCATCCTGTCGGGATGGAGATACTGGAAACATCTCCTCCTCCTCCATCCAGCCCTGTCCTGCCTCGCTGAGAGATTCTTACACATCTCAAGAAAAGATGTAGGGTCTTGGGGGGGAATTATGAATGGCTCCTGTCCTTCTTTGCTTTCTCCCATTTTCTGGGGCCTCAGCACATCGCAGGAAGTGGAAGAGCAGGTTTCTGCTGTGCCACCATCACGGGGAGCCCCGTGCTCCCCCTGGAATCCACGAAGGCCCTGTGTCACACGTGTGGTACCACTGAGGCCACACTGTCCTGGGCATCTCTGCCAGGGCAGGCATCTTTGGGCAAGAGAGATGAAGGCTGGGCCTGTCTCGTGCCCACCAGCAAACCTGTCCCTTGTCAACAATGATGGGACATCCTGTGCAGAGCAGAGAGCATGTGGAGCACTGGGGCTGAGCTGCTGGCGTGGTGCAGGATGAGCTGACAGGGTGGGATCGTGGCCCTCACCATCCTCAGCCAGGAGCAGAGGCCAGCGAGAGCTGCAGGGAGCTCAGGGGAGCTGGAGGTGGGTGAGGTTGTCTCCCCAGGCAGGGATGGAGAGGGCTCCGGGAGGCTCAGCAAAGGCAGTGAGGCTGGGCCCACCTGGGGCTCTGCACCCTGCACTCCTGTTCCCGAGGCGGGGAGGCAGGGAGGAGGAGGGAGCAGGGTGGCCGTGTCTGGCCAGAGCTCCCCTGCAGTCCTGCATCCCCAGAGCACAGGAAGGGGAGCTGGGGACCACAGGCTCTGATCTCCTTCCCTGGGAGGGCCACCCATGGGGCCAGAAGACAAACCCAGCGTGCGTGTGAGTGCTGCCCTTCAGGGGGATCCTCCTGCCTCTTCCTTTTCTGTCCTTGGTGGATTCTTGTCTGCCCTCTGGCCATTCGGCCTGCCCTGTGTCACTGCCGGGAGGCAGCAGGGGCACTGCAGCCCCCGGTGCTCAGAGCTCCCTGCCAGCACCTCCTGGGGGCTTTACCGAGGGGGTGAGCCTCCTTCCACCTTGGCAGGCTCTGAAGATGTGGTGAGAGCAGCTCGCCCTGACTCTGCAAAGGGGCTGGGGCACCAGGGGCTCTTCCTAGAACCATAAACTTCCTGCCTGCTCTTTTCCTCAGTTTCCCCATCCACAGGATGTGGGCAATGAGCTGTCTCAAGGGAGTGGGGAGAGGAGTGGTACCTTTACCTGTGAAGTCCTTGCACCAGGAAGAGCTGGAAGATGCATTTTTGTGTGACCAAAGAACGCTGAAGAAACAGAGGTGAGACGGGGAGGCCCCTCAGCTGCTCAGAGATGTGCAGGGCAGCGGAGTCATCGCTCCAGGGCAAGGGCAGACCCCTGGGGCAGAGCCATCCTGGGGTAAAGGGAGCCCCGAGAGGAGCCCCCCGCGCAGTGGAGGGCAGGACAAAGCCTGGCAGAGACACGCGGTGCCTGGGCTGCTCAGCTCGTCAGAGGGAAGGCTGAGAAGTGTTTTGATTGCAGCGTGTAAGTGCCTTCATGGGGATAAAATCCCAGGTACTAAAGGGCCCTTTAATCTGGCTGTGAAAGACAGACCAAGGACCAGCAGCTGGAGGCAGATCCACGGGAGATATATTTAGAAATGAGGCACGGTGTTAATGGAGGCAGAGAGAGGGGAGCGAGCGCCCAGGGATGGCTCGGAGAAAGATTGGACCCCCCTTGGCAGAGCGAGCCTGAGTCAGGGAGTGCAGGTGGGCTGCCTGGAGGACACGCCCAGCACAGGTGTGGTGGTGACAAGGCCGTGTGGGCTTGTGACACGGCTGGGGAAACTGAGGCACGGAGGGGCAGACGTCGAAAAGCCACGCACATGGGTTGGGAGGGCTGGGTGTTTGCACGCACGGATCGAGTGTCTGTGTTCAGGTGTGTCCCCTGGCAGCCCGCTGCTGACACCCAGTGCCACCTGGGGCACCCCAGGGTAGCCCACCTGGCCGCCATCTGTCACGCCAGAAGGGCACAGGTTTCCCGTAGATCCTGTGTCACATCTGCCAGCCCTGTGGAGATGTCTCAGGTCCCCCAGAGCTTCTTGAATTGCACCAGGCACCTCTGCCGAGGGCCTGGGTTACACCCCTCCCTCGCAAGCCCCGCTTTCGGCACAGTAATTATTCTGCACAGACACTCAGATGAGAGAGGCCGTGTTTCATGTACCTCTCCCCAGGCACTTCATTACAACAGCCCGACATGAGGACTGCTCTGATCCTGAGCCCCTGGCAGGCTCCCTCCTGCCTCTGGAGAGCTGGTGCTGCACGTGTGGCCACTTCCCCTCGTGGCGCAGATGTTCAGGCAGGACATCTGATACAGGAGGATTAGTTCAGTTGTGTAATGAGGTGCTTAAGGACTCAGGTAGCCCTGGCCCCTGTCAGGTACTCGGGGCTCTGAGCCCTGCAGGGTCCCTGTGGGTCAGACGCTGCTGTGAAATGGAGTTGGTGGGGTGAAAGTCACCATAAAATCATCATTGAGACATGGAATGGTTTGGGTCGGAAGGAATCTTACAGACCATCCAGTGCCACCCCTGCCATGGGCAGGGACCCCTTCCACCAGACCAGGTTGCTCCAAGCCCTGTCCAACCTGGCCTTGGACACTTCCAGGAATGGGACATCTGTGGGACCTGGCTGCTCCTATCCTCCCTGGTGCTGGAGCAGTGCTGGGAGGTAAAGGCAGGAGCCAGGGGTGCTGCTGAGGCAGCTGTGCTTTAAGGCTCTGCTAGCTTTAGGGGACAGAGCAAGGTGCCAGTCCCACTCCCCAGGGAACGGTCATGGCCCCGAGGCTGCCAGAGCTCCAGAAGTGTTTGGACAATGGTCTGAGGCACAGGGTGGGATTGTTGGGGCGTCTGTGCAGGGCCAGGTGTTGGGCTGGATGATCCTTGTGGGTCCCTTCCAGCTCAGGATATTCTGTGATTCTCAAACTCCCTTTGATTCACGCCACTGGAGATCCCAGCTGACACAGAAGGGCTCATGTGAATCGTGGGACTGCGCTCTCCATGTGCTAGAAAGGCTTTGACTTTCTCCTATGGGAAGATTTGTGGGCGTAGAGCCAGACCGGAGCCGGGGAAGCAGCAGGAGCTGCACAAAGGGCTGTGCAGTGGAAAATGTGGGCTCGCAGCCACCCGAGTCACACCTGTGAGCTGCTGAGAGAGGCTGAGGCAGCACCACCAGCGCCCTTTGAATGAGCTGTGCACAAGCAGGTGCGTCATTTACCCGTTGTCTGGAGGCACCAAAACACATGCCCGGTGTCTCTGCCCTGACAGGCTTCCCACGGAAGCGGCTGTGTCGAGTCTCAGCTGGGTGTGGAGGGCAGCTGGGAGATGCCCTCAGCCCTGGCATACCAGCCTGGGGAAGGGCTCCCATGCCCAGCACTGGGAGCTGCTGATTGCTGTTGCCTGCCAGAGGAGCAAACTCAGTGCCAAGCTTGATGGAGAGAGAAGATCGTGCTCCTGTGCTGTTTTGCAGCAGCAAACTGTGGATGAAGCTGTAAAACCCCAGGTAATCCCTCAATCTGCCCAGCTCTCCAGGGCTGGGGAGGAACGGTAGGGTCACAGCAAGCAGGAGGCTTTCCAAAACTGTGTCAGGACTCTGCATGTCCTCCCAGCTCTGTCCCTGGCTGCAGGGCTGGGAAAGCACCTGCCAGCCTGCCTGGGAGGTTTGGGGACGCCGTTTGCTGGCAGGTCTCCATCTGCGCGACCTATGGTGCTGACAAGCCCCACTGAGGACTGGGAGGGAGCCAGCATCTGGCTGCCGACCATCTCTCCCCTCCCTGGCTCCAGCAGCACAACAAGCTGCAAATCGCCACTAAGAAATAGCTGGTGTGTGTGTGCGTGTGTGCCCTGGGGACACCCCGCCACCTTGTCACTGTGGGGCGGTCACAGGTTGCTGCTCCGCGGAGCACCTGGTGCAAAGTTTGTGCCCGTCCCACAGTGGTGCCAAAGAGGTGCCTGGTTTTGGCTGCTTCTCTCATCAGCCTCCTCTGGGAATCCTTGGCTCCCTCCCCAGGAAAAGAGCCCCTGTGACCAGGCTGGAAGACGACACTTCCAGGATTACCAGCCCCGCTGGAGGCTTCTAAACCTGCAGGTGATGACTCTACCCTGGGGGAAAGTGCGGCAGCCAGATGAGTTACAGTGGGAGAGGTAACTGTTCTTTAAAAAACCCCAGCATTTATTAGATGTGGGGGCTGAGGGCAGGGAGATGTTTGGAACAGCATCACAGCAAATCCTGCTGTGATCCTGCATGCCCAGGCCACCCCAGGCAGCTCTGCCCCCACTCTCTTTTCTCTCAGGTGGTTGTTTTGGTTCCCTGCCTGGGGAGAGGCGCCTGGGTCAGGTAATGAAGGCTCTTTCCAGTCCATGGTGCTGCCATCCCCTCCAAAACCACGCTGTGGTTCCATTCCAGACACAAACCCTGGAGTGTCCCCAAGCTCAGGAGCCCGGTTAGGTGACTCCTGCAGCCATAGCTGAACCGCTGGTGTTTTGAGACGCCCCCCCAGAGCAGCCCAGAACGGGGGCTTTGCTCTGCTCTAAGCCGGGAGTGCCGCATGGAGCCGGCGTGGTGACAGCCCCAGCGGGGCTGGGACATCCAGAGCATCGTCCTTGGGAGCGTGGGCGGAGGTGCAGAGCGGGACAGCCGGAGCAGGGCTGAGGCACTGGCCTGGTTGACATTTAAAGGTCCCTTTCAACCCAAACTCCTCTCTGAGTCTCGAGTCGGGGCTGGGGGAGCAGGGCCGTGGGGGGTCTGGCTCGCAGCGCTCTCCTAACGACAGCCATCTCTTGTGGCTTCTCCCCGAGGGCCCCGCGGCGGTCAGGACCTGCTGGAGAAGGGCTGATGAGCTGCAGATGGGGCAGCCTGTGCCCGATCCGTGGCCAGGGCGCCGGGAAAGGGAACAGCACAATCCCTGCTCCCAGCGCCGTCCTCGGCAGGGCCGGGGCCCGGAGGGGATCGCTGCCCCTTGCCAGGGCAGCATCGCCCTCCCCAGCCCTCTCCCCAGGAATACTTGAAGCACCGGGGGAGACTGGAATTCACAGGAAAGCTCACTGGCCTTCCTCCAGTCTCATAAGCATGACAATTGCTCTCTCGCCTGCTCTGTTTCAGATCCTACCCTTAACATTTAACCACTCCCCATTAATTTCCAAATTGCCACACACATCGCGGAGTCATTCCTTGCCCGCGCTGCTCTCAATGCCGAGGCCGGGCTATTCCCAGGGAGGCCGGGGCCGGGGGGCAGACCTGGCTGCGGACCCCCGGTCCCGGGAGGGAGTATGGGAACAGGAGGAGAAGGGAGCTGGGGACCCGCCACTTGGCTTTGTCTGGTGGCAGACACATGGAGCACATTAGCAGCCTTTCAGTGGAAGTTTGATCGATGGGGAAGGCTTTCTAACTGACTATCAAAGCACGCATGGTATGTGAGAAGCAGACACCAATTAGTGATGTCTTTTTAAAGGCTGCCTTGTTAAGAGGGGAATAAGGGGAAAGAATGAAATTGGCCAGAAAACATGGAGCTATTTAACCTTAATTAGAAGAA
The DNA here is from genome assembly GCA_013397845.1 of Melanocharis versteri. Classification (NCBI taxonomy): domain Eukaryota; kingdom Metazoa; phylum Chordata; class Aves; order Passeriformes; family Melanocharitidae; genus Melanocharis; species Melanocharis versteri. The sequence goes on from VZTG01006284.1 coordinate 289,609, forward strand.
AGGTGTGGGCTTTGTGAAAAGGCCATTTCTGAAAGGGGTTTTTCTCCCTGGGTATAAAGAGATCCTGCCTACTTGTTAGAGACTTGTTAGAGTTTATAAGGCTGGGCAGGAGGCTAACTTGTAGAAATGCCTTTTATGCCACTTGAATGTGTGGCTTGCTTATTATAGTCTGCCATCCTGCCAGGGTGGCTGGTGGAGAGGAGAGGAGAGGAGAGAGCAGCACTGCCAACTGGCTATAAATTTCATGAACATCATAAATGTAAGTGCTTTCTGGAGAGCTGTACAGATTGCACATAAAAGTCCCCCTTCTGTCCCTGTAAACTAAAAAGAGGGCTTTTTTGGCAAATTAAAAATTGTAGAGTGTCTTCCATGCTGAGCTAGGAAGCAGCCAGGCTACAAACCCACAGCTCCAAAGCCGCGGCCCCGCAGGGAGGTCTCCCGCACACGCTGGCACCGCCGCTCCCAGTGCCACCGTGTCGCCGGGGGGAGCGGGACGCGGAGCCGGGGGCTGCGGCCAGCGCCGGGCACCCAGCGGCAGGACCGGGGGGATGCTGTGCTGCAGGAGCTCCTCAGGGCTTGCGGACGGTGCCACCTCGGTGCCCGTGCTGCTGCCAGCAGCGGGGACAGGGCAGAGCGCGCTGCTGGGTTGAGGCTGCGGAGACAAGAGAGGGGCTTTTCTGGGAGCCGTGGGACCGAGCGCTGCTCCTGGCGCTTCCCCGGCGACTCTGGGGACTGACGGCACCTTTGGGACTCGTTGTGCTGGCTGGCGGCCGGACACGCGGAGCGGGGCACGCAGCAGCCCGGGGGCTGCGGGGCACCGGCAGCGCTGGCAGGGCGGGACACGGGCTCGTCCCCCGCTGCGGACCCCGACACCGGACGCGGTAAATAAGCACAGAAAGAGGCATTTTCTCCCTCAGCTGAACAAGCCCGTGCTTTATCCCCGCCGCTGCTCCGCTGCTGGGCTGTGCAGCCCTGCCAGGAACATTCCCAGCCCGCTCCCGTTAAAGACACAGCGCTCGTCCCTGGCGGGGCTGCGCGGCCCTCGAGGGTCCGTGTTGGGATGGCGCCTGCTGTCTGCACAGCCGAGCGAGTTCAGCTCCTCGCTGCATGGATCAGGGCTCGTTTTTCCCCTCGCTGTTTAATAAGGACCATAAATATCCTGTAATGACTGCATGGAGCTGGCTTTTAGAGCAGTCGCGGCACACACACACACACAGGGAGATGCTCCCACCAACCACCTGAGGCCTGGGGCAAGGTGTTCCTGCACAGGCAGCGGGAGAAAGGGCTCCCAGCTCCCCGCACCAGGGAGGGCAGGCAGAGGGCACAGCACCTCTCTGGTCTGGTTCACTGCTGTCTCAGCATCCCTGCACAGCCGTGAGGGCTGTGCTGCTTGCCCAAGGTTAAAACTGATTTTAGGGGCACGGCCAAGTTGGACTGGCCAGGAGTGCCCCAAAAACAAACACACAAAGTGATGGGGCCCTGCCACCACCCGGTGCCAGTGCGGGATGTTTTAGTCCCCTGAGGCAGCTTCAGCCTTTATTTCCCGTGGGCTGTTCCTGTTCAGCATCAGCTCCTGCCTGGAGCCTTCTGGAGGTGGGTGAAATTGTATTTGGAGGAGACCACAGCGGGCACAGGTCCCAGATGTTTTGGAGTTTCAATCCTAGAACATCCTGAGCTCAGGGTACCCACAAGGATCATCCAGCCCAGCTCCTGGCCCTGCCCAGACCCCCCAAAATCCCACCCTGTGCATCCCTGGCAGCGCTGTCCCAACACTCCTGGACCTCTGGCAGCCTCGGGGCCGTGCCCATTCCCGGGGGGGCCTGGGCAGTGCCCAGCACCCTCTGGGGGAAGAACCTTGCCTTGATCTCCAGCCTGAGCCTGCCCTGGCCCAGCTCCAGCCGTTCCCTGGGTGCTGTCCCTGTCCCAGAGCAGAGATGGGAGCTGCCCCTCGGGAGGAGCTGCAGATCCCTGAGCTCTGCCCTCAGTGTCCTCTGCTCCAGCTGGACACACCAAGAGCCCCCAGCTGCTCCTCCTGTGGGCCCTCCAGACCCTTCACCATCCTCATGTCCCTCCTTTGGATGTTCCGTAATGTCTTTGGATCCCTCTTTAGCTGTGGTGCCCAAAACTGCCCCCACCACTCGAGGTGAAGCCGCAGCAGCACAGAGCAGAGTGGGACGGGCCCCTCCTGTGACCCGTGTCATGCTGGGCTCGACGATGGCATTGCTGAGGCTCCTTCCGTCAGTCATGAAGCTTGTCCTGCCTTCCCACCTCCTCGAGGGTCTCCAGGGCCAAACTGAGAGTGAGGGTGCCAGGCCCTCGGGGCTGCTTTCCCTTTCTGCAGAGCGCACGTGCCTGCGATCCCAGCAGCAGCAGGGAGTTGTGGCTTCAGCTAAATGAGAACCAGGGCTCAGCAAGGCTGCTCTCCAACGTGACAGCACGTCAGTGTGCGCAGGAAGCACCCTCACTCTCAAATCCAAGGAAAAGCACGTTCCTCGGGCCTGAGAGCCGATTCCCTCACAGCCACCCAGTTTCCCAGCTGTGACACATCACACAGGATCCCTCGGCCACCGTGCTGTGGGTTTGGGCAGCCCCGCTCTGTGCCTCGCTGAGGTGCTTCCCCAGCAGGAGACTGGAACTCCCACTGCGTGCTGGGGTCCAGGACGGGCAGGAGAGGCGGTTTGTGCTGGGAGGGCAGCCTGTGATCCCGTGGTGCCGTGCACAAGCACTCAGGCGTTGGCACAGCTCCATCCCGAGCCAGCCAGCTCTGGGACACCGAGGAGCCACAGCGTGGGCACGGAGCCGCGGCACACTGAGCACCATTCCCAGGTGGCAGGTTGGACTCAGCATTTCTCCTTGGAGGCTCAGGGAATTCCTTGGAAATCAGGGGGACTTGTGTTGAATTTTACCTGGCCTCAGTGTGCAGCAGCTCCCCTGGGCACGTCGAATTGACCACATAGAGGGTGAGCCCCATGTATGACCCTGAGGCCGTAGGGCTGGGCTGGTCACACTGGGGCTGTGCCAGGAGATGCCAGAGGTGAACTGGGCACCCTGCACACCCTGCCATGCCACCCACACCCCTGCACCAGTCCCCAGCCTCACTTTTGGGCAGCTGAGTGCTGGAGGGGATGATTTCCACCTCTCTGCTGATGCTCCCGGATGCCGCAGCCCCTCTCCCAGCCCGGAGCTCCCCCATTCCATCCGTGTCCTGCAGGATGAGTGGGTGGCAGCAGCGGAGGAAGGCAGACACGCCGGTGCCAGCTGCTCCCAGCCGCAGGCACGGCAGAGGGTGAGGCTCCGGAGGGCAATCCTCCCCCAGCAGGGCTTCAGGGCCCTGCCGAGGGGCTCGTGTCAGCCTGTTCCCCGCTCAGGAATGTGCCTGGGAGCATCCCCAGGGGAGCACGGGTGGCCGTGCAGGGGTGAGGATGTTCCCAAACTGCATCTGGAACCCTGGCAGTTTTCCTGGGGGCCTTGTGCACCCCCAAAGCTCTCCTTGACCCTCCTCATGGACCCCCTGCACACCCCTGCCATGCAGAGACAGGCTGGGTTGGAGCGTGACCTGTCCTCAGATGACTGAAGCTAAACCAAAATAACCCCAGCCCGAGCCAAGTCGGACTGCCAGGACAGCCTTTTGCATCAGTTCCCTAAATTAGAATAATACTGAAGTGAAGCTGGCACGGGGACAAGCCTGGTGCTGGGAGGGAGGCAGGAAGGACATCAGCACATTCCCAGGCCCCTCTCGCAGCGCTGGGCTGGGGCTTCTCCATCGGGAAGGGGCTCTGGAGGGCAGGGCCGGGCGGTGGCAGGGCTGGCAGCCCCCTGCCTGGCCCAGCAGCCCAGGTGTGCGGCCCCAGGGCACCTGCACGAGTGGCTCTTCCCTGGGAGTGCTCCACAGCCCTCCCGCCCGTGCAGGCTCTTTTTCCCCACTCGGAGTGAGCTGGAGGCTGAGGAGCCTGGCCTGTGGCTGCACTGGGCCCTGCAGGCACCGCAGGTGTCACTGGGGAGGGATCCTGCCCCCAGCACCTCGCAGGACCCGTGACACGTGCGGTGACACTGCAGGGACGGGCTGGTCCCGCTGCCTGGGCCGAGGCTCCCATCCCATCCCATCCCATCCCATCCCATCCCATCCCATCCCGTCCCATCCCATCCCATCCCATGGATCCCATGCCATGCCATGCCATGCCATGCCAGCCCCGCTGCTGTGCCATCCCGCAGGGGCTGCCCCGGGCACAGCCCTTGTCTCCAGCCGTGCTTTGAGCCAGCGAAGGGCGTGTGGGGACAGTCCCTCACGTGTCTGCAGGGCTGGGGAGGGGCTGCCTGGCCTCGAGAGCTGTGGGGTTTGGAGCCAGGAAAGGACGAGTCCCCAGATGAGAGGGGCTGAGCTCAGCCTCAGCCTGGGAAGGGGATGCTGTGGGCAGGGAGCACCTGCTCCATCCTCAGCCCCTCACCCTGGCTTCAGGCCTCTGACCTGCAGCCTCAGGGCTTGGTGGAGGAGCCTGGGGAGAAATGCAGTTTGGGATGTGGTTTGAGGAGGTCTGAGAGCCCCAGGTCTGCTCCCAGGGCAAGGGAGAGGGACAGGGGTGTATCAGGAACTCTTTTCAGCTCCCAGGTGGAAGACATCTGGGTTCTCCATTTTTTCCACGTGCCAGGGGTCCTGCTTGGAGCCACCCTGTGACCCCCAACAGGGGCTGGATGGCGTCTGTCACACTGTCCTTGCCCCTGTGCAATGGCACAAGGCTCTTGGGATGCTCTGAGCACGATGAGCTGTGCCCCCCAGGCTGTGCCCCATCAGCAGGGCCACGGGCACAGTGTGGCACTGGGGGTGCACATTGGCACAAACCAAATGTGCTTAAATGCTTTTAAACCAAATCTGATTTTACCTGGCTTAAAATCTGAGATTTTAAACCGTATCTGCCAGAGCTGTGAGGCCTTGCCCTGCTGCTCTGCCTGGCACAGGGGGGCAGGAGCAGGCAGAGAGGTGTGGGGGAAAATCCCCGCCGTGGTCACAGAACCATGGAATATCTGGTTTGGAAGGGACCCACAAGGATCATGGAAGTTCAGCTCCTGGCTCTGCACTTCTGGTGCCATGCAGTGCACTGGGGTGGGAGCAGAGCAGAGTCAGACCCTCCCACAGGGTTTGGGGTGCCTGTGGTTCCCCTCAGGAGCCCCCGAAATACCCTGGGCTGTGCTGTGTTGGTGCTGCCACCGTATCGTGAAAGGCTGGATCTGGACAGTGCCCGAGGGGCTGCGAAGGTCAGGAGCAAATGGTGCTGGGTTTGGGCTCCAGGAGGGGCAGAGGGTTCACAGCTGACTCCACACAGGGTCCTGCCACCCTGAGGTGGCACCGTGGGGACCCCGCAGCTCTCACAGTGACCAGAGCCAGCTGCACACCACCGCCCCTCCCCAGAAAAATGCCCTGGCTCTGAGGCACAGCTCAGTCCAAGTGAGGATGAATGCAAAACATCAGGAGTTTGGCAGGAAAAGATTCCTGGGGAAATTCCAGCCTGGCAGAATGGAGAGCTCAGCATGCACAGGAGGGGCCGGGTCCCTGGGGGCAGGAACAGGGCAGTGTCAGCCGTGATCTTTGCCCTGGTCTGAAGCAGGAATCCGCAGGGGATTTTCCCCACAGAAGCGTCTCCGTGTTGGAAGCACAGCCAAGGAGCCATCGTGTCCCCAGGGCTGCCATCCTGGGGGTGTGCAGGGCACATGGAGCAGCTCAGGGGGGACCTGCCACTCAGCCACCAGTGACACCAACCCCTGCCACCAGGGCAGTGCCAGCTGCTGACAGGCACAAGCCTGCTGGCTTTGGGGACGAAGTGGTTTTGCTGCAGGTGCAATAAGAAAATTGTGTGTCTGGCGTGACGGGGCACAGGATTTCCACTGGTCCTGGCAGAAATCAGAGGGTGTCCTGGGGGGCTCAGAGGATGTGCAGGGCTGAGGCAGAAATCAGGGGTCACAGAATCCTGGAATGGTTTGGGTTGGAAGGCACCTGAAAGCTCATCCAGTCCCACCCCTGCATGGGCAGGGACACCTTCCACTGTCCCAGGCGGCTCCAAGCCCTGTCCAGCCTGGCCTTGGGCACTGCCAGGGATCCAGGGGCAGCCACAGCTTCTCTGGGCACCCTGTGCCAGGGCCTCACCACCCTCGCAGGGAAGAATTTCTCCCTGATATCCAATCTAAACCTCCTCTCCTTCAGCTTAAAGCCTTTGTCCTTCAAAGCTGTTATAAAATTATTTTACTGCATATGTGCAGCTTGAAAAAGCAGAGAAAGCCCTGAGCTGATTCTGCCCTCCCTCCAGTGGCATCTGGAGTCACTCCAGGCTGTGCTGTGCTTTGGAGAAGTTGCCTGGAGCCTTTCCCACAGCACTGGGACCTGCAGGGACCCAGTTCTTGCTCTGCAGTGGCATCCATTGCCCATCACCTCAGCGGGAGGGATGTCTCCAGCCTCAGGTCTCCCGAAACCGGCCCATCCCCAGCTGGGAGGGTGAAGGAGTCCCCCCAGCTCCCAGGGCACACAGACACTCCCATTAGCAGGCCCCAGAGCCCCCTCTCCGGGCAGTGTGGTGTGAAGGGTGAGCATGGAACACCTCAAGGGGAGGAGCGGCAGCTGGGTCCAGCCAACACCACGGCCCCTGGCACCCTGCTGGGAGCTCGGAGTCTCTCAGGGGCTCTGATGGACATCCCAGCTTGCTGGGGGTGTTCAGTCCTGCCTCTCAGGGGCTCTGATCAGCATCCCAGCCCATGTCTCCTCCTCCCAGGGCCGGAATCTTCCAGGTCCTGCTCTCCCCCTGCCTTCATGTTGATGGATGCAGTCACCCTGTCATATTCCCAGGATTTTTGTCCCACAGGTTGTGTTCCCTGAGCTGATTCAGTGAGTCCATGCAGAGGACAGTGGCTGATGTCTCTGCCCTGGGCTGCCTGAGGCACATCTGTCCTGCCCAGGGGGGTGAGGATGGGCAGCGGTGTCACACCCAGGGGTTTCTCTGCCCCAGCTCGGGGTGGCTGGGTCAGGGGCAGCGAGGAGGAGGGGTCTGCAGCCTCCCACCCCCGCCCCAGCCCTCCCTGGCCTCAGCTGCTGGTGGACATTTTTTGTGATGCTCAAGAAATCCCTGAAAATGTGGCAGAAAGGTCAGAAGCCAGCGGGGCCTTTGAAGGACATGTCCTTTAAAGGATGAGCCAGGCCGTGGCAGCCCTGCCTTCCCACGGCCTCGGTGCCCCCACTGCAAACTGGGCATGCTGGGGGGCTGCTGGCAGCTGCTGTCCCCAGTTTGCTGCCTCTGTGACCTGGAGATGCTCCTGAAGCTACTGAGGGGCAAAGAAATGGGCGACAAGGCAGCACTGGATCCTCAGTGGGGGCTCAGCCCAGCTGGGAGCCACAGGGAGGGGCACCAAGGGCTGCTGAGAGCCAGGGCAGGGTGAATCAGCAGCCCTGAGCACAGCTCCTGCCTGTCAGGATGGCATTACACCTGGCTGGGGGATCAGGCACCTGGGGCAGGATGGAGGAAGGCAGCACCGGGCAGAGGAAGTTTCCCTTGCATGGAGAAAAGTCCTTGGAGAGGTGTTGCATTAAAAGAACAGGAATTTGGCAGAAAATAACCCCCTTTGCTGGGTGATCCTTAGAGGTGAGAGGCACTGGGCATGGCTGGGCTTCATTTCTGACCAGCTCTTCAGGTCTGGTCGTGTTCCCAGCTGCACCAAAAGTGTGGGTCACACTCTGAGGTCTTGTTCATGGTCATGGATTCACCAATACTGAGCTTTACTAATCCAACACTCTGAGTCTGGTTGAGCTCAGTAAGAACTTTCACAACAGATTCACCAAAAATGCAGTTTATTGGAGCAATGGATTCTAGATTCGTTTAGATTACTGGTGATAAAGCTACCAGACCTGCAAAATACAAAGGTATATCTCTATGTACCAGTGTTCCTGGGGATACTCTGGCACCGGCAGAGGCACAAATGTCACCAGAACCCCCCCTGTGCTGGGCTGCTCCCCCAGTGTGGGCAGCAGGAAAGGGCGGATTCTGCCCCTCTGCCCTTCTCGGGTGAGACCCCACCTGCAGAGCTGCCCCGGCCTCGGGGCCCTGCACAGAAAGGAGCTGGAGCTGCTGGAGAGAGTCCAGAGGAGGCACCAGGATGAGCAGAGGGATGGAGCAGCTCTGCTGGGAAGAAAGGCTGGGAGAATTGGGATTGCTCAGCCTGGAGAAGAGAAGACTCGGGATGACATAACTGCAGCTTTCCAGTACCTGAAGGAGCTACAAGAAAGCTGGGGAGAGACTTCAGACAAGGCCCTGGAATGACAGAGCAAGGGGCAATGGCTTCCCACTGCCAGAGGGCGGGGATGGATGGGATTTTGGGAAGGAATTGTTCCCTGGGAGGGTGCTGAGGCCCTGGCACAGGGGGACCAGAGCAGCTGTGGCTGCCCCTGGATCCCTGGCAGGGTCCCAGGCCAGGCTGGATGGGGCTGGGGGCACCCTGGGACAGTGGGAGGTGTCCCTGCCTGTGGCAGGGGGTGGAATGGGATGATCTGTATGGTCCCTTCCCTTCCAAACAAACCCATTCCACGATTCCATGATCCTCTGATTCTCTGATCCCACCACGTGCACGAGAGCGTTGTCCAAGCACCTCTCGACCTGTGGCAGTTTTGGTGCTGTGTCGTTGGCCTGGGATGGCAGAAGGGTTTTTGTGTCAGCCCCTGACCTTGGGAGAGGTGGGAGCACTGGCTGTTGGTTCCCCACGTGGAGCTGTGAGCTCAGAGGATCAGATGGTCTGCACCGCAGAGCTCTCTCCAACTTGGCCATTTATTTGTGCCTTAAACAGCAATTAAGAAAAAAAAGTGGAGCTGCCTTAGCCTGCGAGAGGCTCTGCCTGACTCCTGTCTCCTCACTGCGGTGCTGCTCTGATTTCCATCTCATGCATATCTTATTTAACATTCTGGATACTGTTTTGAGTGCCCCAATATTTTAAAATAAATTGCTGCATGTAAAAGACTTAATGTCACATTCTGTTATTCTGACTGTTAAAAGAAAAGTGAAATCTTCAATGGGGCCAGTGGAGCAGAAGCAATCACGCAGAGGGAGGTCCTATTAATGTGTATTACGTTTCATTATTGCGGCTCTGCATGTCAGGCAGCTTCTCATCAGAGCTCACGCAACACATCACAGACTTAACTCCTTGCAAGCAAACAGGGGGGCAGCTTTGAAACCCCTGCTCTGCTCCTCGCCTCCCCGGCGTCGCCCCCGTGCTGCCGCTCCCGCTGCTCCCGTGTCCCCGGCTCCTCCCGGCCTTCCTCCCGCCGAGGAGGAGCTGGGCCGGGAGCGGGAGGTGTGCCAGGCGGGGAGGAGGAACCCGGGGAGATGAGAGGGAGGAATGATGGAGTGGGAAAGGGGTGGTGGAGAGGGAATGGGATGATAAAGAGGGAATGGGATGACGGATGGGGGAAGTGATGATGGAGACGGATATGGATGATGGAAAAGGAAGGAGATGATGGAGAGGGAAGGGGACGATGGAGAGGGATATGGATGATGGAAAGGGAAAGGGAAGATGAAGAGAGAATGGGATGATAAAGAAGGAATGGGATGATGGAGAGGGAAGGGGACGATGGAGAGGGATATGGATGATGGAAAGGGAAAGGGAAGATGAAGAGAGAATGGGATGATAAAGAAGGAATGGGATGATGGGGAGGAAATTGGATGATGGAGAGGGAAGGGGATGATGGAGAGGGATTGGGATGATGGAGAGGGACACAGGGGAAAAGCAGCAGGGAGAGGGGATGGGGGATGGTGAGAAGAGGATCCGCACACAGGAGGAGAGGGTCCCTGTGCTGGCAGCCCGTGTCACCTTCTCCCAGCTCCCCAGCTCCATGGGATATCCCATCAGGGGATGCACCCCAGTGACTTCCTACCCCTGAGGGTCTCTCCAACCCTCAGATAGTTCGGGCTCTCCCATCCCTTGGCTGGGCTCATTCCCATCCTCCTGCCAGAAAACACTCCCTGGACAGACCCACAAAGCACTCGTGGGCTGCAGGGGTGTGATTTGTGTTTGACATGGGGAAAGCACTCTCGTGGTGGGGAGGGGACATGGGGAGAGGACGGAGATGCTGTCTTGGGTCAGACACAGGCTGTAGGTGAAGCGGGGCAGGAGGGAGCCAGCAGGCAGTGGAGGGGATGGAAGGAGCCTACAAGGAAGTGGGAAATGCCTGATGTAAATTCCAGGTGGTCCCAGGAGGCCATTAAGCTTCATGATTCCCCATTCCCTGTGATGGAGAGACTCCAGCTCCGCTGTAGTCCATAAGGAAACGGGATGAGGGATGAACGGGCTCTGGGTGCACTGAGCATGGAGCTGCTCTGGGAGGGAAAGTCTCTCTGGAGAAGGTGAGGTGAGAAAAACAACATCCAAAATCCCTGCCAGAGCCCCCTGGGGAGGGAAAGGGCTCAGGGTGGGCGGTGTGCCAGGCTGGGGTTGGCATAAATCCCAAGGAAGGCATCGCAGAGGGGCCAGAGTGGCATTTCCAGTGCTCCCACCATGGCCAGCCCCAGTGTGACAGTGAGGAGCACTGAGGTCCTGGCAGAGCCTCTGGGCACCTGCCTGCCACAGTGACTTCCCCACCCTCCTGCCCACAGGAGGAATAAATGTGAAAGGTTTGGCCTCAATCCCCTGTTTTCCCAGGGCATCCTTTCCTCTCCTTCCACCCCTCTCCAGGGCACAGCCACCCAGGTGTGGGGTGGACATCAAACACGAGCTGGGCAGAGGCAGAGGTGTGTGGGCAGAGCCTCCAGGGAACATGGGGACAAACCTCCTCCCTTGGTCTGAGCTGGGCAACCCCAGCTGTGCCTGAGCCCCGAGCCCCTAGGCAGGGGAGCTGTGCCCAGTGCCCCTGCTCTGCAACAGACTGCAGAGCATTTGTGTTTAATCACAGTGCAGAGCCATCCCTACAAGCTGTGGGGAGAGAAAAGCCACCACAGGCTGGGACGTGGCTCGGTTCAGTGCCACAGTGATGTCCTGGGAATGTGGGACCTGGGCTATGGCCCATGGCATGTCTGCCCCAGCCCTGGGGAAACTGCTGCTGTCGGGAAGCACACACGGGAATGGGCAGGAAAGGCTGCAAGAACCATGGGAAAGGAGATTTTAGGGCACTGGGGAGGGAGGGAATGTGGGATGGAGCAGGGAGGGCACAGGTGGGTGCTTCAGGCCTGGAGGTATCCATGTGTGGGATATGATGGGGTTGGAAGGGCATGGGGGATGGTGCTACAGCCCTGAGCCTCCACTCACACTCCTCTTCTGCTCTCCCTCCCAGTGGTCTTGGTCCCACAGAATCAGTAAGTTTGGAAAAAACCTCTGAGATCATCAAGCCCAACCTTCAAGCAAACACCACCATGTCACTGATCACATCAGGAAGTGCCACATCCACTCGTTTTTTGAACACTTCCAGCCATGGTGACTCCAGCACTGCCCTGGGTAGTCTGTTCCAGTGCCTGACCACCCTTTCAGTGAAGAAATTCCCCCTGATATCCAACCTGAAGGAGCAACAGGTGCTGATTCAGGAGTGTTCCACCCCCAGCAGGCACCGGGAACACACAAACCCCACACTGGGAGCACAGCCACACGTGGAGGTCACCTCTGACCTCCCCACGCAGCACAGGCAGTGCTGGACCTGCTCCTGACATCCTGGACTCAGTGGGAACATGTTGCCTGTGCCATCTTCCCTCCCCAGAGATGGAAAATCCCCTTGGGATGGGCAGCAAGGGGCTCTTCCCTGAATTTCACTCTACCTCTCGGCATCCTACCAGTGCCAAGTTGGAGGGTGGTGCCCAACCAGGGACTGTGAGTCCATCTGTGTGTCTCCTCGGCAGGGAGCAGCGGAGTGGGAATTCTGTGGCTGTGGCTTGGGGAAGGGGTGCTGGGAATGAACAGCGATGTGCTGAGGCTGCTCCTGGAGCGGCAGAGGATTTCTTCTGTGGAAAATAAAAATCCTGAAAAAAAAGAGTGTTTTTCTAGCAAACAAGGTTGGGTGGGTTTTATTTCCATTTTCTGTAGGTTTGGTTTGTTTTTTGCCCCAGCTTTTCCCAGCCTTTCTTCTTGTATTTTTTCTTTTTTTTCCTCCTCTTGTGGTTTTGAGGGATTGAGGCTTTTCTGCTGCAGCAGTTAAAGTTTGGGTTAGGAATTCCATGGGAAAAGAGCTTATTTTCCACTTCAGTCCATTTCAAGTTAAACACCTGATGCTCCCAGACCTCCAGCTCAGACCAGGGACTTCCCCAGCGCTGCAGCTGGAAGTACGATGCACTTCAGCTGGGAGGTGCTGGTGTTGGCGAGGACTGTGGGAACAAACCTTGGGATGGCCCCCCTGCACCCCAAAAGGGCCCCAAACCCTCCTGATGTCTCTTGAGCTGCTTCCACTCCAGTGTGGGTCCCTCTGAGCTGTGGCAGGGATGAGGGGACAGCAGTGCCACCTCTCAGCACAGCTGCTTTGCCTTCACTTGAGATCAGAGAATATCCTGAGCTGGGAGGGAGCTGCAAGGATCATCCAGTCCAACTTCCAGCCCTGCCCAGACCCCCCAAAAACCCCACCCTGGGCATCCCTGGCAGCGCTGTCCCAACGCTCCTGGAGCTCTGGCAGCCTCGGGGCTGTGCCCATTCCCTGGGGAGCCTGGGCAGTGCCCAGCACCCTCTGGGGGAAGAGCCTTGCCCTGATCTCCAGCCTGAGCCTGCCCTGGCCCAGCTCCAGCCGTTCCCTGGCTGCTGTCCCTGTCCCAGAGCAGACATGGGAGCTGCCCCTCGGGAGGAGCTGCAGTCACCTCTTCTTTCAGTCTTTCAAAGAAGATGTTAAAACCAGTAACAAGTCATCTGCCCAGAGCTTGTGAATTCCTTCCCCTCCCCTTTCTGTCCCTCCCTGAGTGCTGCAGCTGCTGGTCCTGCTGGCCTGACTCCGTCCTCCTCAGGGTCCCCAGCAGACCTTGTCCCCACCCTGACCCCTCACCTCCACCCCACAGAGACCCTGCAGCAAGCTCAGGGTGTGGGGAGTGTGCTGTGACTGAAGCCAAGCCCAGCAAACACACACAGGGGGAGATCTCCGTGGGTGAGGGGAGGGCTGAGGCTCCAGGAGCAAAGCGAGGCACGGTGTGTGCTCCGGGGTGGGGAGGAGGAGGGAGGGATCCTTGCTCTGCTCGTGCTGGGGCTACAAAATGTGGCACCAAAGACACTTTCTCTTCATCGTCATCTCCTTCATTTCCTGACACGAGTGAAGGGCACAGACAGAATGTGAGATCAGACACATCACGGTTCTTTCACCTTCCAGAAGAAGGTGTCCCTGCCTGTGGCAAGGGGGCTGGAAATAGATGATCTTCCAGGTCCCTTCCAACCCAAACCATTCTGGGATTCTCTAATTTTAGGGTATAGAGGTTGTGTTTTTAGAGCCATGACCCCCAGTAAGGCAGGAGAAAGGTCCCCAGCCCCATGGGGCTCCTTGCTCTGCCCTGGTGTCCTGGCACTCCCTGATCTTCAGTGCTGAGATCAGGACTGATCCTGCCCCACGATCCTGGACTTGCCTGCCTTGCGTGCACTGAGACCTTGCCAGGTCCTTCTCACTCAGCCTGGTTTGCCCAACGCTGGCAAACACCAGTCTGACCTGGAGGGGTCTCACCCCAGGCATGATGTGCAGCTTTGGTTAAGGTAGGAAAGAGTCTGGCTCTCCCTGGGCCTCTCCCAGCCCCATCCAGAGCCCACATGTGGATGTGGGAGAGGATCAGAGCTCAGATTGTCCGGGTTATTGTGCACGGATCTGTAAGAGCAGCAGTAGCAGTCCCTGGCCAAGCACACCACGGGACAGCCATCGGCACACGGGACAAGCGCTGGCCGGACCCTCACACGACACTGGCCTGGGTTGTCACGTCCTGCTCGCTCTGAAGCGAAGCACAGCCCATCATCCTGGCCAGGCTGATCCCCCAAGTCACACTGGGATGTGCCAGACCCAGGACACCCTCGCAGCCGCCTCCATCCCGGGCTCCAGAGTCCCCACGCTCCTGCTGTTGTCCCCCAGGGCTGGCCTCGCCGTGACGCCTCCCGTGGCTGAGCAGGAGCTGCGAGGTGACCCCTGACATTAACCTAATTGTTCCCTCTCTTTGATTAGATGCACCACAAAGTTGGTAAATGGATCAAATTAAATTTGAGTGGCGGCAGCACAGCTTTGGAACGCTGATTAGATTTGAAAATACCACATTTAAATATCTTAGCATTTGTGGGGATTAGGAGAAAGAGGGGGAGTGTGTGAGTGTAGGTGGGGGGAAGCGGAGGAGGGGGAGAGGCAGTGCCAGCCCCCCACGCACAGCCCCGTGCTGGGGGGCTTAGCCTGGGCCTCCCACCTGCCCTGGGCATCAGCACCAGCTCCTGCCTTGTCAGGTGGGATGTCACCTCCGTGGAGCCAGATCAGGAGCTCTGCTGTGGGTTCTTTGAGGTTTGGCATCGCTGTCAGTGCTGGGTTCCCCCTACGCTGCTGTCCCCCCGTCCCCACCCCGCCTGCACCCTCTCAAATGTCACCCGGCCTTGCTGAGAGTCGTGCTGCACAATGAACTGTGAACAGCAGCACGAGTCCAGCGATGGGAAGGGAAAGCGGAGCCCGGACAAGGAGGGTGGTCCTGGTCTGGGTGCTGAGCGTGGCTCTGGGTCACTGAGCCCTTCCTCCCTCCTGTGACGCTGTGGGACCAGCCAGGAAACAGCCCCTGGCCCCTGCCACTCACAGTCCCCAGTGTGCTGGGAACACAAAACCCTGTTCTTGCCTCTCTTCCACCATCAGTGCCCTGCGGGCAGCCCAGGGCTGGACACACACTCCACCCCCATGAGTGCTGGGGGTGCCGGGCCTGGGCTGGGGTGAGATCCTGGGCAGGCTGCACTCCCCTGGAGCAGGATCCCCTCCCAGGGCACGCCTGAAAGCACGAGGGAAGTCCTGGGGTGATGCACAGCGTGTGTGCAGGGGTGTGAGGAGGGAGGTGTGAGGGCGGGGTGCTGCTCAGAGGCAGGTGAATGATGGAGCACAGGGTGTGTGGCTGATTGCTCCATGGAGTGGGCCGGACACCACAGGAGGGGTCACTGACAGGGAATTCGGGCCTGCTCTGGTTCTGAAGGATCACAATGATGGTGGGAGCATGTGGAGAAACACAAGTGGGCTCAGCTCCTGCTCCCACAGGGGACAGGGAGGCCCAGCTCCCAGCTGGCTCTGCAGGGATGGTGCTCGACAGCCTTGCTGGGTGAAGGACTCTGCCAAAAGACACGGACCTATGGGGATGTGTCCAGAGGAGGCCACTGAGTTCATCCCAGGGCTGNGGGCATGCTCTAGGTGTGGGAGGGGACAATGACAATGCTGTGGCCGGGGGCTGTGGCTGCTGTCACCAAAACACCCGGGCGGCGTTCAGGGCGTGCAGGAGGCAGAGCAGTGCTCTGCGAAGCATAAACATCTGCAGCACATCTGGCTCCCATCAGAGGGACTCTGAAATCTTTACAAGAGCCAGGGAAAGAAAGGAGAGAGCAAAACTCCTGCTGGGGCATTCCTGAGCATCCCAGCACCTCGCGCCGAGTCCAGCCACTGCCCGGGGCCAAGTCCCTGCTCGCCTCCTTCCAGCCCTGCTCCAGCCAGGAGAGTTCCAGGAAAGGGAGAAGCAAGATTCAAAATGAAAACCAGCCCGGTGGGGTAAGGGACAGGAAGAGAGGAGCAGCCAGGGCTGGAGAGAAGCTCTGTGCTTCCAGAATTCCTGCAGCAGGCAGAGCTGGAGCAGCTGGGAGCAGCTGGGAGCAGCTGGGAGTGCAGGTGGCAGGAGCCCAGCGCGGGGGCTGGAAGCCGGCTGGGCACTCGTGTCCTGGGAGGAACAGCAGCTCTGCTGACAGCACAGCCTGGCCACTGAGATGGCCAAAACCAGTGTGGAGTCCTGCTCTGTCCTTACACTGCCCAGGCCCTGTCTGCAGCCAGACCTCCAGGTGGCCCTGGTCCATCTCTGAGCATCCTCTTCCTCTTGGAGAACACTCGGACACCAGAGCTGGGTGTCCAAGAGCTTTCTGGTAATAGCAACAAGATATGGGAATTCAGTTGTCAGCAATAAATCCCAGCCCAGGGAGGACAGTTAAATAAGGAATGTCCCACTGGAAATTTTGACATTTCAACACTATTTCCATTCTGAGAAAATACGAAGTGTTTAAAAGTGCAGAGTCCCAACACCTCCACCAGGTGCGAATGCAGGGGTGGGACTGAAGGACATGACTTCATCTGAGCAAAATGCTTTTGTCTTCCTGAGCAGGAGCACTGACTTCAAAATGGGGTGCTTTAGGTCCATCTCAGTCTGTGGTGGAAGCCCGGAGCTGTTCCTCCCATCCCACATAGCCAGGATGTGTCTGCACAGGCTGGGGGATGCTGGCAGAGCAGCTGGGAACCCACTTTTCATCCTGCATAGATCCTTGTCCTGGGTGGAAAGCTCTGGCTCCTCCACCCTGAGGTGCTGAGTGCAGGGACACTGAGTTTGTGAGGACCAAGGACTGGGCAAGGCAAATGTCAGATTTATGGGGCTTGTGTGAGGTTTACAGCCTTGGTGCTGGCAGATCTGAGAGTAGTGGGGATGGCTTTAAACTGACAGAGTACGTTTTGCCTGGATCTTAGGAAGGAGTTGTTCCCTGTGAGAGTGGGGAGGCCCTGGCACAGGGTGCCCAGAGAAGCTGGGGCTGCCCCTGGATCCCTGGAAGTGTCCGAGTGTTGGACAGGGCTTGGAGCAGCCTGGGACAGTGGAAGCTGTCCCTGCCCATTGCAGAAGGGTTGAAATGAGATGATCTTTAAGGTCCCTCTGAACCCAAACCATTGTGCGATTCTGTGACTGTCCAGACACAGAAAGGCTGAGCTGAGCTCTGCTTCCACTGCTGGGCAGGTGAAGTGTGGCTGCTGCAGCTGCTCCTCACCCCTCTCCAGGCTCTGAGGCCTCCCCTGCCCGAGCCAGGGACATCCTGCAGGGAAATGCATGGGCAGATTGTGCTTCAGAGTTTCCAACCTCCTCCAGCACTGCTCCATCCCTGCCCCTCCCGGACTGTGGGCACCCAGGAGCTGTTGGACGCCCTGAGGCTCTCCCACGTGCTGGAGGAGCTCAGGTGGCAACGCAGGGACATTCTGCAGGGCAAGGAGGGATCGGGGCGGGATCTGCTGGTGCGTTGCTCCCGGGGCAGTGCGGGCAGAGCCTGTCCGTGCAGGCAGGGCTCGGTGTGGGGGTGCAGGGGGCTGGGGGTGTGGGTGTGCGGGTGGATGTGTGGGACACGCGGTGCTGGCAGCGTCTCCTGACCAGGAACGCGGGCCTGGGCGCTGGTGGGTGGATGTGCTGTGGGTGGGGTGCATTTAGGGTCAGAGTCATGTTAAGGGTGCACACAGGCTCTGGGGCTCAGTGCCTGAGGTTGGGGGTGTCAGACCACCCTGTGCCCCAGAGTACGACCCCAAACCAGCTGCAGAACCCCTCGGGGTGGGGGGGAGAAAAGCCTGACCCCGAATAGGAGGGTCCTGCACATCCCCGCGTCCCCCCCAGCACTGTCCCCAAGCAGCAGGGAAGGGGCACAGGCATTTCCAGCGGGAGCTGTGCGAGGCTCAGATGAAAAGCTGGGAGAGAGGGAGCTGCGGAGGCTGGGAGGGGAGTGGCGGGCAGACAGCAGAGTGGATTTCTGCTTGAGTGGTTATTATACCGTCGATTTGAAGAGACAGATGACGGCAGTGGCAGAGGAGGCAATAATTGAAAGCGCCATGAAACATTAATGAATGCCCAGGGACTGGATCAGGAGTTGTTAACGCTCACTTCGCTCTCTCTGTCTCGCTCTCTTTTTAAAGTCAAAATTGTTCCACTGCCCTCTAGGCGAAGGATTTATTTTATTTTTTTTCTCCCTGATTTAAAGGTGTAGGCACCCACCAAAGGAGCCCTGGCTCGGTGGCTGATCACAGCTGCTCTCCAATGGTTCTTCCATGGCGGTGGTTATGGAGAGCAGACTGGAGTTCGCATCCATGTGGAATCAACAGGTCTGGCTGGCACACTCGGCACGGAGATGACGGGAGAGGTGAGAGGAGCCGAGGCCAGCGAGGGGTGGCAGCATCGTCCCCTGTCCCCTCTGGATGTACATCCGTGGGGAGCATCGCTCCCGTGCACTGGGCTTGTGCACGGACCCACCTCCCTCCAGGCAGTCAGGGTGAGCTGCGGTGCTGCCCGCGGCCCGTGGCTGCTCAGAGCAGCAGGGAAAGCAGCCCGGAGAGCATCCCTGCGCCAGGAGTCCCTGCCCATGGCTCCGCAGATGCTCTCCGTGCCGTTCGCCACTTAGCAGGGCCTCAGGGGTTGAGGAACAAAGAGCTTTTAGCAGAGCTGTCAGCAGCACCGGGGAGGTCTCTGACCTGCAGGTACCGGGCTGTCGCTCAAGCAGGGCTTAGCCAGGGGCTGGGGATCCTCCAGCTCCGCACGGAGGGATCTGACATAATTTAGTGATTGCTGCTCTGGCCCTAAAAGGAAATTAAAAGCCCTTGCCTAAAGGAAGGGTAAAGCGGAGGTGAAGCAGTAAGTACCTCTTCCCTCCTGCTCTTCTCCCTGGAGACGAGCAGAGGGATGACACAGAGGGTCCTTATGTCCCCTGAACAAGCAGGGCACAGGGAGAGAGTGGCTGTAGGAGGGAACAGGATCTATTCAGGGCACAAGGACATAGGGGCCAGCGTCTGGGGACAGCAGGGCTTGGGGACTGGCTTCTGCTCCCTGGGGAGTGCCTTCCCCAGCCCCCATGTGGGCATGAGCCACAGCTCCTGGGAGATGGCACCCCTGGATGGAGCAGGGAGCAGGGATGGCCACATTCCAGCTGCAGGGCTGCGTGGGGACAGGACACGGTGGCAGGGACACGGCCAGCCCAGGCTGTGCTCACGGGGACACGAGGTGGCTTCAGGTCAGTGGGATGTGGAGGCAGCTGCCCAGATCTCCACGAGACACACCCAGGCTGGAATGGGTGCGCTGGGTGCCAGCGCAGAGCAGAGCAGGGCAAGCACTGGCCAGGATGGGGCAGCTGGCCCCGATTCACTGCGTTGCAACCCAGGACAGCAAAGAGCTGTTGGGGACAGTCCTGGACGCCTGATCACCCCAGGAAATCCTGTGGTGGCTCAAGACCCCAGAGCTCTCAGTTTGCCTACTCCAGCACCTGATCCCTGCAGGGGCTGCCCTGGCTGCTGCAGAATAAATGCCGCGATAATGACGATAACAGCTCCTAATGAGGCGGGAGCCCAGGTGCTCTTAATCGTCGCCCAGGTGAGGCCTCGCAGGCGCTGTGGTGACAGCGATTGGCGCTGACAGCATCCAGGAGCCCTGCTGCAAATTGGCACCGTCATTTCTCCTCACTGTCACTGCGGACTGTGCTGGTGCAGCCCCAGTTCAGGCAGGGAAGCTGCTCACATCCCAGCTGGGTCCCTGTCCCTGGTGTCACACCAGTGTCCCACAGCTTTCCCACACCGCGCATTCCCACACGCTGGGCTGGGAAAATGCTGGTTGGAAAGTAGCACTGCCCCGTCCCTTGGTCCCACCCAAAGCATCTCCACCACGGGAATTGCTGTGGAGGGACGGCCTCGGGTCTCGGGCTGGGCTCCCGTCACCACAGCCCCCAGGGAGCGGTGTGCCAGCCCAGGCTGGCCCCAGAGCCCTCTGGCCTCAGCCCACACCACCTCTTCTCAGCCTCTGCCAGCAGTCCTGGGAGGGTTTGGGTTGGAAGGGATCTTACAGCTCGTCTCATTCCGCCTCCTGCCATGGACAGGGACATCTTCCACTATCCCAGGTTGCTCTGAACCCCAACCTGGCCTCACAAAAACAGCCGCTAAATATGAAATGCAAGAGGCACAAC
This sequence comes from Melanocharis versteri, assembly GCA_013397845.1. Lineage (NCBI taxonomy): Eukaryota > Metazoa > Chordata > Aves > Passeriformes > Melanocharitidae > Melanocharis > Melanocharis versteri. The sequence continues at coordinate 309,469 of VZTG01006284.1, forward strand.
TGAATTTTGCCCATGAGGTCAGGAGCTTGCACACCCTTTGCTGGCACTGGGAGGCTGAGGTGTTCCAGGGTCACAGAGCAATAATTTGTTTCTGGAGCTCTTCCCAGCTGGGCTGAGGGAGGAGCTGAGCTGGAAAGAGCTGTCCTCAAAGAGGAACAGCAGGGGCACAGGGAGATGGGAGCAAGCATGCTCCTGTCTCAAGCAAAAACACAGGACCACTGCAGCATCACTGAGAAATTCCATTCCATCACAGCTCTGAGCACGGCAGAGGCAGGGCAGGTGTAAGGTGTGAGCTGATGGATTTGCTGCACCATGGAAAGCACCAAGGCACACATCCAAGGCTTGTGGGCAGCTGCTGCTTGTGCCAAGGGAGGTGAGGAGGTCCTAGTGGTGAAAGTCACCTTTTCTCCAGGAGCTTTGTTGCCAGGAGGTGATTGGATACTCTGCAGTTGTGGAGGTGTTCAAAATCAAGGAGATGTGGCACTTTATAACATGTGGTCATGGGGTATTTGGTTAAAGGTTGAAATTGATGATCTTGGAGGTTTTTTCCAACCTTGATGATTCTGTGATTCTCCTGGGAGGACTGCAGTGTCTGGGGAGCGTGTGCTGGGTGGTTCCTCCCAGTGAGAGCCATGGGGTGTGGCTGAGTGTGACCAGGAGAGCCGAGGGACAGTGTCCTCTGCCCTCACACCCTGGGTGTATCTAAGTGTGACCAGGAGAGCCGAGGGACAGTGTCCTCTGCCCTCACACCCTGGGTGTGGCTGAGTGTGACCAGGAGTGTCAAGGGACAGTGTCCTCTGCCCTCACACCCTGGGCCTGGCTGAGTGTGACCAGGAGAGCCGAGGGACAGTGTCCTCTGCCTGCACACCCTGCGCCTGGCTGAGTGTGACCAGGAGTGTCAAGGGACAGTGTCCTCTGCCTGCACACCCTGGGTGTGGCTGAGTGTGACCAGGAGTGTCAAGGGACAGTGTCCTCTGCCCTCACACCCTGGGTGTGGCTGAGTGTGACCAGGAGTGTCAAGGGACAGTGTCCTCTGCCCTCACACCCTAGGTGTATCTGAGTGTGACCAGGGGTGTCAAGGGACAGTGTCCTCTGCCTGCATACCCTGTGCCTGGCTGCTGAGAGTGTCCCTGGAGCCGGATCAGTGGGGCCACAGGGACAATCACACTGGCTCTTTGCTAAGGGACCATGTCTTGTGTCCCAGCCCCTCACCTGTATCATCCAGGGCATCCTGTTACCTCCTTGCTCTTCCCTCTCTCCTGCTGGTCCCTGATGTTTCAGCTCTGGAGCAGTTTCCCCCCTCACCTCCTACACGCTCTGATTTTCAGCCTGGCTTTCCAGGCTGCAGCATCAGCCCCCTCCTGCCTTATGCCACCCAGTCCAGTCACCCTCAGGGCATATCTAATGCCTCTGGTGGTGTCACTCTGCCCTTCCCTGGTCACACAGAGGGGTGACAGAAGTGGGAAGACACCCCGTTGCTGATCCAGGCTCCCATCCAGAAGTGCAGCAGCCCTGCTCACATCCCACACCCCCTTTCCCACCAAGCCATGGCTGTCACTTCCCGGGAGAGAATTGCCAGGGAGGTGCCGAGTGTATTTTTAGCTTTGCCATTCATGTCTGATAAGTGTTTTGACCTTTTTGAGCAAAGCTAATCATGCCGTCTGCTCCTCATTGCATCTCAGCTCGTGCTCTGCCTGTCAGGGAGCCGAGGGAGGAGCTGCTGGCTCCCCACAGCACCCCGGTCATGGTGGGAGGGGGTCCCTTACCTGGGAGTCCTCGGTCTGCACCAGGCGTGCGCCCTCAGCCGCCCTGCAGCCTCGGGTGTGTGCTCTGGGAGTGGATGGGATTTGAATTCCTACAGGGATGGGATCAGAGCAGCTCTTGCCTGGGGCAGGGTGCTGGGTGGGGAATGGCAGGGGGTGCTCGGTGTGGTCAGTGTGGTCAGTGTGCTCAGTGTGGTCAGTGTGCTCGGTGTGCTCGGTGTGCTCAGTTTGCTCGGCGTGCTCAGCGTGGTCAGTGTGCTCGGTGTGCTCAGCGTGCTCGGTGTGCTCAGTGTGGTCAGTGTGCTCAGTGTGCTCAGTGTGCTCAGTGTGCTCGGTG
>VZTG01006284.1:311796-335815 GCA_013397845.1 Melanocharis versteri
TGCTCGGTGTGCTCAGCGTGGTCAGTGTGCTCAGTGTGCTCGGTGTGCTCAGCGTGGTCAGTGTGCTCAGTGTGCTCGGTGTGCTCGGTGTGCTCGGTGTGCTCGGTGTGCTCAGGAGGCTGCGCTGTCCCTGGGGCTGGAGACCCCTGGCCAGGTTACCTGACATCCAACTGCTGGGATCAGTCCGGGCCGAGGATGAGCAGATGGAGCATCCCTCGGGGGATGAGAGCTGGCCCTGCCCCAGCCGTGTGTGCCGGGACCCAGAGCCCACCCGTGCTGGGCTGAGCCCCAGTGTGGGCAGCAGGGGAGGGGGGAGTTATCCACCCCTCTGCCCTGCTCAGGTGAGACCCCACCTGCAGAGCTGCCCCCAGCCCTGAGGCCCAGCACAGGAAGGACCTGGAGCTGCTGGAGCCTGTCCAGAGAGGGCCATAGAGATGGCTGAAGCAATGGAGCAGCTCTGCTGTGAGGAAAGGCTGGGAGAGTTGGGATTGTTCAGCCTGGAGAAGAGAAGGCTTTGTCGTGACCTAATTGTGGCCTTCCAGCGCCTGAAGGGGCCGACAAGAAAGGTGGAGAGAGACTATTTACAAGGGCCTGGAGTGACACGACACAGGGAATGGCCTCAAACTGAAAGAGAGAAGGCTTAGACTGGATACTGGGAAGAAATGATTTACTCAGAGGGTGGGGAGGCCCTGGCACAGGTTGCACAGAGAAGCTGTGGCTGCCCCTGGGTCCCTGGCAGTGTCCAAGGCCAGGCTGGATGGGGCTTGGAGCAGCCTGGGACAGTGGAAGCTGTCCCTGCCCATGGTGGGGGGTGGGACTGGATGATTTTTAAGGTCTCTTACAACCCAGGCCATTCTGGGTTTCTATTCTAGGACCCCTGTGCTGGCTGTTTTGCCTTGTTTAAATACAGCACTGTTTTCAAGGGACACATTTTGCCTGCACCGTGGTGCTCAGGGGTGGCCGGGGGCTGTGTCCCGAGGACAGCCCCCCTGGGACAGAGCGTGACGGCTGTTCCTGGTGTGGACACCACAGCCCTCGCCCTGGCAGCAGCCAGAGCTGGGATGTGGCAGCAAAGCACCCAGAGAGAACATCAGCAGCCTGGGGAGCACTGTGGTGGTGGTGACAGGGAGCTAAACCCTCACCTGCTGCTCCCCTCTGCTGCAGCCAGCCTGGGCACCGCACAGAAATGCTGCGGTTGCCTCCTGGACTTGCACCAGCCCCTGCCAGGGTGGCTTTGGTGCTGAGGGGCTCCCTGAGCCTCAGAGCTGCTCTTACAGCCTGGCTTGGCCGGGCAGAGCTCCTGGCTCTGTGCCACCTGCTCAGCCATCACATCCCCAGGCTCGGGGCTGGCCTGCTGGGGACACCGCTGCTGCACGGCTGCTCGGAGAGGCTGCACGGCTGCAGGCAGGGCAAGGTGAGCTCCGGGCTTCCCCCGGGCCAGCCCTGGGAGCCGAGGGGTGGGGGGCTCTGAGGATCACACCAGGCAAGCCCCGAGCCCACGCTTAATCTTGCTGCCTGGGAAATTAGGCAGAAAATGCTCCGATTGAGTGTGAAGGCCTCTGCTGTAATTTGGAGCGAGCAGATGACACGCACTCGTCGTCGGAGGGAGATGAAAGCTTTTAGAGCTGGTGAGCACTAGCAAAATCTGTGAAAATCTCTTTTTTGTCAGGAGTGGTAGATACACAGGCAGATGAAAGACAGAAGATAAAATTAGCCCGAATGCTACAGAGAGAAAGAGAGAGGGAGAAACAGGGAGGGGGAGGAGGATATTTCTCAGAAGACTCTTGGCAGGGAAGGTTTCAACACTGGTGACTCAAAGGCAAAGGGGATATATATATATATATTTATGTGTGTGTGTGTGCATGAGAATAAATGTGTGGGGCTGTATTTGGCTGTACTCCCACAGCAGCAGCATCGCCTGGGGCTGATCCTTTTGGGAGTATGAGCTTGTCCCCATCTCTGTTGTGACAGGCAGGAGCCCTGGCCCTGCTGCCCATGGCCCCTCCATCCATCGTGGGACTGGAGCGTGTCCATGGGTCTGGGCTGCAGGGCAGCTCCTGGTGAGGACAGAGGACATCCCACCTCTGACAGGAGAAAAACACCGTGCCCACTCCAGTCGATGGTGTGAACGTGCTGACCAGCGCCACACGCTCTCTGAGGTGACTTTAATTCCATTTTCCCCATGGTTTGGTGGCTCAGATGGAAGCGTGCAGCTCCAGGCTGCAGCGGGGCCCAGCTGTGCTCAGAGGGGCACGAGCAGCAGGAGATGCCCTGAGCACTAATCCTGGCTGCCAGGGGTTTGCTGGGACACTGGCTGTCCGCTGGTGAGGCAGGAGGGACTGGGATGGCCTCTGTCTGCAGGTGACTGATCTGGGTCCACAAAACCCCTTCACTGCCCCTGCCTTTGCTGCTGGAAGGAAAGGGATGCTGCTGGCTCTGCTGCCTGTGGGAGAGTGGGGAGAGTGCCCATGAGGACGCTGCATCCCAAAGCGCCAGCAGAGTGAGGAGAGAAGGTCCCTGTGGGCCGTCCCACTGAGGTCCCAGCCAGCCCTGCTCCCCTGGCAGGGTCGGAGTGCTCTGAGCCCAGCCCCCTCTTACAGGCCTTGGGGACGTAGGAAAGCGGAGAAGGAAAACCTCTCCACAAATCCCTTAGGCACTGCTTGGGACTGTCCTCTCCATGGTGGTCACTGGTGGGGAGGAGGGATGTGCGCTGAAAGATGGAAGGAGGGGGAAGTGCCCTCAGATCTTGCTCTCTTCACTGGGGGGTTCCAAAAGTCTTTTCCCCCAGCCCAAGGACAGTTTTTGCTGCCCAAGGAGAGGTTGCTGCCATCAGCACTGATGCAGATGTCACACCCCATGGAGGTTCTACCCCTCCTGGGACACTGCAGCCACACCGTCCCCACGCCCAGAGTGAGAATGCTGAAGGGCAGCCCCACAGTGGGTGGGTGTAAGGAGCCCTGAGGTCCAAAACCACGGCTCCAAACCAGCCGGACCCCGCAGGCAGCAGGGACTCTGTGGGTGCTCCCATCAGCCCAGGGAGCAGAGGCGGGAGGACTTCCCATTGTCCTCACGATGCAGCCCCGGGAGCTGCGGCATCAGGAGACTCCCTCGAGCCGAAGACACCCACCAGCATGAGTCAACAGCAACATTAATAACAATCAGAAAAATCCCAGCGCTCCCTCCCCCGCCTTTCTCAGTGTGCCATCCAGCGGGCCGTGGGCTGCCGAGGAGTCACAGGACGGGGATCTGGGGACAGGAGGCTGGCTCCTGCCCCACTGCCTTGTCACACGGTGCTGTTGGAACGCGGGGGGGATGCAGGTGGTCCCTCAGGAGGGTGGGTGATGGGTGGGAGGTGTGCTGAGCCCGGGATGAGCCGGGGATGCCCAGGGGTGTGCGGGAGCGCGGTGCCAGCGCCCGGAGAGCGGCACGGAGCGCTGCCTGCTCAGTGGTGCAGGCGGCTGAATGAGAGGAATAAATAACCCAGCCGTGAAAGAGAAGCATTGGCCAGAGCCTCCCAAGAAGCCGTCTGTACTTCTCAGCTGCAGCCCCCGTTCCCTGGCTCGGTTATCCCTCTGGGAATGACAGCAGGGATGGCAGCTCCTGCAGCCCGGCAGAGACGCAAACCTCTCCCTCCTCCAGTCCTCCGAGTGCTCCGAAATGCCTTTCACCAGCAGAACAATTAGAAATCTAATTCCTATTTCTCCTGCTCAGCTAATTGTCTGTGGACAATTTGATTGTAAGAGTGCCCAGTGATGCAGAATAACCATCTTATTTCTGCTAGACATTGCCTTTGCAATTAGCACTATTGATTGCATCGCTCTGCTCTCTCACCTGCCGGGGCCCAGGGGAGCGGCTCTCACCTGGCTCATCCCTCCCAGGGTGACGAGGCCGTGTCCTCCCTGCGGCAGCGCTGTCCCGTGGCCATCGGGTCCCACCGTGGGCTGGGCAGGAGGGTGAGGGCTGCGCTCCAGCGTGGCTCCGACGCTGCTCTCTGCTCCACAGGGAGGAATTTCTCCCCCCAGGACTCACAGCCACCCAGGAGGGTCCCCCCAAAGCCACCACGGAGCTCCCACTGAGGACACATCTCTGCCTGCAAGGAACTCTAACCAGCCAGGCTGGCTAGAGCTGGGAGGGCTTGATTTTTTTTTTTTTTTAAATATATAAAAACAAAAATTCAGATTTGACAACACCAAAAGGTTCTGGATGAATATGTCAATTCTGCTGAATGGTTTGTTTGGAGGGAAAAAAAACCCCAAAAGATCAAAACATTTCATTTCAGCCTATTCAGACTGAAATGTTTTGATTTTTTTTTCTCTTCCAAATGACTTTGTTTCAAAGTTTCCCTTGATTTTATTTTGCTAAACATCAAAAAAGATTTCTGTGAAATGGCTGTGGTTGGAAGCAAATGCATTGGCTTGGGCACAGCCAAACCTTTGGTGTAACCGCCACCCTAAAAATTCCCTCCTCCCTTTTTTTTTTATTTATTAGAATTTCCAGGGATTTTTGTTTTCAGGCCAGCTCTCAAAGACACATGGTTGTGCTTTCCCTGTCACGAAGCAGTCACAGTTCTCCTGCTGTAGACAGGGGCTGAGCTGTCCTGGGGGGCTGCAGACCTGCTCTGCCCCTCAGATTCAGCCCTCCCTGCCAGGGCTCAGTGTGGGACCCGCTTTGTCCCCAGGATGTGGCCCAAAGGGCTGTGGCAGACGCTGCTTTTGGAGCCAGCCTGGCTCTGCCTGCTCTGGGCACCACCTGGGGACACCGAGGGCTTGCTGGAGCTCAGGGAAAGCAGGGCTGGGGAGGAGGGGGGTCCCTGGTGACGCAGCGGGATGAGGGGGCAGCTCCCAGCTCTGCTCCAGGAGCTGCAGGAGAAGATGCTCCTCTCACTCAATCCATTGAGTCACCCCCAAACAGCCACCAGCTCCGGGCCAAGGCGGCTCCGGGCTCCAAGGCCCAGATGGCTGCAGCAGGGAAGAGCTTTCCAGAGCCAGAGGAGCTGGGTGTAAATAGCAGACTGTGCAATTAACTCCCCCCACAGCACATTTCTGTCCCAGCAGAAGGAACAGCCGTCCTGCTGCCTCCAGGCACTTGGGAGGTGCTCATGGGCCACACGTGCAGGGCACGGACCCAGCTCCTCTCCTGGAGGTGCTGCTGGGCCACACGTGCAGGGCATGGACCCAGCTCCTCTCCTGGAGGTGCTGCTGGGCCACAAACAAAGGGCATGGACCCAGCTCCTCTCCGGGAGGTGCTGCTGGGCCACAAACGAAGGGCATGGACCCAGCTCCTCTCCTGGAGGTGCTGCTGGGCCACAAACGAAGGGCATGGACCCAGCTCCTCTCCTGGAGGTGCTGCTGGGCCACAAATGCAGGGCACGGACCCAGCTCCTCTCCTGCAAGCTCTGCTTGGAGTCCCATCTCCACCTCCACAGCCTGGACACCCTGAGCAGGGAGCACCTGGACACCTGAAATTCCTACAGCCATGATTCCCCGTTAGATGGAGCACGGGACATCCCAAGGCATGGGTCATCCTGGGCTGACCACAGGGTGCCCCAGCTGCTGGCCACAGGGAGCAGCCTCGGGCTGGGAGAGGCTGGAGCTGAGCAGGGAGGAGCAGCTCCAGGGGAGGGAGAGGTGCTAGGAAAGAATTAACGTCTGGATCTATAAAACACTTGGTCCCAATTATTATAATGCACTGATTAGGGGAACTCAATAGTTCTGCTGGTGGTTAATGGCAGTAATTACCCAGATATGACTACAGTGGCAATATTAATAACTCTGGGCCATTAGTATTTGTGAGCAATGAGCAGAATACACATCCCTGAGCCTCGGGCTGGGCCTCTCTCTCCCCTCCAGCTGCAGCCTGGAGCAGGGCTGGCAGAGGCAGCAGATCCAGGATCTGGCTGATGTTTCTCAGGTCCAGAAGAATCACAGCATCATTAAGGCTGGGAAAGACCTCCAAGGTCACCAAGTCCAACCTTCAACTGAATCCCACTACAGCTACTAAACCATATCACCAGTGCCATGCCTACTCATTTTTGGAACACTTTCTGGGGTGGTAACTTCACCACTGCCCTGGACAGACTGTGCCAGGGCTTGACCACTCTTTCAGTGAAGAAACTTCCATAATATCCAATCTAAACCTCCCCTGACACATCTTGAGGCCATTCTCTCTCCTGTCGCTGTTCGCTGGGAGCAGAGCCCGACCCCCCCGGCTGTCCCCTCCTGTCAGGGAGTTGTGCAGAGCCAGAAGGGCCCCCTGAGCCTCCTTTGCTCCAGGCTGAGCCCCTTTCCCAGCTTCCTCAGCCATTCTCGGGGCTCCAGCCCCTCCCCAACTCTGTTCCCTTCCGTGAACATGCTTCAGCCCCTCAATGTTTTTCTTGTCATGAGAGGCCCAAAACTGAACCCAGGACTGGAGGTGTCACCAATGCCCAGCGGCTGGAGCCACCTGTGCACACAGGGACGTGGCCTCTTGTCCCTCTCTGGTGATGCTGGGACTGTCCCTGCTGGGAGCAGGGATGCCTTGCTGCGATGGTGCTGCTGCAGCCGGGGGCTCCTGGTCACTTGCCATGGCACAGCCTGCCCCCCTGTCCCCCTGCAGACCTGCTGTCCTGCAGTGTGGGTCACTCATTTCGGCAACTCACCGCCTGAAATGTTCTCTGGGGAGCTGGGACACGGGCAAGGGCTGGCCCCACGTCTGCCTGGTGGAGAGGAGGGAGCTGGGGTGGATCCACTGCGTTGGATGCACAAGCATGATGAACGACCACCCCTGGGCAGGGAGGACGGGGAAGGGCCCCTGAAAGCGGCTGGGATGCATCTCAGAGGCCAAGGGCTGGGCCTGCTGAGTGCTGTTTCTCCTAAGAAGAGGCAGGATGGGGCTGGAGCGGCCACCACGGGTGTCACCCACCCACCGGGAAGCTCCAGGTCGCCGCTGGAGGTGTGCACAGAGGGCCCCACGAGTGCTGGACGTGCACGGTGCCACCAGACGGCAAATCCCCCGCGGTGCTGCCGCTCCTGAGCCTCGGGCTCGCCGACACGGCCCGGTGCTGGCTTGTCACACTGCGGAGGGGACAGACGGCTCTTTGTCCCAGCCCTGCAAGGGGCTCAGGAGGGGGAAGCGGCTTCTCCACCCCCAGCCCAGCCTCCCCCTCGCCGCCCAAAGCACCGTCCCCGGGGTCAGGTTACCCTCGTGGCTGTCTCCGCTCGTCTCCCCGGCTTCCCCGCTCCCCTCCCCATCTGCGGCCGAGACACCCGGCTCCTCCCGCCCGGCATCTGCGGCCCCCCAGGGACCCCCTGCGACCGCACGGCCCGGCTCTGACTCCAGCCTCGGGCTGTGGTTTCTCAGCTATTTCTGAACAAAAGGGGCGATTAATTGCTCCCTGCTTTGGCCCTCAGCAGAAGATAACTCCCACCAGCCTCCAGGAGTTTGGAGATGGTCAGGAGAGCAAGGACGCGCTCCTGGGGAGATGCTGAAACTCCCATCTAGATTCTGTCAGCTTTCAAAGGCCAGGAGGGTTTGGGGACGGGGACAGCAGGGCTTTGGCCACTGTGACCAGGCAGGGATGTTCCCTGCCCTGTGCACTCCAAATCCAGCCCCCATCCTCCTCCGAATACCCAGGAAACTTTCGCACTCGGTGTCTCCAGCTCAGCCGTAATGATGGGAGTATTTAGCACACAGCGGCGTGTATTCAAACACTCCGGCAGCCACAGACACCCTGTCACCCAGGTGACACGTCTCTTACATGCTGCCAATTTAGCAGCAAGACGCCCCTGGAATCTAGGTTAGCGCTGGCAGCCGCTGCCGGCGGCCCCGGCTCCGAGGGGAGGAAGGGATGGGAGCACACGGCATCCCCTCGGCCCCACGGACAAGCCCCCAGCACACCCGGGTCGGGTGGGAGGCCTTGGCAGCCCCTCCAGCAGGGAGGCTCCAAGCAGGCAATTAAAAAAAAAAAAAAAAAGAAGAAAAGAAAAAAATCTCTGGTTATTTTCCACTGAAATTTAGTGAAGAAATCTTCTTTTCCTCTTTCTCCCTGCATTGCCATCAGATTCTCCCCTCCCTGCCAAACCCTTTCCTTTCACAAATGAAAAACCCCAAACAAAAGCTGTCAGGACAGAAGATGGTGAACATGCCTGGCTTCCCAGCAGCCAAAACCTGATTTTCCTAACCAAGCCCAGAAATATTTTTTACCCTGAGAATTTCCAGACTCTTGGTTCCCATTACAAAAAAGGAAAGCTTTTCCACAGATCCTGCAGAAGTCCCTCAGTGAGCGCCCAATGCTTTGGCATAATTACACAGTGATTAAGCTGTTTGCAGCGGTTTCGCTCTGGATGCCAAAGGACAACACCCCGTCCCTGTCACATCCCTCTGGATCTTGTCTCCTGCTCTGGGCAGGGGTGAGGCCCCGGTGTCTGGGGCCATCCCATTTGCAGGCAGAGCACAGAGGGTGCAGGCACCCCATGGCCTGCATGGACTGGCCAAAGTGATTTATCCCAGAGTGACCCGTCCCTGGTTCACATCAATGTGTGATGAGGTGCAGGTTGGAATTAGGAAATGCCACTGCCCTGCCTGATGCACAACCTACAGTTACACAGCTCCTGGAACACCTGGAACCCAAAGCTCACCTTTCCTTGCTGAGCTGGAGCAGTGGATTAGACCAGGGATTTTTTTCATGTCTTTACTTTGTGCCTTTACATCGTTTCATATTCAATTTTTAAGCCTTGTCAAGGCTCCTTTTGTCCACTCCCTAATTCCTGCTGCCTTTTAATGTCTCTCAGCTCAAGCATCCTCCTGGCCCAGCCCATCCCCAGGCCTGGGGACTCACAGCCCGCTTTGGAGCAGTGCAGGCAGGCACGGCTGGTGTGGGCTGTGAGGGTGGGAGGCTGTGGAGATGTCTCCCTGCTCCACTCCACGTGCGCCAGGAGCACGCTGGGATGTTGCAAATCCTGCTCCTTCCCTTCTGCACGCTCTGTTCCCATTCCACGCCACCTCCAGTCCCCATCCTGTGGCTGGGGCTTGCAGAGGGCTGGGTAACTTTATGATCGATAATAACATTGGTAGTTATTCTTGTCAAGAGAAGGTTAATTGCGCCTCCTGCCTGGGGGCACCAGCTGATCACCGCGGGGGCTGGGAAGGCATTTTCTGCCTGTGCTCAGTGTTTCCCAACCCCACAGGCTGCAGGATGCAGGGATGGACCATGTGCTGGAGCATCAGGTGCTGCGGGGGAGGGGGGGCAGGGGAGCACTGCCGTGACCCTGCTGTCGGGGGGCATTAGGGGAGCACTGTTCTGACCCTACTGTTGTGGGGGCTTTCAGGAGCACTGCTGTGACCCTGCTCTTGGGGGGCTTTAGGGGACCACNGAGCCCTGCTCTTGGGGAGTTTTAGGGGAGGACTGCTCTGGCCCTGCTGTATGGGGGAATTAGGGGAGCACTGCCGTGACCCTGCTGTCGATGGGGCATTAGGAGAGCTCTGCTGTGACCCTGCTGTCAGTGGGGTTTGCAGGTGCCAGGTCCCACACAGTGATGGGACCCCAGGTTGGGTCATTACCCACCTCATGGCCACCCACCATGGCTGGGATGTGGTGGGAAGGAAGCCCCTACCTGCACTCCCAGCACGATGGGGTGTCTTGGGGTCGCCCTGGCGTCTCCAGCCTGGCATGGGGACACGGGGGCTGCCCAGGCCCCCGCGGGGCAGAGGGACACGTGTCCCTGGAGCGATGGTGGCTGAGCGGCCCCTCTGCCCCGGGCCTGGTGTGACTCTGTGTCGCAGTGTGATTTTATGGCTTGTGGCTGCCGTGAGGATAAAGCCTGCTGTGCTCCCAGCAGTGAGAACAGCCAGAGGCTGCCGGGCTGTGGCCACGCTCCCTGCACAGATCCCAGCAGGCAGCAGCTCCCACCCTGGGCTGTGCTGGGAAAAGGGGTCGGGAAAGGACTTGATCTCCCAAGCTGCGAGGGTGGCAATGGAGCAGAAAGCGAGGGTGCTGCAGAGAGACCTCTGCAGCTTGCAGGGACATGGTCCTGCAGGTCTGTCTGTCTGTCTGTCTGTGAGCTCCCCTGCTCCTCTTCCTTCCTGCTCCCAGCCACCCCAACCCCCCTTTCCCCTCTCTTTCTCACTCTTGCATTTATAGTCTGTGCCCGTGGCCTCGTCTCCAGCCTCGCGTGTGACCTACTTACACACAGAGCCCCAGTTCTTGCCTTTTCTCTCCCGAACAATGCGGGGCCCTGCTGCCACGCTGCCTGCTCCGAGCACAATGCCAGCGGCTCCGGAGAGCCTGTCCCCGAGCCCCGCGGTGCCACATCCATCCCTGGTGGGTGCGGAGCCTCCTCCCAGCCGGCCGGGATGTTCTCAGCCTGCGGTGAACGCCTCACACGGAGCCTCCCGCTCTGCCGCTGGCTGGGGGAGCAGGGGATGCCCGGCTCCTGCCTCCCAGGCTGCCTGCAGACAGCAAGGGCAGCGGGGCAGCACAGCTCGGGGTGCTCGGGCTTCTCCCAGCTGTGCCTGGGGCCAGCCTGCAGCACCGCCAGCTGTGCTCACCCTGTGCCGCTGCCAGCCCGGCCCTTCTCCGCACGGAGACACTCCAGGGACTGGGATAAGGATGTCACCCTTCAGAGGTCCCTGCTGCACGTCTGAGCACTGGGGCCTGCCACACCGAATCTGGGTTTGGGACAGAGGTGGAAGAGCCAGGTGAGGTGTCTGCACTGAAGGTGGTGCTGCTCAGAGCTGGTGCCAGGATCACATTTGGGTCATGTCTTGATTTGAAAAGACAGGAGTCTGCTAAGGAAGGCAGGAGCCTCCCTTGGAAGAGAAAATGCACCCCCCTTCCCTCCGAATTAATATAATTCTGGAATTAAGGAGTTTTTAGGCAATGATATGAGAAAAAAGAATAACAGTTCTTTATTAATATAAACAACAACGGTACCCACTGACAGAGTCAGAATACAACCTGACACCCTGTTCAGGGTGGTGGGAGCCGTCCAGATGAAATGGTTCTCTGAAGCGCTGATCGGGCAGAAAGAAAGGTCCTGATGGTCCAGTGAAGGCTCTTGTCCTCTGGAGATCCAGTAGGCAGGAGCTGCTGTACACTCCCAGAGCCCAGCTTATATCCAGGTGGGAATGCTTGGCTCCTCCCCCCTGGGTGGAGCCTCTTCCAATGGGATGAGATGACTCATGAGTCATGTGGTGGGTTCTTAATGGCCCATTAGCAGAGACAGTGGGCCCTGGATAGCAGGAGATAACAAACAGTGCCCCAGCTGTTTGAATGGCTGTGGAGGGGTGGTAATAGAATAAACCTATTTTTAACCTAGGACAGGTCAGGGGGATGGTGGCCTGGCAGCAGGTAGCGTGAGTGCCACCAGGGCTGTATCTCTGCCCTGGATCAGGGTGGCTGCTGCTTACTCTGCTCCACGCTGAGGGCATCCTGGGGGAAAAACCCACTCCACATTTCAGCATTGCTTCTCCAGGCAAAACCATCCCTCCGAAAATCCCAAGGGAAATGGGGAGAGCTCCACGCACAGATGCCCACACTGGGAGCATGAGCACAGGTGTGCACACACTGGGCACAGCCAGGTGGTGATGCCCAGGTTTTGTCCCTGCTGTGGCTGCTCAGGACAGAGCTGGTGTGAAGGGCAGGAGGCAGTGCCAGCCCAGGTGCTGCTCCAGGGGTCTGTGACGTGCTGGTGACACCGGCCAGAGCATGGGGATGCTCCCACTCAGCCCGGGCCCAGGCTGCCTGTGGGTGTGTTAAGAGGAGGGGGCTCCCTACCTCCACTAATGGGAATAATAAGGTAATTAGGGGCTGTATAATCAGGGCCTTGTTGCTATGCAAACACGGAGTCAAGAGATGCCCCCATCTCCCCCTGCACACCTGATAAGTCTCGAGAGACAGAGATGCTCTCTGGAGATTTGTGGCTTCTCTGGGCTGCCCTGCTTCTTGTCACAGAGCAAGAAAAAGTGTTCATCCTTCCTTCCTCACCGCTGTCCTCATCAGCTCTGTGATGGGGAGGCACGGAAAGGGATTCCCACCCCGAGGAAGGAGGCAGAGGACGATTTCCCCTCTGCTGAGGACCCGCTGGCTCACATTTGGCCTGCGAGCAGTGCCAGCAGCTCGTGTCTGCTCGCCCGGAGTTTTGCACCTGCACATGGAGATGACAAATTATTTCAGCCCCATGGTGTCCCCAAGGTAACTCCAGTCCCATCTGCCCGGGGCTGTCAGGGACGTCTGAGGCAGGGCTGGGGGCTGTGGGGAGCTGGGGATTCAGCTCGTCATCCCCCACGCAGCACCGCAGGCGCCCATCACACCCCAGCTGCACCTCCAGCCCCAAGCAGAGACCTGTGGCTGTCATCACACCTCCCTGTGGAGCAGAGACCATGACACAGCATCCCTCAGCACCTTTTTTATACACCCCACTCAGCCACAGCTGGCTGGGCTGCTGCCTCCAGGTGCCCCAGCTGGGCTGGGGGCCCAGGGCTGCGTGTGCCCGTGGCTGAGCTGCTCCACTGCCGCAGAGGCAGGGCAGTGACAGGGGCTGTAAATTGTCAGGCCCTGTAAAGCATTTAATGATTTTGAATTTATCTGCATCGATAAATACATGACAAGGTAACAGTCAAATAAATACCCATTAGTGCACTTGCTCTCTTTTTTTTAATTACGAGCTCGGGTGTAACCAATCATTTTCTGCTAAGCAAGCGCTGCAGGAAATCTTCATTAGCACCAGCCCCGGCGAGCTCTGCAGCCTGGGGAGGAGGGAGAGAGCCGGGAGGGAGGTTTGGCCCCTCTGCATCCTGCTCACCCAGCTCAGGGGGATGCTGATGCCCACTCCTCCAGCCCAGGCTAGAGGCCGTGTCAGGGGAGGGAGGTTTGGAGCAGGGATTTTCCCGAGGGAGCTTCCTGCTCTCTCCAGATCCCTGGTAGGAGGAGTCAGGTGGGAGCTGGGCTCTGCTCCTGGGTAAGAATGACAGAACAAGAGGACATGGCCTCAAGCTGTCCGAGGGAAGACTGGATATTAGGAAAAATTTCTTCCCTGAAAGAGTGGTCAAGCACTGGCACAGGCTGCCCAGGGCAGTGATGGAGTCACCGCCCCTGAAGTGTTGGCAGAGTGAGTGGATGTGGCACTTCATGGTACGGTTCAGTGGGCACAGGGGCGTTCAGCTGAAGGATGGAGTTGATGATCTTGGAGGCCTTTTCCAACCTCAGTGATTTCCTAATCCTGGCTGGGGGCTCTGCACACCCCAAAGGCAGTATTTTCTGGAGGCAGGTGCCAGGTTATCAAGGCCTGTGCAGAGGAGGGGATCTCACTTGCTGCTGGCCCTTCGGGCACCCTCCCCACCCCCTGCACACCGGATGACCCAAGAAAGTGCCAGAAGAGTGCAAACCACCCTGCCCAGCACCTCAGAGCACGTCCTGTCCTGGCAGGGGCCGCGCCCAGGAGGAGGCATGAAAAAATACAAAAATGCGGTGAAGGGGAAGGGCTGTGAAATGCTGGAGCTGCAGCTCTGGTGCTCCTGGACACCTCTGGCATGAGCCATGGCACTGCTGTGACAGCGCTGGGTGCAGGAGAGCAGCAACAGGAGGAGCTGGGTGAAAGACGAGGCCCTGCAGGGACGGGACACAGGCCACCAGCAGGTCACTGTGCTGGGGACAGAGCCGGGGCCAGGTGCGTGAGGAGTGGGGTCAAGGGCAGAACCTTTCCCTTTCCAGCCTCCCCCTCATCCCTCCGTGCCAAGCCTCTGGCTCAGAGAGGGGCACAGGGAGAACACGGCTGCTTTGCTCTGTCTTATTTCTGTCTGGCAACATTTTTCCAGAAGAGCAGCTTCTAAACTCTGAGCATCTCCTGGGAACATGTCGATCCTGATGATATTTTTCTATGGAGAAGTGTCAAATCAAATGATTTCAACTTTCACATTTTGTTTCAATAACGTCGAAAGGATTTTTTCCAATGAGAGGCGAACATTTCAATTTGACATTATCATTTGGTTTCATTCCATTTGGGCTTTTATATTATCATATTACTCCCAATCTACATTTCTAGTCTATCTAGTGTTTTACTGTTTAATGATTTAGCAGCATCAAAACCCAGTGAAACGTTTTGATATTTCTGGGTGAATTTCCACCCCCCCCNATTCCGAGGGGATGGAGCTGCCATCTTGCAGCTGGCTGTGGCACAGAGCGTTGTGTGGAGGCAGCAGCAATCGGGGGCACTCTGTCCTGTGCTGGAGCCAGAGGAAGGACACGGATGTGACCTGCTCCGTGCTGTACAGCCATAAATAGCGAGTGGCAGTGCTGGGAGGGAGGAAGGTGAAGACATTGTACACAAAGTGGAGAGAAACTCGTCAACGGGAGTCGGGAAAGAGGGTGCCCTTGCTACCCAGAGCCTGTTGTCCCTGGAGAGCAGGAAAGGCTGCATGCAAGAGCTGGATCCAGGGAGCAGCGGATGAGCAGCAATGCACAAACAGGGCACTCTTGAGGTTTTTTTTCTTTGGGGGGGGTGATGGAGAACTGCCAGGACTTTCTCTTCATGAACCAAGTGCTGGGACACATCTCTGCTTCCCAGCACCAAGCGGAGGCAGGAACCTGCGTTCCCTTTTGCCGGAGCAGCGCTGGGAGCAGAGGGACCGCGCCTGCACCTCCTCGTCTGGGCACTGAGTGCATTTTCCCTGACGGATCAGAGCCAGGTCAGGTCTCCTGCAGCTGTGCCAGGGCTGTGCTGGAGGGCTGGAGGAGGCAGGGCGGCAGCCTGGGCACTGCCCCGGACCCACGCCCTGCAGAGGTGGCTCATCCCCTCCCCGGGCAGGGAGAGCCCGCAGCGGGGTGTTGGGGTGATGCCCCGTGCCCTGAATGCCGCCTGCCCTCACGCACAGCCTGCCGGGCTCCTGCCTCCCGCTCTGCCACAGCCCTGTTGCTCGCAGGGTGGATTAAAAGCTGCTTTAATGGATATTTATGATCCCCATCACAGCCTTTTACTGCCTGTCCTTTCCCATTACGGCAGCGTGTGCCCAGGCTGCGGGCGGGGAGGGGTCTGGGGCTGCACGGGGGTGGGGTCTGGAGCCATCAGCAAACTCCTCAGGCTTCAGACGGGTTCCCCTGTGCCGGGGGGCTCTGTGCTCCCCACAGATCTCACAGCAGAACCATCCCTAGGTGCCTCCCTATATCCCCGAGTCCGACTCTCTAGCTGGGGAAACTGAGGCAGAGGGAGGAGTCCGTGCCTCTGCCATTGTCCCCAGTGCTTTGGGTGGTGGCACACGCTGTGGAGCTGGGGGTGTGCAGAGGCAGCGGGGCGAGTCAGGGGTGGCACCTGAGAGTGGCCCTGGACACCGGCACAGTGGCCGTGGGGGGATGTGCTGGAGCAGAGGCCGCGGGTCCCGGCAGGAGCCGTGGGCAGGAGCCAGGAATGCGGGAATCCGCCTCTCCTGGCGTCTGCTGAGCACAGGCTGCTGCCTTTGGCGGCTGGCGATGCTCTCGGAGCGCACGGCAAACCCGCACTGAACCGCCGGGCTCCCTCTCGCTGGCTCTAAATGAAACTCCCCCAGGATAGCATATTAAACTTGACCTGTGCACCACCTCCAAGATTAACATCAGAGGAGAAAGAATTAAAGGTCTGCGGAGGGCAGAGCAGGGGAGGAGGCGGGCATGTCTCTCGTCTCCTGCTCCGGGAAGGGGTGGAAGGGCAGCTCTCCGGGGAGCTCTGCGGTCCAGCTCGCTCTGCCGGGCTGCCGGAGGAGCGCGGCACCGCAGCGCCGGACCTGCTGGCAAGGAAGGTTCGTGTTCTCCTTCCCCAGCTCGGTGAGAACATGGAAAGGCAGAAAAAAACACCCCAGAACAGTCCTTCGGGGCAGCAGGAGACACCAGGCGTCAGGTGCTTTCCCCGGGGATGGGGCTGGTGGCCGGGCAGTGCCCGGCTGCCCGCGGGCTGTGGCACAGCGGGGACCCGCAGGGCTGGCAGGGGGCCAGCAGGCGTCACACGGGGCTCGGCTCCCACATTCGCTCGGCACCGCGGGCAGGGCTCTGCTGGGGTGTCGTGCACACTCTGCCTCCCCGAGGGCCGCCTCTGGGTCACATCCAGCCCCTTTTCCTGGGAGCTGGGACACAGCTCTGCTCGGACCTGCTGTGGTGGGTCAGAGATGCACCCAGAGCTCCCCGTAGGTGGGAATTTCTGTGACAGGGGCAGCACCCAGGGAACGGCTGGAGCTGGGCCAGGGCAGGCTCAGGCTGGAGATCAGGGCAAGGTTCTTCCCCCAGAGGGTGCTGGGCACTGCCCAGGCTCCCCAGGGAATGGGCACGGCCCCGAGGCTGCCAGAGCTGCAGGAGCGTTGGGACAGCGCTGCCAGGGATGCCCAGGGTGGGATTTTGGGGGGTCTGGGCAGGGCCAGGAGCTGGAATCCAGGATCCTGTGGGTGCCTCGAGCTCAGGGTGTTCTGTGATCCTGCCGGGGAGGACGCAGCGTTTTTGCAGCAGCGTCATGCTCACCCCATCAGCGCGCAGGAGACACCGCAGGCACTTACAGCCTTCAAGAGCTGACAAGCTGGTGAGAATGAAAAGTTCAAAACCAGTGCTCGGGACGTGTAAGTGTCTGTGGAACTAAACTGCCATTTGGGTGGGAGCACGCGTGCCAGGCCCCGTCTCCTCCTGTGCCGTGCGCCGCCAGAAAAGGTCACCCTTCAGCAGGCTGGAGTCACCCAGCCTCCCCCGGGTGGGGGACGCGGTTCTCGCTGCTCTTAATGAGGTGACCTTCGCCGCGGCGGACGCCAGCGCTGCTCCCTGAAGAGTCGACAGGTCAAATTAAGCAGGTGTTTTATTCTGCCCCGTCTCCGGCTGTCGGGGAGCGGAGTGCACGATGGACAGCAATGAAATGAAGGTGCTGCTGTCTTTCCTCCCTCCCGTGGTGTTTTGCAGCCTGGATATGACTGACAAGTTTCTGGGATGTTTTGTCTTGGGGCAGAGTCCATCCAGCTCCAGCCCAGGGGCGGGCAGAGGTGTGCATGGGCTGTGTGGGTGTGCTGCGGGTCGGGGGAGCTGCACAAAGGGGGAACCAGCGCTCCCCACCTCCTCTGCAGCCTCCCAGGGCAAGTGCAGCTGATGAGGGCTGGAGCCCCTCTGGAGCCAGGCTGGGAGAGCTGGGGGTGCTCACCTGGAGAGGAGAAGGCTCCAGGAGAGCTGGAGAGGGACTGGGGACAAGGCCTGGACGGACAGGACACAGGGAATGGCTTCACATGGACAGAGGGAAGGGTTAGATGGGATACTGGGAAGGAATTGTTCCCTGGGAGAGNCGTGATTTCTGAATTGCTGCCACTGCTGGGAAAGACTTTGCCCCTCCATGCAATGTGCCAGGCAGTGCCCTAAACCCTAAAAAAAAGTCAAAGCAGACCTTCCTGGCACCAGGCTGCTCAATCCCCTGCTGAAGTTACTCTGCCCTCACTCCTAGAGTGGCTCATCCCAGCTCATGCTCTGTTTTGCCTCCCGGGGATCACAGATATCTCAGATAGGCCTTGGGGCTCCTGCCCACCTGACCCACAAAGCCTCTCCGGGCTTTTGCCCAACCCAAAACCCTTGATTTGGCTCTTCCCAACCCAACAGGGTTGCACTGACCCTTCTTCACTAGACACTGATGTCAGCGTCCCCAGATGCTCTGGCCCTTTGTAGAATGTGCCCTCTGCCAGACAGACAGTAGGGTGTTTGCAGTCCCAGGAAGGGAGGAGATGGCAGCTGAGCTGAGCATGGACCATGGAGGGTTCATGGGACACGGTGAGGAGTCAGCTGGGCAGATCCTGTCCTCAGTGCCAGGCAGAGCGTGGGTAATGAAAGACAGGAGCAAGGCAGGAGCATCAAGGCTTGTCTCTGGCCACACTAAAGGGAGTTTCTAGGATGGTTCCTGCCTTTTACAGTGATCAGGGGCCTCTCCTGGGTTTATTGCAGGTCTGACTGCAGTGCTTGGCAGGGGGAGCTGTGCATGTCCAGCCAGGGGCTCACTGGAAGCCAGATACAGTGACAACCTGGGGACATTTAGGCCTTATGTCAGTTTAAAAATGGGTAACAAGCTGCTCTGGAGAGAAACAAAACGTAGCAGTTCTTTCCATCCCTTCATCAACATCCACAGAGCCTTGGGGCACATCTTTGCAGCCACAGGCCACGCCAGGCCCCTGGCTGTGGCACCAGAACCAAGCCAAGGGGCAGCCGAGCATCAGGGGTTGGGCTGGGAGCCTGAAACTTGGAGCAACGTGAGAATCTCTCACCTGGGGCGTGTTTGTCGCTGTCCAGTGCTCTCCAGAGGGGCACATCCCTCTGCAGGCTCCTTCCGTGGGCACCAGCCCCTCGTGGTGAGGGGAGCAGCCCAGCGCTGGAGGCCACGCTGGGGCAGGAGAGGCTGGAGAGCAGCTGGGGCTGATGGGGTGCAAACAGCCAAGCACGGGGTGCTGTTGCAGTGCTGTCCCTGCAGCACAGGGATTTCGTCAGGTGGATTTGTCCTGCCACAGATTCCCCTCAGCAGCTCTCCACACCTCCTCGATAGAGCAGTGCTATTTCCCAGAGTAGAAACACTGAGTTTCCAGAGTCCAGGGCTGGAAAATGGAGCCATCCCTTCCATGGAGGCATCAGTGGAGCCCCTGGACACTGCCAAGCTGAGGACCCGGCAGAGACAAGCGACGGAGGGGAACAGCTCCTTCCTGTTGCATTTGCCCATATTCCTGTGGCAGTGGGATTCTCCTGCCAGGAGAAGCCATCCCAGACATTTCTCGCACAGAAAGCTGAATCTGAAAGGCCCATTCCTGATCCACGGGGCTCTCCACACAGTCAGGATTTGCAGGCACACGTTGTGTGTGCGGCCAATATCCCGGGGAATTCCCTGAGCGGGGAACGTGGACCCTTGTCCAAAAATCTTATTTGCACAGGGCTGGTCATGCCAAGTCGCAGAAGAGTCACCAGGGGCCCATGTGGCATTTGCATTGGCACAACCTCCCTGGCATCCAGCAGGGAACAGCCCTGCTCCCTGACAGACTCCAGTGCCCAGCTGTGCCCAGCTGTGCTGCACAGGTGGGGGCAGAGGGATTGACAGAGGTGGCTCAGCACGGAGCCCATCTCTGGCCGATGGGATTCCCACAAAGAGAGCACCAGCTCCTGACTGCCTCCTCCACCACAAATGAGCTGCCTAAACTCAGGCACTTGTCTACAAGCCAGGAGGAAATTCTGCCTCCTGGGCTGTGCTTGAATTTTCACCTTCTTCAAAGACCTGGCTGCAGGGCAGAGATGACCTCCCTGAAGGGGATTCTTGTGAGGCCATTTCTGGAGGGAGAAAAAGCCATTGAAACCACAGCACAGAGACACCAAAATGCCCTGGGCTGCTGTTGAGCCTGTGATGAGCTGGGCCAGCTCCAGCCCCGGTGAACCTCACCCCCTCCCACACCGAAATGTGTCTCTTTCCACAGACTGCAGTGCTCTCTGGACAGGCCAAGCCACTCTTACTGCCTGTGCTTTGTCATCCTGCCCATTTGGCATCTGTTTTCCATGTGTGCTTCACCTCCACACTCCAGAGCACCTGTCCTGGCCTCGGCACCAAAGCCCCCACACCTTTCACCCCAGGCTGCTTTTTGTCTCTCAGCCCAGCACCCAATGCACTGGTGAACATTTTTGGCTTGGGGGTGGAGTGCTGTCCTTAGGAGGGGCAGGATGTGTGTGGTGGCTGCTTTGGCTTTGCCACTGAGAAGCAGCCATGGGAGCCTACACAATAATGTCACCTTGTCACAGGGGAGACAGGGACACCCCTGAGACTGTGCTGCAGAGATTTAGGCTGGAGAGCAGGGCAAGGTTCTTCCCCCAGAGGGTGCTGGGCACTGCCCAGGCTCCCCAGGGAATGGGCACGGCCCCGAGGCTGCCAGAGCTGCAGGAGCGTTGGGACAGCGCTGCCAGGGATGCCCAGGGTGGGGCTGTCGGGGGATCTGGGCAGGGACAGGAGCTGGGCTGGATGATCCTTGGGGGCCCTTCCAGCTCAGGAAATTCTGATTCTGTGCTCCCCCCGGGCCGCACTGAGCCCGCAGGAGCTGCTCTGTGCTCCTCCTGTGCCAGCATCGGGGGAGATGAAAAGGGCCGGGGGTGCAGCAGCAGCCGGGGCTCTGCGGTGTTCCCTCCCGGGGGGGCGGGGAGCAGCGTGGGTGAGGAGAGGCAGGAGACAGCAGCAGCAGCCAGAGCAAATGGTTCTTTATTTTATCTCCAGGATAAAAAGGAATACGGAAGCCGGGTTCCTAAGATGAGGTGCCTTCATCTCGCTGCACAGCGTTTGATCATCCCCGATGTTTTACAAGGAGGTGTATGGTTGAATTATCATTAGAGGAGGTGATGGAGCTGAAGAGTAACAGAAAACTTCCTGCATGGCGACCTGGACTCCTGTTCTGCGCCTGCAGGGAGCAGAGCAGGAGAGCCCGGGGGCTGGCACGGCTCTCAAGCAGGGCCAGGAGGCAGGAGCAGCTCCCGAGCCCCGGGGAGGGTCCGTCCCCGAGCTCCTCTCTCCTCTCTGTGCTGGGAGGTGGCTCTGGGAGCTGGGGACAGCAGCCCTGCGAGGGAGCACGGTGTGAGCCCAGGTACCTCGGAGCTGTCAGACCCAGGAGGGGCTGAAGGTCGATCCCAGCACGTTGGTGTGGGGAAACAGCCCAGCCCAGCGTGGATCCGGGTCGGTGGGGGGATCCCGTGGGTGGCTGGGGTCCAGAGCACTGGTGCGTGGCAACGAGGACAAAGGGATCTTGGAGCCAAGGATCCTGAGGCTGGGAGTGCTGGCATCTCCACCAGAGCGGGAATTCTCGCCTCTTTTTCCGCATCGGTGCCCCTAATCATCCATCCATCACCCATCCCTTCTGTCCTGAGTCCTCCAGCAGGTGTGCGGATGGCTGGCGCGCCTGGAATTGCCAGTGCCTGCTCCGAGTGCAGGCTTGCTTAGCTATGGAGCAAGTGCCATTTCCAGAGCCTCATTAGTATTTGCATTGTTGCATGGCTGTCTAAGAGAAGCAGCAGCTAAGTGAGCCAGTCAGATCTCGCTAATTTGCATGTTAATGAAGCCCACAGAACGCAGCTTAGAGAGACTGACTTGCTAGACCTATACATGCAGGCTGTATATGCTTTGGAGACACAGCAAACACTGTAGGCAGACACCCAGATGGCTGCAGAGACAGACAAACAGATGGCTCCCTACAGCCGAACTGCGTGGGGGAGGCTCAGGGAGAGAGCTGGGGTGAGGCACTGGAGGGAGGGGGGAAGGATAGCGAGATGGAGAGATAAAAAATATGAATGGAGAAGCAGATTAGTCAGGGATTGCGAACATGCTTGGAAATAAGAATCTCACCGTGTGGGTTTTTTTTTTTTTTAATAGAAAGGTTGTGCATAATCTCTTGCAGAGCACAGGTCCCGGTGGGGCTGTGCCTGTATCTTTGCACTGGGTGATGCTGCAGAGGTTGGGTGGCAGGACAGACTGCTGGACGGACATCCGTGGGGTCTGGCTGCTTTGTAGGCAGCTGCCCAACCCCAACTCTGCTGACCAGGGTGCAGAGACTGCCTGGACTGCCCTCCTTAACCCTCCCTTGAAGGACTGAAACAGTGGCAAACAAGACTGTAACTGAACGGGAGAGAGATGGAGAGAAATATGTACATATTTACATAAATTTCCAGTGCGAGTGGATGGGGTTGTGTGTCAGCCATGAACGGCAGCAGACGCGGCTCGTGGGGGAGCTGGTGAACGTGGGCTCATCCTTCCCTGGGAGAGGGGCTCACCCGACCCTGGAGGTGTTCCTGGAGAGTGTCACACTGCCAGCCTGGGGAGCCAGAGCGCAGAGCCGCCAGAGACATCCTGCATCCACGCCTCCACCTCTGTGGGGCCAGCACCACCAACACTGCTCCCGAGCTGGGGGAGAAGAGTCTGGAGGGAGAGCACGTCTCCCCAAATCCCCATCTCCTGGTGGACTGGGGCTGGACTCCCCCTGAGGTAGCACTGGGCCGAGCAGTCAGTGCTGTCTCCCTTGCCAAGGAGTCCCTCTTCCCAGCAGTGCTTTGCCCCTGGATGGGGTTGGCTGCCCCATATCAGCAGGATATGAGCTGGAGCCACCAGCCAGCCCATCACAGACACCTGTGCGACTGATTCTCACAGCCCCATCCCTCTCCTGCCTTTATTTGCCCCTTTCTCGCTGTGTTTGTGGGGTTTCTGCCCCGAGGGTGTGACACGCAGGCAGGAGGGGCAGACAAGGACCCTGCGCCGGGCAGGGACAGCCCCGCAGCTCTGCAGCCACAGCCACACGCATGGATCTGTAGGGCTGCTGTGTTTCATCATCCTGTCCAAAATGTCAGAGGGTTGTGGGCATCTCTGGACACTCAGGTTCACTGGGAGAGGAGGTCAGAGCCCAGACTGCTGCCGTGGTTTAAATCAGGCTGCCCTGGAGCCCAAGTTTGCTAAGCCTGGCTGTTTGATGGCAGGCAGGGCTGGAGCCGAGGCCAGTGCCTCGACCCTGATCTCAGCTTGACTCCCGAGAGCTCTTCGGAGAGCCCTGTGCAGCACGGGGTGCTGCAGGCAGCAGGAGCACACACGGGGGAGGCGAGCGAGCGCTCAGCTCCCCTCAATCCACCGCTCCCGGGAGTTCCAGCGGGAGGAGGAGCAGCTCCTGCCCAGGATGGGCTGGCACGCAGCTCGGTGCCAGCGCTGCCAGGTCTCACACAGCTCGGATGTCTGACACGTCAGTCAGCACAGCCGGGCCCCTGCCATGCCCATTAACCACGGCGCTGATGCGCGGCGGCCCCGAGCCCTGACAGCCCCTGCGGAGCAGCGTGACAGCGCTGGGACGGGCAGCGGGGCACAGATTACAGATGCCCCCACTGAGTCAGCCTCTCCAGAGCATCCCAGAGCGGGGAGGGACCGGGCACAGGACGGCCCCGTCCCGGAGCATCGCTGAGCTCGGATCCGTGTCTACTCCGCTTTGAAACCTCCAGCTGGGAGAGCCCGCAGACACCCAGGACATCATTAATTCATGGCAGCGATTGTTCCAGCGCCCTCGCTGTTCTCACAGCCCGCTCTGCGGGGCCGGGGAGCCTCGGACACAAAGTCCCCCGAAGCTATCAGGGTTACGTCCCATAATCGAGGTGATGCCTTGACAATCCGGCCCTCTCCTGCCGGCGGGATTTGTATGCAGCGGGGCGCTCCAGCGCGGTGCTCCTGTGGGAATCGATGGCAGTGGATTAGAGGCCATTGAGGTGGGTAATCCCCCCACAGCACAATGCAGGAGTTGGGCTGCTGGGATTGCTGGGCTCAGGAGGGATCCGCCTTGGCTTTGGGAGCATTTCAAAGGGTCCCTGTGAGCACCATGGGACACGACCAGCACTGCCTGTGGGTTACAAGCTCCAGCTTGTCCTGAAGCCAGCACAAAAGCAGGGAAAATAAGGATGAAAGGACCTGGCTTGATGCAGCCCTGGCTACAGACAGCCCCATAGCTGTGTCCGTGGGAGAGAGGGAGATGTGACAGGACTTCCCATGCGACCCTTGGCCATCGGGCTGGGCAGGAGTGGTGACACAAGGTGCGTGGGTAGCGCAGAGCTGGGGAGGCGTCCCAGGCATTCAGAGCCCCTGTGTTGACTTCTTGCAGTTTATCACAGCTTTGCCTTGACCACCCAGGGCAGACCCAGGTTAGGCAGACCCTGGGCTGCAGAGGCTCTTCCCCAGATCCCCACGTCCCTCACAGAGCATCGCTGGCACTTCTGGGTGTGCAAGGTGACAACTCTCTCATCCACAGACAGCTCTGCTCTCTCCTCCTTCAAATGTGCCCACCTCGGGCCATTGACAGCGTTTTTCCCAGGGTTTCTGAGCGGCTCTCGGGAAGTTTCCACCTCTGTTCAGATGGAGCAGCACTGTTGAAGAACCTGTGTGTGTGCACAGGTGGGTGTTGAGCTGTGGCAGTGCACACACTGTGTGTGAGGCCACCAGTGCCTTCATGGGGAGAGAGGGTGACAACAGGGATGTGCTCAGAGACACCCAAAGAAGGACCAGCCACTGCTGCTGATGCCTTAGCATTTTAG